>KZ505702.1:529963-543070 GCA_002844005.1 Limosa lapponica baueri
TTTCTTTTTCTCCTTCCTTCCTTTTTTTTTTGAATTTGGTTTTATTAATGAGACTGGTTTTGCAACTCATACTGCACTGACCTTTCACATCTAGGCCAGGAATACAAACCCTGCCTGCGCCAGAGTGATGGAAAGCAATTCAGATCTGAAGGCTATAAAAGGCAAAGCTGAAATAAATTCTGACAGGTTGTAGCTGAATTCTTCTTACAGAGAAACAGCCATTCCTTTCCCCCTACCTCTGCCGCCTGGCTCATTTTAAATGGTCCAGAATTGGCTGTTTAATATCTGAGAGCTCCAGAGCTTGAGACTGTTGGGATTGGAAGGGTTTTATTGATGCCAGCTGAAGGTGCTCTCATCAGGTGAATGGAGGTGTGTTGACAGCCCTTGGGTGTGTGCATGAGTGACATTCAAGTCCCTCATCCAACAGTGACCTTGGAGAAAAGTGTACGAAGAAATTAACGGAAGAATTTCAAAAGGGTTAGGTTTCCATCCCTGTCATCCTATTTTGTGATACTCACTTAATAAATAAAGAGATAGATTAAATATTTTCCTCTCACTGCCCTGTCACTGTGCAGACCTGTTGACAAAAATGAGTAATGTGACATGCCAAAAAAATACTGAATGAAAGTGGGGCCCACTTTACTTAAAAAGAATCATTATCGCACTGCATAAAATAAAATGCTGTAAAAACCTTGACTTAGCTAAAGAAGGATTTACCTCTTCCTCTTTTCTACTGGGAGGTTTTGTTGTTGCTGCTTTTAACTCCTCATTTACAATGCATTTCTCAAATAAGGGTAGATTAAAGGACATCTCAGTAAGAGGAAAATAAGAGCCAAGAGGACTCTCCTGAGGAAGAAGCCATCCAATCGTATATTTTTTTTCTAAATATGGAAATAGCAGCGAAGACTGTGGCTAGGAAAGACAGGATGAGGCCTCCAGATTTGCCTTTTGCCATGGTTGTAAGTCCCATTGGAACCCACCAGGATGGGCATCTGCGACAGCCAACTCTAAGTCCCAGGAGACTCAGAAATGCAGAACCAGTAGGTTCTTCTTCATTTCCTCGGCATCCAGCAGGAGAAGCTCAAGCTATGCAAACCCAAATAAACAGCTCAGGGAGCGCCTAACTGTTACCCACATTATCCTTTATTTTCCCTTGTTTTTTAGCTGTGTGGTGCTGTAGGAAACACCTGCACAGGGCTCTGGTCTCTTTCTACCCAGCTGACTTTTTTCAACTGTGCACTGGCTTGGGGTCAGCCTTGTGAGCAGGTGTTTTCCCTCAGAATAGCTTTCTTGTCTGAATCCGAGTGGATCACAAGGGCCGAACTTCACTGCCGGGGGTCACGGGTCAAACACGGCAGCACGGGGTCCCCTGGGTACCGTGCTTACCAGGTGTTTAATATTATCAGAGGTTATTTGCTGAAACCGTGATAGAGTGTTCTCAGCGATTCAAAATAAATTTAACGAGAACAGTTTTAAAAGCCCCCACATTAGAGGATGTCTGTTCAATGGACAGAGAGGTTAAAGTTAATTCGATCAGGCATGTGTACTTTCTCCAAAAAGGAACATATGCACTCAGCGGCTTGGCCCCATTTGTTGCAATTTTGGGTCTCATTTCCATTTGCAAGAAAGATAACTACTTGCATATGGAAGCAATAAATAAGAGAAGTCATTAAAATTTCTCTAATTTAGGGGAAAAAAAAAAAAGTCTTAACGAAGTAATATCTTTGCCAGGGCAGACAGAAATGTAAATTAGAGATTGGAAGGAAACCTATTAAAGGAATTGCTATGTTACTAGTCTTTTTTAATGTAATGAATTTATGAATTGCCACTTGTTAGGTCACAGACTTTGTTAATTTCCTATGTGTTTAGTTAAGCAGAGAAAGTGTGGGGCAGGAGGAGGGAGGGGTGAAAGGAAAACGCTTGTGAACAATGAACCTGAGCAAATATTTTCATATAATGTGTTAAGTCTATTAGGTTTAAAATTTTTGAATAAAAGCAGCTATATTTAGGAAATCTGAGAAAGACTGGTCTGCACATCTATTAAACAGGATGATATAAATTTCTAATTTTTCCTGGGTTTATTTTTTTCACTTTCACAAACTTATGCCCTTTAAAGGTGTAAAAGGGTAAAAAGTCATTACATTTACTGAATAATTTTATTAAAAACAAGAAATTTTAAGAAAACACTGTCGGCTTATGGTGCAAATTTACTAGTCACAAGTCCATCGGCAATGCTGTCAAAAGTTATAGCTAATCCAATACCTCTTTGGTACAAAGCCTGAAGAAGAACTTCTATTCTCTCTTTTCCTGCGGATCACAGAAGTTAAAAAACGATGCTACGCCTTGGCTCCCCTTTTATTGCTGGTGAGGATCTGAGTTGCTGTTGAAGTGCACTAGCAAACGTTCATATGTGAACCTGCTTTGATGAATGTCAAAGGGAGATTCTCAAGTGTCTCAGTACCCGAAGGTGGAAATTTTTTCAAGCTTTTTTTGAAAAGCCAGCTTTTATTAGAGAGGATGTGACAGAGGAGAACAAATACTGAAAGTAACAGAGCAAACAACAAAAATAAAGCCCTCTTATCTTTCACGTAACTATTCAACAATGGTAGGCAAATTAGTGCTCCATGCAGTGGATGGCATTTTGCAATCCTATGCTATCAAATAAACTGAAAAGGTAATGGACTGGCCTTACTTCCGTCATTCATCGCAGGCCTTCCCAGGGTAGCCTGTCCTGACACACAAAGAGTGAGTGAATGATGCCAATTCAGTGGCTTTTTAAAGCATATGGCTTAGAGATAACAATGCTAACAAACAACTGCATCAGCAATTGCTCCCCAAACATTCAGCAGCATCCCCTCCCAGACAGGCAGGTAAGTGAGCAGCACACTGAACCTGCCTACATCAACCCTGGGTAGCTGCAATTTCCTTCATTTGTGGAGACAACCAGATATTGAAAGCAATTTCTGACTGGGCTGGATTCTGGGTGGTTAATGAAAAATGTTCAAACAGCAACCTGTTGGGGTACCAAATGGCTACTTTCTCATCTTTGGGGACTGGGGACAATTAACTGTAACAGTATCCCCTCTGAATGGACCAGCGAGCATGGACTGAAAAATAAGTTGCACGCATATGTGAGCATGCACAAGCACATACACACACTCAGAAATTCAAACGAAACCTTGATGAGTTTTGATAAGCTCCCCACTGCACTTTGCTTCAGTGTAAATTTGTGCTCCTGTGTGATGCTTCTGGCTCCACTTAGAGCTTTCAGGAAAAAAAAATACAACAACCCAAACCCAAAACAAAGGCAGTTTTTGTTGCATTTCTGGCATAAAAGGAAACAGAAATGAATGGAAATCTAACTAAAACGTCTGTTCTCAGGAGGCCCATGTCTGCATTTTTGAGGGTTCAGATCGTTTGGATAAACTCTGTACAAGTATCTGAACTTTTTGGTAGGTCTCCAAATTGAACCTCTGAACCTTCTGAGGCTCACAGGCAGCTCACAGGCAGCCACTTTTGTGCTGCTGCGGGGTTGGATTCTGTTTGCTTTCTCAGGCCCTTGATACTGAAAATATTTACCAGGTAGTTAGTAGAATCCAGTGAGAGAAGTCACAAGCCTGTCTTTTGGGTTTCATTGGCCACTACAAGGGAAAAGTTTCTGCTAATGAATTAGTCATCAAGGGATGAAATAGGAGTTGTTTTGTGGTTCAGATACAAGTTTAGGCCTAAGAAGATCTAGCCTCTGTTCCAGGTCTTGCTACTGACTTCCTATGGGATTTAAACAAGCCCCTATGAACCTCAATGACGTGTTTGCTAAAGGGGGATGTCTGTGTTACAAGAATAAACTTGTTGTTTGTCAGATAGTATGGAAATGAACACATCAGAAAGCTTAGAAATCTATTAAGTAGTTCCAGAAGGATGAGTAGACTAGTGTGGTTTTAGTTGGCTGGTCCCAGGTACAATCCAAGAAGGAAATTCTTAGGAAGCCTAATGGACTTCAGTTACTAATTTGCTTGGTGCTCAGTAATATTTAAAACAGCTTGGATTTTAAACCACATGAAAAATATGCCACCCTGCTGTTCCCACAGGCGTGAGCCAACAACTCAAGAAACGACATCTAACTCCTGTGCCAGTAATACATTTATTATTTATGTTTTCAATTACATTTCCATACCAACCTCCATGTGTAAAACTGAAAAATTTAAGCATACACCCCCAAAGAATTATCCATGTTTTTCTTACAGCAGGAACTGTATCTTTGAAAAGGCACCATTCCCCTTGACCTAAGTGGCATAATTCCCACTGAAACTTGTGTGAGTCAGAGTGGGAGTCCTTTTCCCCTCCTCAAAATGAGCACTCTATGGAAAAAAAATAATCTTCTGAAGCTGTATAAAGTCAGAGGCTCAGCTGGTGCTGCAGTGGTTATTGAGCAGCTTGGGGCAGATGACTATTAACAAGGGCATCAGAGCCAGTGTGATGCCATTTAAAGAGTCATTTTTAGTTCGGAAATGAACTATATATGACCGTGTTTAAATGAGAAAGGAAGTGAATCTTAGATTAGGTGCATTTATGGAAAATGTCCTGGGCTTTGAAGATTTCAATGACCAAATACTGGAAACCGGAGAACCAGCTCATTCATGTAACTTAGAAGACACAATCAACAAAATCTAAATCTAAAGCCTTAACTTCAGTGCCTTACATGCTCTTACATCAGAGGATTTCTAAAGAAGCTGGGCCAAAGGCACAGTGGAAAAGCCTTTGTGGTCTTTTATATCATGTCCTAAAAATATCTGTGGAACATTATGACAGCTATCAGAATATTTTGGGGTTTTCCTCTCATTTGGACTTCAGGATGAGTGACCCTCCAACACTGTAGTCTTAAAGGTCAGATCTACCTATTGTAAGTAAACAGCATTTTGATGTATTAGTTAGATGTCAAGCACTGAACTGAGCAGAACCTGTCATTCGTCACCTAGCCTCCAACTCTGAAAGTAATGTATATTCCTTATATTTAATATAAGAAAACATCTGTTGCCCATATGCTAAAGCACATGTGACAATATGCAGATGCATTTAAAATATTGTAAAATTACTTTGTTTTTCTGTTATAATTTAATGTATTTCATGTCATGGTGTCGATTATAAAACATAAGAATATATCACAATCCCAATGTCATGCTGCATGTATTAAGTAACAGGAACACGGACAACTTTTGTAGTATTCTATGTGTGTATTCTAACTGATCATGTCTTTTCCATTTGTTGCCTCTCTAGTACCCTACAGAAGATACGAGTGATATACATCTTTTTTTCCATACTGAGGATTGCTAATCTAATACTATTGTTCTGTGCTGTGATGCATTAACACTAAAAAATAGTCTCAATATAGGAAGAAAAAACCCCAAGCCCCTGGGAAGTTGACAGTGCAAAAAGACAGGAGAAATTAATTTTCACACTTTTCTGGAATATGAATACATGAAAATTTCTTTGGAGAATAACGCAAATCTGTTTACAGAGCACTAGGCACTTGCTATCTGTTTGATTTCTTACTTAAGCATAATTTTATGAACAGAAGCATTGTACAGTTGCAAGTTTTCAAGCAACAGCTAAAATAATTAAAAAAGCTGTTAAAATAATTTACAAATCCCTGCTTGCTCATATGAATTACAGTGTTTTGGCAAACGCATTTACTGAAAAGAGGAGTGTGGAGATATGGAGAGCACCTATTACAAGCTTGAAACAGACACTTTCAACAGCATGTAGCTACCATGAGTCAAATTGGTCCTATCTTATTTTAAGTCATCATCTTGAAATGACTGTTTCCTAAACAAGATCAAAAACAAGATACTGATTATTTGAGGTGAAAGGAACAGTCGTGGTTTAATGTGAAACATTTCATCTTTGAGCCAAATTCAGTGCTCCAAAAAAGAACCTTTATGCTCTTTGCTGCTTAATGCCTCCATCTATCGTGCTTTTTGTCTCTTAGCAATGGTTTTCATTGGTTCAGTTGACTAAATGTAAGTGTCTGGTGGTGCTACTTCCAATGCTCTGATATATGCAAGAAATCCACATGATTGGCAGAAGCATCACAGGAACCTTGGGACACCTGTGTTCCCCGGAACTCCAGATGGGGGACAGGTGTGGTAAGCTAGTGGGGACAGTAGAAAGAAATCTGTGTTTAGATAACTGAATCAAAACTTCTTGAAAGTGAAAAGGTCTCCCAAAATCCCTGTATCTTATCTGCAAGTTCTAAGCAAATTTTTGAATACCCTAGGGTGTCTCATGTGGTGGCCAACAACAACATTTGGGAACCTTGTCCTCTGGAAATACTCCAAGAATTAATAATGTTAAATTGATTAAAAATAAAAATAAAATTTGGCCTTCTAGAACGGAATTTCTTATGAAACTTCCCTTATGCAGTACTAGCACTCGCCCTAAAGTGGACCCATATTTTTCATCATTTGAAAACCCCGCTAGATTTCCTTGTGCTTAAACTTAGGTGCCTTGTGTGACCTAAAATGCCTTATAGTAACCAAAATACGTGCACTAGACTAGCAGAAGTGGCACAGGACCCACACACTACTGGAGTGGCAACTGGTGTGTATATCAGGAGGGATATCCTGTATGGGTTGACAATAACCATGTCAAAGGGAATTAGGTGAGCAATGTATTCAGAATCATTGATTGTATTGATAATCCCCTTTGGCTATAATGTGAGTGCAGATACCAGTCTAGGGAAGCCTGCATTTAAATACCTGTTGTTTCAGACAGACTCCTGCCCCAACTCCCCTCAGCTGTCAGGGGGTTCTTTCCTGGTCTTCATGTTGCTGCCCAAGTTTTGCCATGAGGTTCAATCCAGAAAATATTGGTACTCTGGTCATCACAAAGATATTTTAATTATGGGCTTTAAGTGTCCAAATCACCAGGATTGTTCAGCACTTTGCAAGAATGAACCTGTAAAACTGTTTTTATCTTCTTTCATTTAGAGTGCCAGGTCTATTTCTAATATCACATAAATGAGATGACAGAACAAAAATAATCTTCTTGTATCAGCTGACATGGTTCAGCGACTAAGAAGAGCTGCGATTTGATTTGAGAAATCTTATTGTCCAACTTCAGTAATTGAAGGAGGAGTTTCTAATAGTCTGAGACAAATCATTAGTAAACTACCCCCAGCACAGTAAGAAACACAACTCGGTTGTTCATCTCTTTATACATACAACTTCCAGTGTTATTTTATGTTTCAATAGTACATAACAACATTAACAACCTTCTCTGTGGGGACTTTTTTCCCCTCCCTGGTCATTCATTAGTGACTGTCCTCCATTCAGATTGTTGTATAGTATTTATGTATGTTTCCGTGGACCCATTTGCTGTCAATTGATTTCACATTCAGACCATATGTAATGACTCATTTATTAGCTCTAGAGTCTCTTTATTTGCATGGACTACTTGTATTGATATCATTAGCCTTGAATAACCTCGATAGTCCTGGTCATGGCCATGAGCTTTTAAGTTATAAGCTCAGTTCTTACCAATGTTCAACTGTCATTTCAGTCAGTTCTAATTAGTCTCATGTTAAAAAAAAAAGACATAGCAACAAAAAAACCCCAACAATAGTGACACCTTCTTAGTGGCCACGGTTTCTTCTTTGTCACACACTCAGACAAACATTTCTGTGTCATTGTAGTTGAACATTTTACAAGTCTGAAATGCTTCTAAATATGAATTACATATTTGAAAATTATTAATGACATTCTTGGCATTCCATTAATGTTATTTATTATTTATCATGTGTGAGACGGAACTGCCTAGAGGCCTTTGCAAAGGATCAAGGGCCTGTTGAGCTAATCTCTTGCTAGGCATATCAATCCAGATGGATGAGCAAATGCAGGAGCACATGGCAAACAGCAAAACCTGTTTGTCAGTTCAGCATTCCAGCCTGCAAAATACAGCCGTAGCACAGAGGCAGTGGCACAGTTCATACTAACTGGCACCATCAGCTGTCACAGCTGAAAGGACACGAACTGCACAAAATCAGGCTGGTTTTAAACTTATTTACTATGAGTTACCTCATCTGTTCTTTGGCCTGACTGATCATGTTTTCTAAAGCAGACTTCGAAGGTACAAGGAAGTGTATGGTTCATTTTTGAACCTGTGATATGGAATCAGAATGTGGCTGAGGAGCACAGGCAGCCTGGGAAACAGGAAAATAATCCTTCATACTGTATTATTAAGCATCATCTTATAGACCTTTTAATTCTGGCAAATGATGAAACTAAAGCTAGTGTGGTGCTGTGCTCATTTTGTGTATTGAGTGTACTCTCTCTGAAACATGTGGCATTAAAAAAATCCTTCAGGCCTCCACCATCAGAAACTCCTTCAACCTGCCATTGATAAGGCATTCACTGATATTTCTACTTCTCCAGCTCCTCCCCACCTCTGCACTATCAGGAGGAAAAGGACCCAATGGTTAGGGCCTATTACCAGGAAGAGCTAGGGTCCGTGAGCTGTTCTGTTGCAGGTCTCCACTGTGAGCCTGGGTCACTCGTATGGGCTTTCTCAATCTTTTTTTCCCTGTGTATTTTATGGAGGATGATGTTGCCTTCCTGTGGGGCCATGAAGATTCATAAACTTGTTATTGATAGGTGGCCTCTGCTTTTCATCTCCTGGTCTCCCACATCACTTTTTTAGCTACCTTTGATTCATGATGTCAGGAAAAAGAAGGGTTGGGAGGCTGGTGATGAAAGATGCCAGGCGTTCAAGGGTGACAGCAGGGCTGCTGTGTGAGGCTCGTGCTAACAGCCGCCATCACAG
Organism: Limosa lapponica baueri; assembly: GCA_002844005.1. Taxonomy (NCBI): domain Eukaryota; kingdom Metazoa; phylum Chordata; class Aves; order Charadriiformes; family Scolopacidae; genus Limosa; species Limosa lapponica. Next base: position 538,781 of record KZ505702.1, read on the forward strand.
TTTCTCCCTTCAGACTGCTCATGCTCAAAGACCTCTGAAAGCAGCCCAGAAAATACAACTGAAATCAGGAAATTTCAAAACGGCAACAAGGCCCAATAGCCAAATAAAATATATGAGCTGGCCTAGGAAATCCTTGTAACTTACCACCCAACAACAATAAACCAACCCTACAACACACAAACTAGAAAGGAAACAAAGAAGCCTTTTAATTATTTACAGTAGGCTTATTGTGGCTAAGTAAACATTGGCCAAGGACTTATAAAGTTAGCCTCAGTAAGTGGGCTTATGCAGTTGTATATAGCCTGTACGTTTCACACAGCAGCTTTTTTAACAAGTTCCAGCCTAGCATGAATAAAAGGTACTTCCTAGCAGAAGGGCTGTTAACTTGGGAGATGGTTTTCCACTTAGAAGTTTCACTGCAGTCATTTTATAATTAGATAAACTTATTATCAATTTTGTCTTAAAGTGAGCAGTTATGGAGCTTTAGAGACAGAAAATAGTGTGCTGGCAGAAGAAAGTTTCCTGGGTTTGGGACAAGGGAGTCCCACTGCACTGAGAGGTTTCTCCTAACTCCCTGGTCTATGCTCTGAGGTGGCTGCTTGTAACTCCTGGGCACAATTTTGGATCTCTGCCTCCACCCAAGAACACCTTAGGCAGCATGACCTGTTGAGGGGATGAGGGGCTGTGAGAAGGTGAGCAATGCAGGGTGCTTGGGCCTGGTGGAGAAGGGCAGGAAGGAGATGACAAGCTCAAGTTGATCCAGCAGTCCTGCCCACAACCTGTATCTAGTCAACAAACAAGTGAAGAAAATAGGAATTTCAAATGTATGTACTCATTTGTATAAAAAAACCCCAACCACAGTGAAACAAACTCTCAAACTGAGGAGATTTCTATGTGGCGGAATGAATAAAATCTAATATTTTTTCTCTGTGGATTTTAGCAGAAAGGTCCTTGAAACTCCTCAGTATCACGAATGGCTTCACCACATTCCTCCTTTCTTTCTCATTCCCTTCCCCCTGTCACCATCCCCCTCAGCTCCCTCCTGCCTCTCCCAGCCCCAACCCAATACACATGGTGCTGTGGCCTCCCACCACCCACTCACCATCCTGTGGCAAGAGGCAACACATAACAGACAGTGGTCGAGATCCTGTTAATGTCTTTCTTAGTGATGCATTACTTCAGCTTTCTCTCCTCTACCCAGTCCCCAGGTCTTATGACATTGTGCCATCCCTGAGACTCCACCGCTTCTTGAATTTGGTTGAAGTTGACTACAATTTACAAAAGATATTAGGAGAAGCCTGGCAGATAGAAAGACATAAACTTTTAGGGAATCAGGTTACAACTGGAAGGAAGGTCACAAATAAAATGCATGCACTCTACTGGTGACTGAGGTGATAATCAAGTAAAGTACTTTCAGTCACCTAAGTACTTTTGAAATTAACACAGACAACTAAACCAGCAGCAAATCCCACCTCACTTTTAAACAAAATCCTTCCCATCAGTGCTAATAACTGATTTTTATGACAGAGGCTACAGAAGTCAAGAATTTCAGAGCAGATTGCAAACAAGTTCCAGAAAATGGTTGGCCGAGGCCTGATCGTCCCTGTCCTTCTTGGGCAAGATGAAGCTGTGATTACAATGTTTCTGAATATTTGGTTTTGGCTTTGGCCAGAGTTTTAGAAGGGAGTAAAAGGTGTTACTGCTCAACAACCTCCTTGTTATTTTAATGCAGAAGGCAGAGAAGTGCTACTAGTTCTGCCTACAAAAAGATTGATCTTCACTTTCCGTAAATATGTTTTCATTTTTTATTGGAAATAGCATGTTGTTTGGACCACGCTAATCTTTCCCAACAGTCTATCAACAGACTGTGCCTTCTTTTGCATCAAAATCTTCAGCCTTAGCTTTAAGGCTCTTTTTTGACTTCCTTCTCAGATGCTCACTGTTCTCCTCCTCAGTCTTCCACTTGCCCAGGTCTCCTTCTGGTTGCATCTTCTGTGTTCCCTAAATAGCTGCAGGCCTCCTTCAGTGACTCTGAGTGAGATGTATAAACAAATGTTTACCCAGTGTTCAATTCAGCTATCTTTCCCTTGCAGAACATGACTTTCTGCAGATCTAGTCCTATTCTCCTGTTTCCTAGGTTTAAAGTTATAGTCTGGAATATAACAGGATGACAATGGCAGTATGTGTTTCCTCCCTCCCGAGCTGAACAGTCAAAAAACTATGCAAAATGCAAGAAAAAACTAAGAAGTGCTGCTTCATCTTGCTGCTCGTGGCTTTCATAGGTAGCATCTGGCCTGTTAAGTGGACAGAATTATCACAGGAGACAGGGCATTATGCATTGCGAATCAGGAACTCAGTATTATGTAACAATCTAAAAAATATGCAAGTATGGTTTGAATGAAATACAACTGCTGGGCTACCAAACAGATAGGCAGCCAGGAAAGTAATTACAAATACAGATAGAAAGGAAAAAAGAGACACTAGGGAAATGTCATACAGTATTTTCTGGTAATCAGTCAGTAGTTTGTTGTCCTTAACATGGGTCAGAAAAAAAAATCCTACAGGTTAAATTCTGTTGGGCTTTAGGTTATTTTTTAATAAAAAATAAATTATAGAAAGCCCCACAGGAAAAAAGTCAACAATGTAGTTACCTTTCAATATATTTAAATGATAATTGTTATTTGGAGCATAGGATATGCCAGATGGTATCACTTCAGTAGTTTATCTACTTTCCAGTAACAGGCTATAGAAGATACAGATCCCAGAGAGTTGTTCTAACACACAGCAGAGAGTTTATCATAAACACTTTTAGCTCTCTTAATAACCTTTCTCTTAACTAAAGTGTCATTTTCATTGGGTTCATTTAGCAGTGTTGTTGCTTTGGCAAGGAGGAGAGGAGCAGTATTTAAAAGAATAATGTTCACACACAGGGAAGAATTTCAAGTAAATTTTTGCAGAAACCATTGACTTTGTTGCAAGTAAATCTAATGTAGAAATACACTTTTGATCAAATGAATCTTATCATTGTCAATGTTTTGACAGACTTAATGAACGCCAGACAAGGCCCAAGATTAGTTCAAGGAGAAAACAGTCAAAGTGATTTCATTTTATTAAGGCAACATTTAAATCTCAATGTAATTTATTAGTTTTCTTTTGAAACATTGTGGGCTTTTTTTTTTCCCCCCCAAGGTAACTTAGCAGCAGAAAAGATACTTTTTCACCCCAGTCATTCTACTTTGTTCAAGGATTTCTCACTCTGATAGCAAAAGCTGATTATATGGAAAGGAACTTTAAACTAATGAACAAACAAACAAGCAAGCACTGCATTCTTCCATAACTCTTCTTATTTGATGTGGCCTACTTTTGGTATTAGTCTGGTATATGTTTGGTTTGATTCAGGACAAAAAAAACGCTGATAATTTGGAAAAATTTGGATCTGGCAGTCTCACCTGACCTTTGGCTGTCAAGATGGGTCTCCAGCAGTACTCTAACTCTGCATACTGATTTGCTTCCTCCTCCAGGTAGACGTTGGGAATTCAGAACGCCATTTTACAAAAACATTAAGCTTGGAGGGTAGGGAAAAAGTTTCAAATCAGAGCTATTCTCTCTCCTGGGCATTTCTTACTGGCTGAATTAGTTGCTCCATCTCATTCCTGCTACCTGTGAATCCCACTCAGAAATTTGGAGACCTATCAAGATAGTCCACATGGCAGGAGAACAACTGGACATTATGAATTCTTCTCTCAGAGAGGGAGCCTAAAAGGCTCCCATTGCTGCTCAGTGTTGTTGCTCTAGGCTGTGTTGTGCATGTGTGTGACTCTTCTAAGGTCACTGCCCAAACCCCTAATGAAACTTGGAAAGCCAGTTCTTTCTTCTTGAAAGATAAGACTCTGCTGTCTCCCCTTTTCTCTTTCTATCTTCATCTTCTTGTCTTTTGTATGCACTACTTGGAAAATTCTGTAACCGTAAAAAAGTTAAACACTACAAATGCTATATAGCTTACCCTATGGATAGATTTTCTTTCTTCTATCTACTTTTAGCAATGCCTGAGGCATATGACAATGGACGCTCTTCTTTTCTGGTGATTTATGGACAGCACTAGATCACTAGCATATTTTTAGTTCCTTTCTTCACTCTGTGCTTGTGTCAACTTGTAAAGATTGGTTTCTCTTTCATTCTTTTGCCCAGTGAGAGTTAAAAAATCTAGAGATTTAATTCTTAGCACCAGAATGATGTGAACAGTCTTCTCTGTCCCAACTCCTTAAATTTGTGCTACATATGAAAAATGAA
>KZ505702.1:543125-574915 GCA_002844005.1 Limosa lapponica baueri
GAGAAGAGAAGAGAAGAGAAGAGAAGAGAAGAGAGAAGAGGAAAGAAAAATATATTTCACAATGCCCTGTTATTTTAAGTAAGCACATGCATTGTAAATGGTAATTGCCTAAATTGCCAAACACTAGTTGTACTCATGGTTACTTTCATTCCTGTATGCCTTTCATCTAGTTCCATCATTTTAGAACTAACACAGGCTGAAATATACAGTGAGTTTGTAAAGACTTCCAGTTGGCTCCAACTGTGTTTCCTGACTGGAGTTATTTTTCTATAGCTTCTGGATCTCAGGCAAACATTTAAGCCTGGCTTTAGGTTTATGCCAGGAAAAGTATTGGCCCAGATATCAAGTTTAAAGACACATCACTTTCCCTCTTCCTCCCTTCTCTTCTCTTCCTAATACCAAAACAATAAACTCCTAATAAAATGGGGTGTTATTTTAGTTCTTCAGAAATAATATTGTTTTAGGAGGAAAAACAGTTTGCAGATGGGCATTAAATTTGACTGTAAAAAAAACCTCTCATTCCTAAAGCTGCTACCAGTATCTGCCTGACTGAAGAGAGGGCAGATAACACAAGGAAAATGATAGTGATAAAACCTCATATTCTCATGTAATGTAAGAGTTATTTATTCTTTTGGCTGAATCTTTACAGTTTGGTGAGATTTTCTGAGGTCAACATTACTGTGAATACTACTGCATCTGGAAATCACAAACTATATTGTTCTTTAGCAATTTTTGCTGCCAAATCCCACCTTCCTTGCCCACATCGACTTTCACTGGGCTCAGTAATCGACTACTGAGACAGCAGTTTTTAAAGACATGCTAATTTTCTGCATTATTTATCACACAATAGTACAATTTTAAGGTTATGAGAAAAAAATATTTTGAGTTACTGTAGTAAACATCAATGCTCTGTACAGAGGCTAGTACTAAAAGAGATATTCAGCCTGTGATATTTCTTCCATTCTAAGGTGTTGGTCTATCATAGAATGAGAATTCAACCCAGAAAGAACAGTGGGCCAATTTCTAAACATGAGTAATTCTTGTTTACACTTTCCCACAGGATCAATTATATTTTTAATGAAGAACGTGTTGAATATCAATAGTGCAAGATACTGTCCTTCTATGCAAGTCTACGGGTATTCTGACCTTGCACAACTGGGTCTTTAAAGCTTGTTTTACTAGAGAGGAGGAGGCAAATTTTTGAATGTTTCTTCATCTCTTACCTGAAAACCCTGTATCCTCTAAAGGAAACTGAAAGATACCCAAGTACAGTCATCTTCACAGAATTTCCATCTTGTCCTGATCTTGTTTCAGCTTGTCAAAGCTGCAGTGTCACTTTAGTCTAGCACTTCTGTGTCCTGCTTTGGCTGCAGACACTGACTGAAAGGAGAGGAAGCAAAATTAGGATATTTGTTTTGTAAAAGAGGGAATCAAAAACTGTAAAATTTGGAATATTCTCTTTGATTTCTTCAGTGAAGTTTGTCTAAACAAGTTTCCCCTTCCCAATTCTGTCTTGAAACAGAAGTTCCCTCAGCTGTATAGCCAGCAGTAATTATTTAGTATGAGTTGGATTTACCTCTGAGTATATTAGATCAAATTCCTTTCTCAGAGATAATTACAATCTAGGTGTGTTAGTGCAGTTTCTTCATGACTGTGTTCATGGCTGGGAGCAAAACCATACAGCTTGCATTGAAAGCTCTTCACAGGAGATATCGTTCTTGCCATTTTTGCACTATTTCCTTGATTTCCTAGGAGGGCTGTGAATCTGATGTTGCCTTGCCAATGATTCTGGGTGCTCTTGCATTAAAAACTCCAACAACCATTTTGCAGATGTCTAGAAGGGTCATAACACTATATTTGTTATTGCTATGGCAGTGATTTCAAGCTCAGTTCCATATGTGCTGTGAGTAGCTTTGGGAATTAGATTAAATAATTATTGTACAGAGCTACTGTCAGAACTGTTGTGTTTTCTTTTTTTTTTTTGTCATCTTTGGCCATTTTGAATCCTTCATGCTGAAATTACAATAGAAGTAAAGTCCAACCAAAAAGTCCAACTTACTTCCTACACCATGGGGACATTTGCATGAGAGGGGAAACTCACCCTCTTGATCATTTGTAAAATAAAGAAATGTGCTATGAATGTTGCTAGGATGCAAGAAATTTGTGTTCTTCTGTTAGAGCCATCAAAAACTTTCCAGTACTAGAAGAAGGGCATTACTACTACGGTACAAAGCCTTGCAAGATCTCACCTAGAATGCCCAACTCCTGCCCCAGTGTTCCAAAGCAATAAATTCAGCTTCAACAGGGTCAGTTAATATGGACAGAGGATGAAGAGCTTGATTAGGAGAGACAGACTGTAACTTGCAGAGCTCAGTGGAAAGGAGGTGTAAAGAGGATGTGGTTATTCCAAATAATACAAATGAAAGAATGTGTATGTGGAAATACACAGTAGAGAGGGAGAAGAATTATTTAGACTAATGAGTAATATTGAGTAAAAGAAAGTCCTGATACCAAAGTGAGGTTCTGGTGTAGCTTTGAAAGGTTATTGCAGTAGAAAAGACAGAAAACCCTAAATAGGCAGCTGGGAAGCAGATTTGATGACCCATGAAATCCCCTCTGGTTCTCCATTCTTATGTTTTTTGAAAGCTTTCTGTCTAAAATACATGCACTTAAGGAGTTTTTTTTCCATGTGTTCAGTTTTACCTAGTAGTGACCTACTCAGGCCAACATAAGGAAATTGCTTGACACATGATGTTTGAGGTTTGTTTCATCCACGTGTTGTAAAACCATGTTTTATTCCAGATCAATAATATTGTCTTCATCACATCAAAGATGAACTAAATCACAGCAAAGGAAAGGTCTATCTTTTTTTCACGTTTACTAGAAATCAGTGGTTGCCAACATGTATACTGCTTGAGTTCCTTACATAAAGTTTTACATACATTCATTGCTCCCCCAGTGTTGAATGTTGTTCACAATCCCTTGAATTATCCACTGAATGAGGAGGAGGTAATTTCCAGCAAGGAGTTTAAGTTTCATTGGTACTGTCCTGCTGTTTTAAAACAGTGAACCAGGAGAGTATTCAGCTAAATCTGTGGTAATAATGACAGCTTAGTGTTGATAAGCTCTGTCTTTCCTTCCTTCTTTTTAATTAGGCAAACTGACATTGTTCCTTACTGTTTTGAAAAGAGGAATGGTCTGTGGTTCTTATCCTGGTTTTCTTGGGTTTTTTTTTCTGATCATGCCTGATATTGTGACAGCCTTTACCTGTGTTTTAATAGGGACTAGAATTTACTTTTTTATTTTGACTGTTTAGATGCCTAGATCTCCAGGGCAGACTAGTACTTTTTATGTACAATACTTAACTACAAAAAATTGTCATAGCCCATAATTATATAAATGGTAATTCTGACTGAGATTTATTTCAGAACATTCACATTATTTAAAGGTATTTCACTAAATGCATAGATGACTTTTTTCTTAAATCTTCAGTACAAAAGGAAGCACTGTGTTCTCAAACTTTCTCTGCAGCTTAACGCGATCAGTACACATAAATTTAAACTAAAACCAAATTTTATCTCAATATTTATTTTATTACCAGTTGATGGGTCTATGGGCTGAAGTGCCATTCACAGCACAGGGGTGCTTCATAATAGACTAATTTGCATAAGTACTAAATAATTTACATATATAAATTATATATCAAAATGCTCTCTAGATTCTATTCAATTCAATGATATTGTTGTTTTGTAGCCTTTAATACTGCTGACTCTTTAATATTTAAATCCAGCACCTCTTCCAAAGTAAACCCATAGGAATTCTTTAATTTTTTTTAAACAACTATACTGACTTTGTTATTAAGACAACTTGAACTTGGTTTTGCTGCACTAAGAGAGATACAGAAGACTCCATCAGAAGTTTGGGCTCATGAAAAAGCTTGACATGAAGATTATTTCAATATTCAAAAAAAATTAATCATCTAGAGAATTGTAGTTGTTCAGAAAGGTAATTAGGTGGGCATAGAGCTACTGCCTCAGTGATTCCAAGAACTTTCTTTGTTCAGTGAGCAACAAAAGCTTTATGCTCAGAAATGTAAGCAAGAAAAGAAAAGCAGGCAGCCAGAAGGGCCAGAATATTATCCCTACTTATAAATACCAGTAGAAAATCAAGTACAGATGAGTGGATTAGAGAAGATCTTCCAAGGTTTTTCCAGTGGCTTTTGGAGTTAAGGTTGAATGGGTGTCCACACTATGCAGTAAGAAGCTTTCATTTGCCAACATAAACTGCCAAATAAAAAATATTTGTATCAGGTGATTAGGTACACTGCATATTAATGATGCATTGAACCTATAAAGCAAATCCTGATTTTAAAGCAGTGTTTAAAATTGCTCTATAGATATAGGCAGTACTATTTCTAGCCTCCACAGTTAGTTTGTTAAAAAATTTAGCCAGAGCTGTCACAATGTCATTAGCAAATCTATTTATTAATACATAAGTCAAGACTAGACCAAAAGAGTTGCTTAACCATGCATTTTTTTCAAATGTGAAATTATAGGGATTCATCTAACCATATGCAACTTTCATTGTGGATGTCCATGTATCTAATGGATGTATCCATTAGTCACCTTAGACTTTTCTATAGTCAGTGGGGGAAGATGTGCATTGTAATGGCATGATTTACCTTGCTATAATGCGCACATCTCTAATGCTTGATTTTGTCCACTGCTTGTTAGGGAAGCCCAGAGTGATTAGCCCACACGCAGTGATTTAGTACAGTTGACTAAACATGATGTCCAATGATTTTTAATGACTAAAGTTATGCAAAGTGACTTCCAGCCATGGACTAATCTGAATGTCCTGTGTTGTGCCTTTAACCCTGTGGATGTTTGAGACACCATAGGACACAAAAAATATTACTGGGTTCCTGTGAGTGATTCCAGCCTTAAGTGCCCTCTTCTGGTTGAGCATACAGTTCTCTAGACTCCATACTCCATTGACTGGACATGATATGAGTATCTAAACACAATACTGCAATCAGGGATATCTTAAAATGCATGAGACATAGTCCATCAGATTTAACATGGGTCTGCAGAAGACCTGCACCCTTTGGTAGGAGGTGGAATATGTTACTTTATGCTACATGTAAATTGAGCTGTACATCCTATCCACTACTGTGAGAGCTTTTACACCTGTCGCAGATGTGAACACTGAGCTATATTTGGTTCTTAGATATCTGCAGTCTGGTGCTGAATCCTTTTTCCAAAGCTATGGGGAACTAATTCCACTTCTAGTAAACTTGTAAATAAAATCTGTCATTTTAGCAAGCTTTTGCTTTTACAGATGATAGTCTGCCACAGGGTTAGAAAGCTGAACTACCTGTTTGCTTTATTTTTGACCTACCAAACTGCATAATATTTAATATTTTGCATAGCCCCCAGCACAGACAAAACATTGCAAAAAACTCCTTTGCTTTAGAAATTTATCTTACTAAAAATGCTACTAAATTCAAGTTTGCTAGCAAAGGTTCTTTAAAGCAGTAAAAGAAGCAGACATCAAATCAAGAGAAGCTGTGTGATACACATTATTTCGTCTATCCTTGCAGACCTTGGGAGGGATTCAGTAGCTTGAACACAAGTGTCTAGTGCTGTTTGATATGCCCCAGGATACCCAAGACGTCTGCAAGGGGCTGACAGGTATGTCACAGGACTTACAAGAGACCTGTGTCCTCCTAGACAGGCAGCTGGAGACCAGGTGGGGTCGCCTGAGATGTCTCAAGTGGCAACAGATGCCAATGTTTAAGCAATTGAATCCTGCTCTTTGTGTACAATAGAAGCCGGACCACCGTATGTGTTGCCTTGTCAGACACAATGCAGCTAGCATGAAAGCTTTGTCTCTGACAGGAATCACCATCAATGATTTGTCTTTTAAACCATGCTTAATAAATTATTAAGAAATAAAACCACATGCATTAAAGAAGCTTAGGGCTGGGTTCTGAGCTAATATAAATTATTGCAGCTGCACTGACTTCAGTGAACTGACTCCTTTCTTTTAATCAGCTGAGGTTCCAACTCCTAATAGAGCTTATGCATGTCTTTTACATTTCGTATCCACTCACAGGGGATTTCCGGGAGTCAAGAACGTGTGCTGCTTGGCACAGTGTGTCGGGACATGGGTGCTGTCATTTGGGCGGCTTCAGATATTGCCCCTTCCCTAGGCGGCATTAGTGTGACTTGTAGTTACTCTTTCCAGTCACATAGAACAAAACTAAATAACTTTTTTAAATCCCATTTTTTTCTCTCACTGTGTGTGAGGGCACACATCCTTCAGCCATTGTATCATTTTTGGTAGCAATTGGGTCGGATTCCTGAGGGCCTGATCTTTCAAGAGGGTGTGGGTGGTGGCTATACTCCTTATTCCTGTGAAAGGTTCCTGGCATACCCAGGGAAAAGGTGGCTGGTTCTGATCCAGGGACTGTCCCATGGTGCTGCATTCTCTGGAAATTATTTCCTCCTGAGGTATATGTGGCCTGTATCCATCCTGCCTATTTTCCAATGAAAGACTGAAAATTTTGGGGTTAAAAATAGCCACTTATTACAAGAATATTGATTCTCCTATTTCTAACTGCAGGATGAGCAGGATGTTGGGACTGAAGGGAATTTTTCCCACTGCTTGATTTTAGCTTTTTGTTAAAACACTGAATTAGTATTTGCCTTTATGACTCCCAATTAATTCCCCAAATAAGAGCAGCGAAGGGCAGGTGGGATAATGTGATGAAAAACCTCGGGGTGAAACCCCCTCCATCTGATTTAGACTGATAGGATAGAAATTTACTAATCAGAGGCATCTACCTCTTTCTGATGAAGCGCTCGTGAACTTGAGCATCAGGACTGTGCATCAAGAAGAAAAATTTGGGCATATTTTAGGTGCTACATTTAGTTGCAGTGGATTCTACCCTACCTGTTTAAAACCTTTAAACATCTGTATTTCTTGTGAGGCAGAGTCGCATGTGAGTGACTGGTTTCTGCATTTTTCTGTAAAAATAGTCAGTATCTTTTATAAAAAAACACGCTTTGTAATAAGAACTATTTTGTTCCTGTTATTTTTTTTTTATTGGTAGGCAAAATATTAATGTTTTAACCTCCTTTATCCTCTCTCCCTTTGTAAATATAAGTAGCATTTCTTCAAGAGATATATGCTTTTATTGTTATAAATGGAAAATGAAAGTATACACTGTAAATGTAAAACATTATTGTTACCTGTAGGAGAAAAAAAAAAAAAATCATGTTTACTGAAATGACTGTCAGGCAATGGCAGCTGTCAGACCAAGCATGACAGTAGAGCAGAGACATAACATGGATTTGCCAAAAGCCCTTTCACATCAGCATTTAGAATTACAATTTTCTGCAGTATTTAGCTGTTTATAAACGATTTCAGGCTGAACAACAATTTCAGTTTTGACCTATTACACAGTTACCTGTTTCTCTGCTCTCCACAAAGGGAGAATTGGCTTGGCATAATATTTAGCTACTTTTCTGAGGAGAGCTTTTGTCTGAGTAATTGGTTCTTCTTAATGGCCAAGAGTCAGACATGAGCTCCCTGAAATTTATATGTGAGCTGCAACTCAAGATGAGCTAAATGCCACTTGTCCATGAGTGATGCAAGGAAGATTTGGGTCTGCTGCTGCCATGAGGTCTCTAACGCAAGCTGTAGTGACGTTTTGTGTTGGAGGACTCTCTGAATTGTGTTTCCAGCACATGGGCAAGGTGGAGCCTGCTACATCACTGTGATGTTTTTCAAAGTGTTTGGTACGCTTCACGTGTTGTTACGATTTTCAGCCAGCAAGGGAAAACAGTAGGCACGTTGGTCAGGTACGCTATGGTCTGCTAACCCAGAGGAGATACAAATGTGTCTTCATACTCAGTCTAGACTTATGCCAGAACCTCTGAGCACACTGTTTCCCTCCTTTGGTGTACTATGCGAGACTGGGGCCACCAGATCTCCTAGAGAGATTTCACAGGTAGAAGATGCTTTCCTCACTGCACAACGTACACATAATTTAGGCCACAATGTAAAAAAGGAAACAGAGTCAAGTCTAGCCAGTATTTCCATTGCCGTGCAGGTGGGTAAACCTGAGCTTACGGCTACCGCAGTGGTCAGTACAACTGAGCGGAGTGGGGAAGGCTGTGCCAGGAAACTTCATTAACTTTCCCCTGCAGAGAAACGAAGGAGCAACTGAACCATGACTTTTTGCTGTGTTTTCTGTTAGTAAAGAAGTGACAAGGCCACAGCTGAAGTACAGCATTCAGAGTCCAGGAATTTTTAAAAAAAATATAATCCAATTTTTTTCCTGAGTTTCAGGAGAAAAAAAGCATGGGAGGGGAGAAGGAACCAATAGGAAATGAGTCTTGTTAATGTATTAGTAAAGTTGGACACATTCAGTGTAAGAAAAATAGTGTCTTATCCTAGATATACTTCTAAGCATGCCAGTAATTGTTGAGAGAACAAGCCCATCACAAGTCCTCATACCATGCAAAAGGACGTTTGGACTTGATTCACCAAAAACTTTACTCAAGGTTTACAAAGTAAATTAGTTATTTTTGTTGGCATTGCACTGCTGTGAAAAATTGTGGTCATGTGCGGGTGAAGCCAGATGGAACTTCCCCTGCAATACTTGCATGGTTTGATCAACTTATCCTTCCTCATTTCACTTCCCACATTGAATTATTTACCATCAAAAAGGGAGGTTATACTGAATTTGGATATGATTAGATTATAAGTTACTCAGCCATGGCCTGATTCTACGTTAAGTAAGATTTTCCTGATTACATCATAAGCTGCTCAGTGTGATGTATATATTTCTTTGTCCTGCATGTCAGATATTCTTTATTTCATAGCAAAGAATATATCAGGAAGGATAAGTTTACTCAGTGGTAAGTGAAAACTAAAACTCAATGTGAGATGTTTTTGCAAGAATCAGAACAATTATTTTAACTTGTTTGCCTCTCTTTCTTCAAGACATACTCTAAATTTCATTTTTTTTTCTATTTAAGAAGTTCTGTTCCTAATTTGAAGAACAATGGCTTATGTTTACATGAGTTTAGTCTGAGTAAGAGAAACAGCTTCTTTAAATTCAACTGCAAACTGTGTTTAAATATCTATCGTTCATATCAACTGAAAATTGAAAAAATATGAACTGAAAAGAGATTAAAAATACACCAGAGACTTCTTCAATGAAAAGCTGATAAATACATAAGAACTGTAAAGAACATGAACCAAATGTCCAAATATATGCTACTAATCTGATTTTAAATTTATCTGATGAATTCTTGAAAAATGAGAAGCTCAAGCTTAATTCAGTGTTTATATCCTCAGCTTTATTTTCTAGATTCTTTGTAATAGGATGACAATAATGAAACCTAGAAACACATGAACTTCTGTATTACAATGATTGGCTAAAAAAGTAAAACACTGAAAGAACTCAGATATGAATTTTTTTAAAATGTGTTTGAAGTTATATATACCCAATGATGTCACTAGAAAATAATTGTAGAAGTTGAGTGTATTTTTTCCTTTTGCTAGACAAGCATTTGCAAGACAAGCATTTCCTTTTGCAAGACAAGTGTACTGCTGGGAGTCAATAAACTAAATGAAATAATTTTATAAAATATATCTAATTCTATTGATTTAGAGTGGAATTAGGCTTATGTTAGTGCTGAACTTGGCCTTTTAACTCCCTACACTGGTGACTGATCGATCATCTTGTTCTTCCAGGACACCAAGAATTCTTTTAGTATGTTGGAGAAATTATGAAGAATGTATCCATGTCAACATCTGGATCTTATTCTGAACTATCAGAAATATAAAATAATTTAAATTCTTTTCTTTCTAATAATTTGCATAGGTCTTCGAATCCTGCAGGCCCCTTTTGATGTATTATACATAGCTTAAGTACCCCTTTTTCTCCACCATATAATCAACATATGCATATTCTTTTATACTATTACAGTGCTAAAATATGCAAGGAGAGTGCTTGGAAACCAATGTATAATATGGTTCCAAATCCTTCCTCTCAAATAGAAATTAAATAGATCAAATTCATCCCCACTGGTTTCCACATTGCTGCATAAAGAAATAATTTATCATCAGATACCTAAACGGAGTTATTAGTAGCCACTTAAAAATGTGTTTATCCATTTCAAAGTAAATAAACACTCCAGTCAAAATTCATGCTGAGTGAAATTTAACTAAAAGCAATTGGAATTTGGTAGGCATGAATGCAGTCTCCTACTGTCAAAAATGTTCTCTAATTTTATTTGTGAGGTGAGTTTATGTCAATGATCAAAACTTCACATGGAAGTTCATGGGCTAAAACAAATGATGAGATAAAGGGTTATATAAGCAGCTCATTTAACTCATAAAAAGCAACAAATTATTACACAGCCTTTATTTACACAAATTTTGCATTTAAGTGAAATTAAAGACTTGAACCTTAAAAAAATGAAGAATGTGTGCAGGAAAAAGACAAGCATGACATAAATGAGGTCCACAATTTCTCAATCTTACATCCTCCCTGTCTGCAACATTTCCACTGACCTGCTTGGTTCTTTAATGGAAGTTTACATAAGGATAGCTTTTCTGGACAGCCTAGTATTTTTCCAACAGCAGTTGCAAGATGCTTATCGAAGAGTTTCAAGCAGACCATATGCACAGTAATCTCTCCTTGATACAGTTTTTCTGGCAATTAGCAGTTTAGAGACTTCCTGAGACAGAGGTCACACCTTCTCCATGATGTTGATTGCCACCAATGAATGTACCCTCCAGGTACCTATATAATATTTGAACACATATATACTTGGCCTCCCTAGTATCCTGTGCTAATGTCTTCCCTGACAGAGCCGTGTTCTACGTGAAGACGAACTGTGGGCTTCACAGCTTTTCAAATCTGTTGCCTGATCATTGATGCCCCCTCAGTTGAACGCTGTGGTTAGAAGTGCAACGTGCTACTGTTTTTAAGGACAGAACATGGATTCAGGACAACGCTTGTAGGCACCTTTTGCAAAGCAGGTAATTGCATTGTATCTCAGGTTCTTAGTAAAATGGTACTGAGTAATATTTGCTCATCTTACTGAAACACTTTAAGATACACTGGGTAGTACAGATGGTAGCTAAATACACATATTTTTATGCTGTATAGGAACACCTTTTAATTAAATGAAAGTTCAACATATTTGTGAAATTCAGTGATGTCCTTGTGGAAGATGGCATAGTATACATAATAATTAGCATTTGTCATGGTAGCACTACACAAAACAATAATGAAAATGAGCAAGTCTCATCAGGAGAAAATAATTTTAAAACCATCAAACAGCATGTTTGGAGCTAGCACAATGTTGAAAAGCTTTCGTTTCTTATAAATTTTTGAGGTGCAGTGCTTGTAAGTGGAGTTTGCTGGCAAAGAGACTGGTTACTGAGCTCTGGATAGGCATGGATTGAGCATGCAATATGTTGATGTAAGCACATAAGTGACTTTCGTTTATTAAACTGACACACAGTTTTCAGACTTTGGATACTTCTTTAAAATCCCGTGTAAGATGGATGACTTGCTTTCAGATTCACTTAAGGAAAGATGTTTGGCCACGTTTAATTTGCTAAAGTAATTTCCAGATGAGTAGTTTCCTCCAATTGTCCATTAACATTAAGTGAGATTAAGGGAGCTATTAAATACTGATTCTTTTACTCAGGAGATCTCTATGCCTAGACAGCTTTCCTGCTGATATTTATGAGAACTCTTCTGATATACTTATACCTCATATGCTAAATATTTTAAATTCCTCCAAAGAGACAAAGCAGGTGGCTTTGTACTCATTACAAGGAAATTTCATTTTGCTGTCCAAATTAGCTGTGGAACCAAAACAACATAAAATGTATGCCCATCTCCCTGATAAATGTTGACAGAACCCTCTTGCCAAAAAACCATCCGTTTAAATCCAAAGTATTATAACTAGTTGTGTTCATAAAGCTTTTATTTACAGTGGGGAATTCTTTGCAATGATCTCTGACAAGCTATCACAGTATGATTAGTGACGGGTGAACTTCGAAAATATAGTTTAGTAAGGCAACTAAAACACTGCTTGTTTATCCAGACTTCGCTAAACCTTTTTAGTGACAACATCTGATAAGATCTGGCATTCTCCTGAGATGATCAGTATTTGCAAATTCTGGCTGAGCTGTGGATGGGAAATATTAAAGAGGTTTCTCTAGTGTAGGTAAGATAGGTTTGGGTGAAGGACATTCGGGCTGGTGCCCAATTTATGACACTTGTGTTATATGTGACGTGTCTAGATTTTGTCAAAGATCATCAGAAAACAAATAAACAATGATAATAATTGTTTGAATATAAAGAGTTAAGAATACTGATGAAATTATTAAAAATATTTTGCAGCCTCTGGGCATTTTGGAACACCTCTGCAGACTGATTTTAGTTAATTATCATGCAATATTTACTTCTACCTGCAATTCATTACTTTTCTACAGTGATGTGACTAAAAATATATTTCCCTTCTTTTCCTTCTCTGCACCTACCATTACAGTAAATGTGGCTGCTTTGTAACGTGCTTGATTTTTCAGCCCTGTGGTTCTGACATCTTGAGTGAAGGGACTGTAAGGGGGCAGGGCCAGGGCTGAAACAGGTAGGAAACAAGAACTTTTCCTTCTTTAGAACAAGAGGGAATGGCTTCAAGCTGCAAGAGGGTAGGTTTAGACCGGACATTAGGAAAAAATTCTTCACAGAAAGAGGGGTCAGACACTGGAATAGGCTGCCCAGGGAGGTGGTTGAGTCACCATCCCTGAATGTGTTTAAGAGTTGTTTAGATGCAGTGTTGGGGGATGCGGTGTTGGGGGATACGGTGTAGGGGAAAACTTTGTCGAGTAGGGTTGATTGTTGGACTCGATCATCCTGAGGGTCCTTTCCAACCTGAATGATTCTATGATTCTATAGGAAGGAGGGCCATAAATACACTTGCACCCTGAATAGGAGGTGCAGAGGCAGTAGCCATGGGTGGCTGGGTGTGTGGTGTCCCAATATGCCCAAAGGACACTACCTGCAGTATGGGAGGTACCCAGAGTAGGTACGCTGTTTCAAGAGCACCGTGGAGGGGCCAGAAAGCAGAGAAAGGTCCCTGCTTCTGCCCAAGGTGGGCAGAAAGTCTTCTTTGCATATGGGTTTCCTAGGGGTTGTGCTGCTGAGCCTGTCTTTGGAAACTGCAGTGAGAGGCACCATACCACTTTCCATGTTCTCTGCCCGGCAGAAAGACAGGACAGGTAGTGGAGGGTTACTGGGAGTCTTATTCTGCCCACCTCAACTGAAAGACTTAGAGGCCTGTAGGAGCCCCTTTTCCTTCATTTTGCTACTCTTCTGAGTAGGGTGTGCAGCTTTCCAGGAGGAAAGTCAAAGACAAGACTTCTATAGGAAACCTGGGAACTTAAAATTGCTGTGAGTAGTTGATTCTGGGTGTATTAAGCACTAATTGCTGATATCAAATGGTTGCTTCCAATCTTAAATAAATGGATCTCCTCCTCTTTTCTGTGTTGAATTTTTATAAGAATTACAGAACTTTTTCTTCTTTCCTATGTATCAACTGTAAGCATTTGAAATTGTTTTATTCTGGAACGGATTTCCTGAATAACTGTCAGTTTGGGGTATGAATGTGCTGGTGATGTTTCTAACTTGGGCCAGCAAATCATCAATGCTTAGATTCTTCTGCTAATGTTGATTATATAAACATAAATATATTTATCCTCAATTTTTTTGATATTTCAGACTCATTTGGATCTCAGAACTGGAAGAAAATCTCACTAATTAGTCTTTTAATTTCTGCTGTAGCAAAATGTTCTTTCTTTCACAGCTTATGCTAGTAAATGATCCATAAGGTATACAGTTTATCTTATCATACTCACTTGTATCAATTATAAATATGGAGCTAAAATAGTAAAGACAGCTATTCATAAAACCAAAGGGGAAATTACGTTCCCTTCCCATAAAAATTCCAAGATGTTAAGAAATTTCCTGTTCCCATTCCATAACTTTTCAAAATGTTTCTGTGAGAAATGAGAACAAATCACACCAGAACAGCTACTCTTTGGATAGTCCAGGTGATTCCTAAGGAGACCTATGGCTGAGTTGCTGGTCCTACCTAGCAAGAGTTATTCTTTATGTTGCATCTACTGCAGCTTGGATAAAGCAGAATCTCTAAAACTGGCTTTGAACTCGACTCATCTATGAGTATGTCCTCGATGAGTGCTGCTTCTTTTTTTAGTGGACTTCAAATCCAAATTACCTCTGTATGTTCCTATATGCAGTTTTCAAGACAGAGTGTATTACTTCTACAACCTATAGTGAGAAATCTGCTAAATAACAAAAATTTAACAGTAGGTATAATTAGGTGTACAGAAGGTATCAGAAAATGTCGGAGACTAGAGCACTGGCATCTGGGGCATGATTCTGTTCCCTTTTCTGCCAGTGCAAATGACAGAATTTCAGATTTTTTTGGAAAATAATGAAGTGCCTGCTTCTTTCTGTTGACTATAATAGGAGCCTGGAGTAACTACCTGAGATGTAGGCATCTACATTGGTTTTATTTGTTAAGGTAAACCTTCATCCTCAGGAAATCTTTAGCTAAGTGTCAGCTGTTCAGGTTAAAATGTGTCCTCATGCTTCAGAAGTGTTAGAAAATACAGCAAGACCATCATTATTCATCTAAAACATGCTGACTTCTGTAACATGATGCTCTGATTACTGTGGAATTTGAATTATCTTTAAATGTCTTTTCATGCTCTACTTGAATTCATTAAGATTACTTCTGTGAGTTATGTTTGTTCCTGGTGTGTAAGAAGGGAGCTGTGGAAAGATTTGATCTTAAAAACCAGCTCTTCTTCAGATGTGTATTGACCAACTTCTGTTGACTGTTGTAAAACTACAGGAATTGACATTCCATTGCTGTCAGCTCAGCCAACAAACGTGTATCCTGAATTATTATGGAAATTAACTAAGAAACTTCAGTGTTACTGATTTTTTTTTTTTCCTGGAGAAAATAATGGTTCAAAATTAAATAATTGAACTATTATAGTAATTTTACAAAAAAACCCCATAAAATCCTGATATTTACCATTCTATGAGATGAACTACTTTCCCATGCAAAATAATGGTACCAATATTAAGGGAATGAACTTTCAGAGCATCTAAGCTCAATCCTGTGAACACTTATGCACATCAAATTTGATTGCTCTTGCTGACAGAATTATATAATGAGTAGATGAAAGGAATGCAGCAGAGGTCATATGTTTGGAATTCAGCACAACATATGTTCTTGTGCCTCATGACATATTACAATGAAAAGTTATTTACAGTTTGGCTATAAAAGAAATTGTAGTATATATGAATTAGATACCATTCCTTTAAATAGTCTTTAGCCTGCCTCATGGGATTCCCTCTTTCCTATTGTTTGCATTTGTATATTTGCACAAATTACTGAGCGTGGTTTCTGGAGTTTAGATGTCATACTTTGATATATCCCAAATAGTATGTCGGGTAGAGAGCAAGGGCACAAAACCCAACGTTTTCCTATTGTCTAAGAAGATTTATGAGACTCTCAGGATTCCCAAAGATCCAGTCACTCTACAGATTGAAAGTGCCAATATTGCCAGCTGTTGTGCAAATGCCAGGATTCTGTGGGAAAAAAGGATATTTCTGATTCTGCTTCAACTGATCTGTAAGTGATTCTTTCACTCTTGAAAATGGCTAGTTCTTCAGAATTTGAAATACCTTTTAAAAATATTCAGTGTGAAAAGTTGCAATTTTTCTATCCCATTGAAAAATTAAAAAAAAAGCTAAACATTTGTTATTTTTGTCAAATGTACTGTTTTCTTGTTTTGTTTTGTTTTGTTTTTTTTCTTATTTTCTTGTCTTTCATTTCTTTGGATTTCTTTGAAAATGTCATTGAAAAATCAGAGAATTTAATCACTATGAACTTTATAGAAATTACTTCAAGTAAAAATTTTTAATCAATTTACAATCCTATTTCAATAGTATTTTTGAGGTTTGAATTTGTTTACAGCCTATGAGGTCACACGTTGTTCAGTTGTCTGTGGTTGAACAGAAGAGCACAATCATAACTTTACTGAATCAGGCCAAGGCTCACTAAGCCCACCGTCCTTATCAACATATAGCCTGTAACAAATGCCTAGGAACGAAACTGATATATTGTTATAGTTTTTCAAAGTATCCTCTCATCCTTCCTCAGTGATACATGGTTCTGGGACCTCCTTAACCAGAGGTGATGTCTTTGTAGTCAAAATTGTATCTCCAACTTTCATCACAGTGTTATCATAGATAGAAATCTGGGGACATAACTAATTATGTAGTGAAAGTTTAAAGAATCAGGCTCTTATTTTTCAGTGTTTCCTATGATTGCATCAGATAATTCAGATAATAGTCTAAAAAATGTTTATCAATTTTTTTAAAGAGCTAGTGGGCATTTTCATCAGAGTGAATATTTCTATTCCTACATGTAGTTATCTTCATGTTGTGAAAAGTCTTTTACTGAGTAGGGAATGAATATGTGAGCCTTCTATATAATAAGATGTCACTGCTTTCAGGTGTATGTCAACTGACAGTTTGATCTGGCTATTGGTCACAGCTCTTCTTTGTTTTTAATTATCACATAGATATCTTACTCAGGGATTATAACACTTTGCCCCATTTTTTTTTAATGCTGAGGCAGAATCATAGAATCATGGAATAGTTTGGGTTGGAAGGGACCTTTAAAGGTCCTCTAGTTCAAACCTCCTGCAATGAGCAGGGACATCTTCAATAAATACTAAGAAAAATTTTGTCTTATGCCAAAAATCAAACAAGCAAATGTAGAACTTGATTAAAACCTCTGTAAGTGTCAGGTAAAATGTAAGGACCTTTCAGATTTTTATTAGACACTGGACTCTTTTGTCAGGTGGCGTAAATCAGTCAGCTTCAATTTATGTTAATAGAACTAGTTTGACTTGTACCAGTTGAGGAACTGGCTCTTTCAGCTCCAGCATATGTGTGTTAACTGTCTATGTTAAGTCAATCAAAAAATTTTCTATGACAAATGATGAAGGTATGATAGGAACTAGATGGCAGGGAGTTGTGTTATATAGTGTATTTTAAAATTCAAGGTCAAAGGTGTATATCCTGTTCAAATCACAGTAACTGAGTTTTGAACATCCAGACATTTCCTTTAGAATAGGTGATAAAAAATACGGGGGAAAAGAAAAGCAGAATTTTTGTTTTAAAAAAATTAAAATAATTTGAAACTGTCTGACCATCTATACACTGTTTGATTGCTTACCTGAACTGTCACAAGGAAGTAATAGCTCACTACATTTTAAATGAAAAAGGTGTCACAAAAAAATGTCATTCCAATGTCTAGTCCTGTCATCACTACCAGTGAAGAGACCAAGGTCTAAATGGATCACAGAAGCTAAACTGCTCATCTTTGGAACCTGTTCTTCCAAGCCAGAGTTAAAATGCATTGGTCTCATGAATGAAGGTAGTCTCACAGATTTTTATTTAGCTATTTCACTATTTAACACAGGATTCATCACACTTAACTGTGGTCTTCTAACTCTTAGGGTCTTGCCCTGTACGTTCAGTAGAGGGAACAGGCAGCCATCTTTACAGTCATTTATGACACCTGCCTAGGAAGTGATCAGTTTTTATGATGGGTTGAATCTCTCTCTAGTGGATTTTGTGTTTCTCCTTGAGTACAGAAGGAGTCTGAAAGCTTAGCCAGCCCACCCACTTTTTGTACAATAGGTGGTTGAAACCTGAGAGTTTTAACATAGAGAGTATAAGATGGGGTTTCTAGGCAGGATTCATCATGGTGGTGAACAGAACACATCTTCTTGCCACAAGGGTGTTGTAACAACACAACCATCTTGGGTAAAGCTAATCACTGCCACCCTTTTGGAGATCAGCCACAGCCCACATGCAAAAGTCAGTGGGCAAAGGGTACTTTGACTGAGCTTTACAGGGAGCATATCCAGCCAGGGCAATGGCAGCATTTGGGTCCAGGTTCAGGTCCCAGACTTGAGTGTACATTCTTGTGTCAGATCAAGAAAAACAGACCCTTGGGGAAAACAAACACAATCCCAGTCCCTGGCACTGACAGTCCCATGATTCTACGTTCCTGGATGGATGTGTTGTGGAACTAGATCCTCTCTGAGCCCAAATAATTCCTGATGCAATTAATTACTGCAACGAAGGAAACTGTCAAATTTCTATTCAACTGGCAAAAAAAAATAAAATAAAATTGATAAATCTTTTTTTAATATATATTGGTAGGTGGAAATAAAAAGATATAGTGATTGCACTGTGGGAAGCGCAAGAGCAGTCCATTAGCAGAAGTTGTTATGAGGAGCATGTGGAAATTTTTTAATGCTGTTTTCTTCTCCTGGGCAAAAGGATCTACTAGCACCTCCCACGACCTCCCCCATTCTCTGTTAGCAGCATTCCAAATGGACTTAATGTTTATATGGATGGTAATAGTTTATTGCTAGATTCTAAATATGTTACATAAAACATGTGTTCTGATTTTCAGTTGATCATGCTGTACCAGAGGGGAGGAAATGCAATTAAAATAAAAACGACACACTAACTGGTATTTCTGAAGGCAGTTTTTAGAATTTAAATTGTGACCTCAGTGTAGACCATAAATATAAAATTCATATGTGCTCTGCTTCCTGCATATAATTACCTATCACAAGGTTCATAGTTTAAATGAAATTCTTTATGAAGCAAGAAATAGTATAATAGTGTTTTCTGGCTTAGTGCCCTACAGGATACATCAAGCGAAGATACTTTTTCTAATTTTAAAGAGAAATAAAAACATGTGGAACACATGCACTTTTGATGCTGTAATCCTCTCAGAATATGTTTGTTTTTATTAAATTTTCCTCATTGAATGCTTCCTTTTCTCAGTGCATTCAGGGGGTGACACTACATTCCATGAGTTTAATAGTTATGTGAGCAGTCTGAAGGATCTTTCAGATTCTTTTCTTTCTCCCTGTTTATAAATACTCAAAACCTGCAGTCTGCCTATCGGTAATACTTCCTTTCATCTTGGCACGAAGCCTGAAAAAACAGGATTTGGGTAGGTGAATTGTGCAAGGGCTGAGGGTAGACAGGGAAAAAGGATTAATCCTGCCAGACTGTAGGCGGGCCACGTAATTTTGCCTAATGCAAGCTTTTGCCTCATTTAATCGCCCTGTTCCACTGTGCAGTAGGTGTGCAGAAGCATGGATTCATGTCTCCATCCCAAGAGTCACTGCCTTTCAGACTGTTCACTTCTGCACATTTGTGGCTCTGCATCACTGAAAGCCATCTTTGGTGACACTCTACTGCTTTACCCTGGTGCAGAATCTCAAAGAGGTCCATCTACCAACTAATCACCCTTTGGATTTAAAAACTATGGCTGAACTTCAGGTTTATCTTCCTCTTGGAGGAAGACAAATGGATTAAGCTGATCAATGTGGGTTTTTTATTCAGATGCCATACCTCTATCACTTCTGTCCTGAAGAGCTCCTCTAGTTTTTCACACTTCAAGACTGCCCACAAGGCAACAAATCACTGATGGAAAGGTGACATAAATGTCCTTGGTGATCTCTGTCACTAAGGAGGCTTATTTCTTGTTATATTATTTGCTCTTGCTAGATTGGCCCTTGCTGCCGAACTTCCAAAACTTCTCTCACTTGAGCGCAGGGAAGTGCTTTGGTGGCCTCTTCATTCTGAAAGTAAGAAACTCGAATTTAAAATATTTACATGTCATAAGGGGCTTTTCTTTCAAGTAGCTTTCGCATTCTATCACAGCTTTCTGTTCAAAGTGTGCTCTTCATAGGTGTACAGACATAGTGGAAAAAAATACATGTTGAAAAAAATATTTTCGCTACATCTTCGTCATGACAGTTGGTCTTTAAACCCTTTAAATGTATATGAAGGGAACTGCAGCTATTTTTTTATAAAAATACTGATTTGAATAGATGCATATGACTACATTAGAAACATTAAAGAATCAGCAAAACAATAGTGTGTGGTAAGAAACAAAATCATATATACATATATATAAATATAAATATTACTTATGCTCTCATAATGATGATTCCACACATATATTTTTCTTAAAAATTCTTTCAGTTACAGTAGTAAGTTGTTCAATGCAATCTTGTTCTCATGTACTTTAAAGCTATGGTGATATGTTTTGTGGTGCATGCTCAAGGATGTCTATGGCTATTGTGTGCACATGACCATGCAAGAAAATGTGGCAGGTAAAGAGAAATGTATGAAATGTTTGTAGAGATGGCAGCCTACAAAGATGGCAGTGACAGATGTTCTTGTTGCAGTAATCTGATCATGGTAGAATGACGACAGTAAAAAAACAGGAAGAAAAATGTTTAGGGAGCACAGAAATGCTAGCAGTTCTACTATCAGTAGAACAAATAAAGTTTAAGATAGGTTTCAGGGCTCAGTTCAGTTGCCTAAATATATTTGTCTAATGTCACTGAAGACCCCTGCAATTATAGCCCATGAAGATCTAGTTAATAGAGCCACAGGAGTCTGAAGATGCGCTCAGCTCAGCCAAAAGTAGACACCAGTGAAGGTCAGCTGCGTAACTCTCCAGACTGTGGAGGGGATTCACTCAGCCTTCATCGACTGTCTTCATTGACGGGAGCATAGAAATCTTCCTTGTATAAAGGTATCTACATCTGGACATAAAATTCTTGGACTCTTCAGTTCGGAGTTTTTTTTCTGGTTTTTTTTTTTTTTTTTTTTTTTTTTTGTCTTTTTTTTTTTTTTTTAAAATGAATTAGCTCCTTGTGGTTGCATTCTCTAATATCCAATAAGGTACAGTCTCTTGATCAAATTACAAGCTCTTCTCCCATGGTTTTAACATTGTAATATCTTTCTTCCGTGTGATTTCAGTTTTCTGACTCATCCTATAATTTTTACCCGAGCAAGGATACTGCTAAGGGATCTCTGTTATCTGAACACTTATTTTAAGAATGTGTGTCGATATGTAATACCTTTAAAAATATTACTGCCTGTCAAGGAGGCTGAAACTGAGCAATAGATTTAACACATACTGGTAGAGTAGGTGGGAAGGACAAACAGAGAAATAGTGTGATAACATAAAAATGAAAAATACATTCTCAGTTATTTTTTCAGCCTCATAACTCTTATGCCACTGATATTTAGACAGAGAAACAGTTTTGTGAGTTAAGCCGTCCTTTCCTTTTCCTACACAGATTTTGGCAGCACTGTATGCGTGTAGAGGGAGGATCTCACCTCTGAGGGGTGTTTCCCTATTACACTGTCCTACATCTTGCACTTCTGGAAGGAAAAAGTTTTCAGTTTTTTTGATGCTTGCACCTTTCAGATGCTGTGGTTGTTGACAATAGCTGCACAACAGTTTTATTTGTTTGCTTCTTCTAATTTGTCCTTGTAAGACTTAGCATCTCTGTGGCCATCTGTTGTACATTTTGTAGCTTTACCTAAATTTCTTCCAGTTTGTCACTAATGTGAACAGTGTATTACCATCATTCAACTAAGATGCATGTGGTATAAGGGTGTTACATAAACGTATGCTTGTTTCCACAAGATCTTGTAGATCTTGTAGATCTTGCATCTTTTAGTAATGCCAATGAGATGTTTCATTCTCATTTTCCAGAAGCAGACGCAGGCACTACCTTGTTCTTGTATGCCAGTATAATGTGTAACAAAGATTGCCAGTCAAAGTTAGTGCATTGTGAATAGATAACTACCTCAAATCAGAGCATCTTCTGGCTAGAACAACAGCATCCGACCATATACTCCTTACTTTTCATGTTTTTATTGGTAGCCTTTATCATATTTGAACGGAAGAGTTGTGTTAATCTCCTTCAATGCTCAATGAAATCATGTTGCTTGCTACTTATTGAAGAAGTAAATCTTTCTTTTACCTTTGCCGCTCTACTTGATGGATTGTTTAGAGAAATAAAGCTGTTCTCTTCACTAAAATCTGCTTGCCTGAGTCTCAGCTTATTCTTTTTATATATTAGATATGTGTCTTTTTCTTTTCAAATGTGAGAACTAAAGGAAGGTGCTGCTTCTGTTATTCTTCTGCTCTAGGGTCCTTTTAAAGTTTTTATTTGGGTTAACCACATTTGAGATTAATCAGTCCACAGAAGACAGGCCAGGTACCCATCATGTCAGACTGTTGCCATTAGTTTTCATTTCAGCCCTTCAGATATCTGTATAAAACACTCCAGCAAAAATCCAGCTCAACTATATAGCACTGTATTTTTGCTGTTTGGCTCGGATTTTTTGTCCTGGACCTTTCCATTATTTTCAAGTGTTTGAGTGATGCAAAGTTGCTTACATTTGGGTAACTTCTGTCCAGAGGGGACATTAATAAAGACAAACATTCTTCATTCAGCAAATGTAATAATGTCTGGAAGTCTCCACGTGTTGTGGAGTGATCCCAGGCTTTCCAGCCATGGAGGTATCAGTTGAAAAACCCCTTATCTCCCCCAGGGAGGAAACCTGGGATCTATTTATGTGTTCTTTGTAGTTGATAAAAAGATTACAAATGGCCAGTTAATATTTCAAGATTATTCTAAATTACTGATTAGCATGGTAAATTTCAAAACATTAAAACAAATGAAGACATGCTTTTTAAATATATTTCCTTTAATACTCAAAGCTTCCAGGGCAGTTAGTTATGAAAGGCCAAAAGGTCAACCGATTGGTTCCAGTCTGGAAATTTAGATGAGGGAAGTTCTTTAGGGGTCCTGCTTTGGATCAGGAACAATTTGAAAGAGCAACAAGCTTGCTTTTTTTTTTTTTAACCTGAAAATGGATTAATTTCTTGCTCAAAGAATTGGCAATAATAATACAGGAGGTCCTCATTCCCTGCCATGTGTTAATTTGCATCCATAATGTTTTGATTTGTCTCTTCCTATTTCTCAGAAAAGATATAATAGCAGGGTGTCATACTGAGATTCAGAATCATTAAGGCTTCATTAAAAATATACTAAAGCACATTTACTAGTATGTGATGTAATTCCATCATAAATAATGAAAAACTAAATGACAGCTGTCAAAAATATTTCTTAGTATGTTCATTTTATTTTTTTAATTATAGGTCTAACATCTCCAAAAAACTACAGAGGCATTTCTGTGCAATTCTATAACATACATATGAAATAAATAGTCCTTGTTAACCCTAATGGTGAGTAATGTGGAGGTTCTTCCAATACTGAGCATTCATATCCCAAGTTCATATATGAATAGCTTTCATTCACATAAAGAACTGAAATATTTTTTTGGTAATTTTGCTAAGCAGTTTACTGTCTGTTGAGTTCATTAAAATGAGCACTTTAGATGTGAAATGGGATCAAGAAGAAAGACCCTGACCATCCTATTTAGATTTTCATTCAATAAAGAATTAGCCTATCCTCTTTACAGCAATTGCTGACCCTTTCACCTCCTTTATTCTGTTGCCTCTCCAGCCTTCCAGGACAATATTCCAGCTGACAAGGAAATAACACATCATGTTGCTGAAGCTCCTATTTAATCTTTATCTGTTGACCCTGTTGGCAAGTAATATCATCCATCTCCACCCTAAATCTAAATTATTTCTAACTAATTGCTCCTTTTATATCTTCTCCTAATCTCGCCAACTCTCTGGCAAGGGTCTGTTTGAATGTATTGATCACCTTTTCTCAGCCATGGGGTGGAGGGCATGCCACGGGCACTAACTTACTTAACCCCCAGCAACAAGAGCACTTAACACCGTGAGGAGACAGGTTCTTCCTCCCCTCTCCTCTGTCCCTCCAAACTCAAACTGAAAAGCAGCGATACAGCTTCTTTGTCCTGATTCTCTACCTATCTATCTCCTGTGTGGTTTTCAAAGGAGTTTATTATTATTACAGTGCTTGTTGTCAGAGCCCCTTCTTCTGTCTCTTGAAGTGCCTCCCACGGTCATTGCTGACTCCAGGGCCCCTTCTTGTCAGTTTTTACATTAATGACATTCCCAGTGTACCTGAAATCTGAAATATTTATGTTTGCAGATGACAATATTCCTCTGTTTGCTGCTAATGTCTCCTTCTCTCCTTTGAAAAGACATATGTGATCAAGTAGCTTAAAGATATGCAGTACCTTTTTCCTTTCTGCCCCTCTCTCTTGACAGAAATGTGGTTATACTCTTTTCCTGCTCACAAATTAGTTACCCTTTCATGCTGCACAAACTTTACAGTTCTAGAAAAGTAGCTTATCTGCTTCCTTAATAAGATACAAATGTTTTGTGTCTACAGAGGTGATCTCTTCAGGTCAGGGCTGAGGGCTGTTAGCTCAGCAGTACAGGAGACCTGTGCTGCTTTGGCTCTCTGGCACATTTGGCTTTTCAGAATGGCTATATATATGTTCTCATGCAAACATATGCAAATCTGTATTTGTACCTATGTATACACATAGTCTTCCTCCCTCCCTCTAGACTGCACTGGATCATCAGACCTTTCTAAGGGTATTGCATTCATTTGGGGAGGGGAGAGTGGGGGGAGAAGAGAAAGCTTCTTGTCAAATATTATGACTACTTCAAAGGAATGGAGTCCTAATCTATTTAAAATATGAAGTACATTTGGATAAGCCATGTAAATTAATGTTAACTTGGGGAATACTATAAGTAGATAGCTAAAAGGGGTGGAGATTGTTGAGGAAAATGAATTAGAGGGGGGAAAGCAAGTCAAGAATTTTTCAGCTAGCAACAAAGAAGGGAACTTTAAGCACTAGAATATGTGTTTTTCCTGTAAAAATAAAAAAGGTGACCAGCCAAATTGGTGGACAAAACTATATCTGTTAAAAATGAAAGGGAGTATAGAATAGCTCAGGTGAATGGTAACTCATCTCTAGGTCACTAGCTCAAATGAAATCCAGTCAGTAAGAACAAGGCACTCTTCCCAGCAATCACTGAAATGTTGAACAGAGACCTGAATGAAAATTAACACAGTGCTAGTACCTCCAAAGTTCATTTGATGGCTGCATCTGGATAGCTGCAAGGAGACATACACAATAGTCATAAGGTAAATAGAATCAAAAGGATAACACCAAGAAATGTATCTGTGATGATGAGAGAAGGCTGCTTTTGCTGGGGTGAACATGAAATAGCCCTGAAGACCAGCCATGAAATGGGCAGGAGTGAGAGGTCTCACAACACCTTCTACTCTGTCATTGCCCAACTCCTGGACTTTTTGGAGAGGTGAGAAAAAACACAGAGAAGCGTTAGCCCTGTCTGTATGCTCGGTTTTTATTTTCTGTGATGTTGTTTCTGTAAAATGTCTCAAGACTGCACATAAAAGCTGTTTGGCAATGCAAGCTGGAAAGAGCTCATCAAGCAACATGGAAAGTCTACCTGGAAGAAAGCAGTGATGTGCACAGACACCCAAGTTATCTTAAATACCAGCAGCTGTCTCACCACATGAGTGCAGCAGACTTCAGTGAATACGTCCTTCTCCCCTCCTTAGCCTGGACAGAGCACTATGCTGATATGAAGCCTGCTCCCACTTCTCTGCAGATGTGCTCAGAGTCAAAGCTGAGGGTGCAATATTAACTCCAGACTCAAAATTACAGTCCCTGAGCTGACAAGAAATGAAACATTACAGGAGCAACGGAGAGTGGGTGGATGACTCAACCGTAGAAGCAGGTTGAAAAATGGAGTTGATGTGACCAGTCCTCCTGCCTGCAGAGAATGGTTTCACCTACAAAGACATCTGTGCTCTTCCCACAGTGTCTTTTCTTGAATGAACTGCTCCTGTACTTCTGAGGTCCCCTTGTCCATGCCAGTTGCTGTGTACAGGAAATCACTAACCAGGCAGATAGAAAACGCAGGCTTAAGTGCCCAGGAAAGGCAAGTAACTTCTTTATGCACCTTCTTTATGGTGGCAAATTGTTTTAGGAATATAGACCACGTGCAGGAACATACCTACTCCACAATATCCTAGGTGGCATGTGCATCTCAGATTTATACAGATGTTTGCTGTTCTTTTTAGCTCTTCCATGTTTTTGGATTCAAATGACCACAAAATAAAAATAAATCAAATAAAATCGAATCAAATCCCATACAATTCCACCTGCAACTTACTAGAAGATTGAGTTCCATCCAGTTCATAACAGATTTTACCATAAAAGTCAATGAATGCATTTGTGATGTTAAGGCAGGATTCTTGAACTCATCTTAACTTGGATGGGGAAGACAAACTGCTGCAGTTTAATCCATACTTTTTTTTGGGGGGGGGGGGGGGGGGGGGGGGGGGGGAAGGAGGGGAACTGTTCCTGACAGTAATTAGCCCTTCAGCTACACAGAGCTTTTGTCCTGGGGAAGATGGTCCATCCCTAAACAGTCAGAGAGTGACCTAACAACTAAGTGATGTTTAAGGTGAGAATCAGACTGCTCTCTGAGAGCAGTTCATCCTTGGCCCTTTATTAGTCAGCAGGATCAGCGTACCCAAATTAATTTTAATCTTTCACGTTCAGTTGACTAAATTATGGAAATCCTGATGGATATGGAAGATTATAGGCATTAGGTTTCCATCAAACTGAAAGAATTCCCATGTCCACTCATGTCTCGGAGGGGTTGTTCATATCTAAATATAGAATGAGTTTAATTCAACTGTGAACATGTGCTATTTTGATGTTTGTAAGGAAGATATCCCAAGCATGACAACATCTTTGCAAATGTCATGATTTGAGATTGCTATAACATAAAGAGGAGGAAAGAATTAAGCAAGAAAGAATAGAGATAAATATTCAATTATTGCCACACTTTTGAAATACTTGCAATCAAAAATATGGAGAAAAAAAAGTGCATTTCAGCAACAAAGATTCCAAACATTGGCTGAAAAACAAAAGCTTGTCAAAAAATTGTTCATTTTTACTCATAATGTGTACTGTAAGACCCTATCCTTGCATACAGCCTTTGAAATGATATCATCTTGTATTGTGCCCATCAAAAATCTCACCCTATATCCAATTTGTCAAAACCTTGTATCAGAAAAGCTGACTTGGACCAGTTTTGTGTAAGAGCACATAAGGAGTACCTACTCAGTAGATCTCTAGCTAGACATAAGTTCACAGCCCAGAAGTTCCTGTTTCCACTGGAACTCAGAGGGCCTACTGAGGGATAGTTCAGATGTACGTATATATGTTACCATGTAAAGTTAGATGAGATGAATTATATGATCTATGTACAACTCCATGCACAACTCCATGCTACTAACACAAGAGGCAGACATTGAAGTGGTAGGCAGAGTCTGGGGAAACATGCAAAACCTATTCTCTACCCCTTTGTGCATATGAAAATTTCCAGCATAACTTAAGTAATATTACATTTTTGAACTTTTTTTTTACTACTGGCATCTTGTCCAAAAACCATTGCTATAATTTTCAACAGTGTCTGAAATACCAGCTAGCTATATAGTTCTTCCTCTCTTTCCTTACTCTTATTTCATAACATGTTGAAAAGTATTACTTTCAACTGTTAAGCAGTGATTGAACTTGAGAAAATGCTTTAGTGGTGGATGTAGGGTATATGGCTTTTTAATCACTTCAGGATAGGCAATATTACTGTGCATCCTCTGTGGAAGAAACTGTTAAATAATTGCTAGGCTACCTGCTGCACCTTATCATAATTGTAGTTCTTTTTTCCTAAATGTTTGCTTTGAACTAGTTTCAGCCTCTGCTACATAGAAGGTTTTTAATCTTGGTTCTCACCCATATATATTTACCTGAGGCTGTCAAAGAGTAAGCAGATTGGTTTATTAGCTGCTCTGCTAACCCAATCAGGCTGATAAATGTAGTCTTCAAACAGTTACAATAAATCAGAAAGCATTTTGGGTAAGATATGACTTTATCCTGTTCAATCAGGTATGTTTGAAATCATTACATTTGAATATAAGCACTGTTGCTGATACAAGAAAAAATGCTTAAAATGAAGGTCAGCGAAGCTTTCAAAGAGCTGACAAACAACAGGAGATAAGAGCAGTGTAAACTTAGGTCCAGTATTGCTGGGGTTACACTATGGTATCATATATTGAAAGATAATTTCACCAAGGAAGAAGGAGCAAGAGAAAGCAGAACCATAAAATATTCTATGTGGAAGTCTTGAAATAAAGAAATGGAAAACCCTGAAAATTCCTTTTCCCATTGAATCTGGGAGAATTGCCTCAAAAGTCAAAGAGTGTTTTGCTTTGATCACCAGTTAAATTCATGCTGCAAAGCTTAGTGGCAGAGTCATGTGTTACACATGCATGTCTGGATTTGATAGGTAACCGCTGTATGGAAGAAAAGCATGAAGATGCACTCTAGAGGTGGTGGTGAGTTCGAAAGCATTACATTTCTAGAATGCTAAAAGTCCATCCCAGCTCAAGTGGTACCTTATTTGCTCAAGAAAACGCAACACTAGAATAATGGCTATGGTTCTCAGTTTCACCCTCCAGTATAGGACTTTTATATATCCACATAAAGTCTGGACATATTGTCTTTTTTTTATGTTAGATTCATAATAAATCTACTTAATCTTTTGCTCACATTGCTATCTCTTTATGCCTACTGCTTTAGAATAACTACCTCTGACCTGGAGATGCTGTACTGACGTTAATATAGTTCACCCAACCAGGAGCACTATGTTGTGCATTAACAGCATCCAGGGCTTTTGAGTGGCCTCCAGTGAGCCTGGAGCATGAGAGCAAACAGAAGGCTATCCTGCTGTTGCTGACTTTGTACAATAAAATAATAAGAAAAGGGGAATTGAGGTAAAAAAAGGGAGTAATATGGAAGAGGAATGTAAAAGATGCTTGGAGAACCTTACTGTACCCACCACAGATAGATGGCTGGTGACTGTAATGGGTTCAGCTACCGCTTGAACCTCTGGGCTGGAAAGAAAAAATCTGAGGAAAATAGTGGACCCTTTTTGAGTAAATACAGTATTAAATTTAAACCTATAAATCTGGAAGCATTTAAGACTGCAGGACGTATGAATTTTTTAAAAAACAGTATTTGTTTCTACTTTGTAAGACATAATACTGATAGGCTGGAACATCGTATGAGTTTGTATTTTCCCTATTACTTCCCCACAGAACAATTACATATGTAGCTCCAATTGCAAAATGCACAGTCAGATTTTTCTGAAGAGTGAGATTTCAGGAAGCTTGTATTAACAACTTCAAGCAGTATTAGTTTAACATAAAAAATTCCATTTCCAAAATAAAAAACCTGCCACCTGGCCACAAGAAGATGAAGACCATAGTGGCATCTGATTAGCTTAGCAAAAGAGAAAACACACAGTCCTATGGCAAGAGCCAGGCAATAAATATACCCAATATTGCAGCCTAGTCTAACATGGGTTAATGCTTGTATCTTTATAATCTTGCAAAACACATTTAGAGATGTACCCTTGTGTTGTTTCAAATTATTTCCTCATTGTTTCTCTGTGAGAAATGCACACACAGAAATTGTTTATGAAAGCTCATCTCCGACACCATTTATCCACTTGAGATATCTGATTTGCCAAAACCGAAACCTTCCTTTATGGTATATGAGATGCTTCCTGACAAAATCCCCATTTAAGGGCTAGAGACGGGGTGTCTCTTGGGGACTGGTAATGAGATACAGAGCAGAGTTCTGCAAAAGTTCAAAACAAAAGTATAAGCCATGTGAATCACGCCTGGTTTCATGTCTTGCTGGAAAGCAACATTTCATGTTTCTGTGCAGAAATCAGACACAGCTTGTCATGTGGTCTGGTTTGGATATGAAATCAGATGAAAACTTGGGTTTTAGCAACATTTCCCTTTCAGAATATATTTGTACGAAACTCTGACTGTAACCAAAGAGATATCCTAGCAATGTATAAGGAGTATACATTGAGTTGCTGCAGAGCAATGTATAATGACATGTATAAGCTGTTCTAACATGATTCGCAGGGTCTCTCAGGTGTAAGTACTAACACAGGGCACTTTTGCATCAGTGGTTGGAACAACATCACAGGGCCTTGTGCAAAAGTTGTGCGCTATCTAAACTAAATTTCAGCTCTGGGCGACTCGCGCACTATGAATGGGCCACAGGCTCTGAATGCACCACCTGAGGACCCATTAGTACTATGCTGGTTTTGGCTGGGATAGAGTTAATTTTCTTCAGCTCGTATGGTGTCATGGTTTGGATATGTGAACAAAGCAGTGTTGATAACACAGGGATGTTTTAGCTATTGCTGAACAGTACTTGCACACTGTAAATGCCTTTTCTGCTTCCCACACCACCCCACCAGTGGGCAGGCTGGGGGTGCACAAAAAATTGGGATGGGACACAACTGAGACAGCTGACCCAAACTAACCAAAGGGTTATACCATGCCATATGACATCATGCTCAGCAATAAAAGATGGGGTAAAAAGGAGGAAGAGGGGAACATTTAGAGCAATGTTTTTTGTCTTCCTAAGCAACCACCTTGTGTGATGAAGCCCTAGTTCTGGAAATGGCCAAACTTGGAAATGGAAAGTAGTGAATGAAATCCTTATTTTGCTTTGCTTGTGTGGACAGCTTTTGCTTTATCTATTAAAATGTCTTTATCTCATACCATGAGTTTTTGTACTTTTACTCTTCCAATTCTCTCCCCCATCCTACCAGGGGGAGGAGTGAGCAATCGGTTGTGTCATGCTTAGCTGCTCACAGGGGTTAAATCACCACAAGTACATAAGGGCTGTAGGCTTCAGGATGTACAAGATGGAGAGTGGGCTGGTCTGAAGCAGCCCTGCAGTCCTTCCGTAGGACATTAAACGCTAGTCCTATCTTCTCTGCATTTCCTACTCTAGTAATCTGGCATTTGCTGTATTTTGTGGCTCAGACTTTGGTTCATACCCAGCCCAGGTATACCAATACATAATGCTAGAACTCTTGAACCCTTAAACTGAAATGACTTCACAACCCTGTTCCAAGGAGTAATTAGCATTGCTGCATGCATTGGTTTTGACAGGTTTGATGGGCACTATCACCAGAAGTGACTCAGATGCTCATCTTGTGCACCTGAAAGGCCTGAGAAACATGTTCTTTCTTAGAAAAGACATTAATGGATGTTCTTTGAGTGTTTCTTCAGAGCCACGCCTCTTCAATGTTATATAGGAGACATAATTCTTTTTCCTGTGGCTTCCTGTAATAAGATATCAAAGATGGAATTCAAATTTGCTTTCGCAGTTTCATGTCCTCAATTTATAAGAGCCTACTTGCACCCAAATAACTCCAGATTACTCCCTTTTCATCAGTCTAGTTGCAGACTTAGTTCAATTTCAACAGAAAACAAAAGAAAAAGAGAGATTTTGGGTTTAGGGAAAAGCAAACAAATTGAGAATAAAGACTTTGGATAGAAGCAACAAAGCAGGAAGCAACAACAAAAAAAATTACATCTTCTTCCAAAAGAGACCCAGACAATGCAACATACCTAGACACATGACTAAAAAAAACAAACCTCACAGTTGGCTTGCAGTCAGACACCTGCTCTGAAATCCATGACTCAATGGATCATAGTTCATTAACCCACTCAAACTATTTTCTAATTATTGTCACATTTTATTATTCAAAAACTTGGCCACTTCCCAAGGAAAAGAATCATCCTCCAAAAATGTCCTTGAATTCTATTGAGAGGAAAAGAAAAGAAAAGAAAAGAAAAGAAAAGAAAAGAAAAGA
>KZ505702.1:574940-671102 GCA_002844005.1 Limosa lapponica baueri
GAAAAGAAAAGAAAAGAAAAGAAAAGAAAAGAAAAGAAAAGAAAAGAAAAGAAAAGAAAAGAAAAGAAAAGAAAAGAAAAGAAAAGAGGAACTTGGGGTAAAACCAAATTATGTTATAGTATTGACAGTAAAATCCTCAAACCTGGACATGTCTATATTAATTATGAGATTCATCCTGAATGGTAGTTCAGTGGGGAATGCTGTTTGTGACCAGAGAAAACCAAAAATCTCTTGACAGTTTTTCATCTCATGTTGTTCTTTGGGTATCTTAAGATAATTAGAGAATTTTTGGTAACCAAAACAAACAGTCCAGGCTTTTTCTTACATTTTTCTAGGAAATGATGTACCTCCTATAGTCACCCATATCTCTTGTATTTTTGGCATGAGGTATGATGGATCTAACTGTTAGTTTTAGAACACAATTGCTCAAGAATTCCCTCATCTCTTTCTCTGGTGGAACAGGCCCATTAAATTCCATACAGACTCTAAGATGTAAATGCAATGTCTACAGGCAGAAAAAAATCTTAGATCAGGAGAGACATATCACTGTCTTTCATTGTTTAAAATGAAATGTCAGAGAAATCTAAAATCTTATCCTAAGGTAGGTTTGCTTAGATTTTGCTCTAGAGATACCAAAATTCAGAATGATCACCTACTTTTAGGATTTTACGTTACATTGGGCACAAACTGCTTTGACATGGGGAAGTAAGGATCTCACTGATCTCGTTGTCTGTAGGCTCCATCACCTATCAAAACTGTCTAGAAGTCTGAAACTTTGCTCAAATCTCTGAGGTGGTCTGACACTTTCATCATAGTCCAAGCACCCTGAAACTGTACTGCCAGCAGTGAACCAAGTAAAAAGCATAAGAGAAGGGATCATTTCTGTCAAAAACACCACAAAAAGAAGGGCTGCCTGTCTTTTATTCATCGGCCCAACATTTTAAACACTCAGCAAGAATTTGGGAGACACAGGTTCTTTTCCTCCTGCTGAAGTAGACAATTGTTTAGAGAAAGGGAGAAATCACAAAATGAGGAAGGAAAGAGCAAGGCTGACTCCGTAATAGAGAGGGCATGGAAATCAGATGGGTAGAACTGGACCCTACTCCATGGAATAGCTATGAATTTTGCTTGATGCAGCAATGGGACAAAAACAGTTAATCCAAAGTGCAGGCATCAGACTCACCTCTGAGAGAGTGTCCCAACCACTAGGAGGCAAACCTCTTCTCTTTGATTTTTGACCGCACAGCTTTTTCTTTGTGTGCTATGTACTGGTGC
The DNA here is from genome assembly GCA_002844005.1 of Limosa lapponica baueri. Classification (NCBI taxonomy): domain Eukaryota; kingdom Metazoa; phylum Chordata; class Aves; order Charadriiformes; family Scolopacidae; genus Limosa; species Limosa lapponica. The sequence continues at coordinate 576,216 of KZ505702.1, forward strand.
TGTTTGAAGAGGAAGGATGGGAGGCAGGCTAGGTGCTCTTTTACTCCCTAATTAAGGCACTCTCCAGGGAAGAGAGAAATAGGAGTTTGGAACCCCCCAGGCCAGGGTAGAAATGAAATTCACGTTACCTGCTTTCCGCGCTGTGGCTCTAAATGCCAGGTTAATCTTCAGCACTGCTCATTGTCTCCAAACTAGTAAGGTGCCTGCTCTCTGGACACAGACTGTCCTCCCGAACCTTGAGGCGGCAGGAACACTTGCACTCTGGAGGGAGATAGGTGCTGAGATGTGGCTGTGGTCAGCTGCCAAACTGATATAAGTAGCCTCATGTTCACTGTGTGGAACCACATTGCTGACTCTCTGTGACATTGCTCAATCAGATGGTCCAGGTTCTTTGATGTTGCCAGGAGCTCAGTTTCGAGATAGAATGATGTCTGTATTAGGAGCTCAAAGTAGGTAACTAGGTTCAGAATCTGGCCATTGTCCTCTTTGGAGAAAAGATTTTACTCCAGAGAACTTGCCAGTTTATTGTAACCTATAACACTGATTCTGTCCTCTTTGCTTAAACTAGAGACATATAAGAAGTCCCATAGAAATACTATTGTCATAAACTATCTTTCAATAAGCTAGCACGACACTTTTAAAAATGATCTGATAATGAACAGTGCATAGCTGACATTTTCTTATGCTGAAGTTAATCTATGCTTAAGTAGCAAAAGATAATATTGAACTGGCTGAGTCCTCTAGAACTGCTAATCTTCAGACATATGAATAGTTCTTGAGTTAAGAGAAAACATAAGCTTAGTGACAGGAAACTCTTCCCTGCAACTTCTAATTTAAAAAGACAGAAGTCTATGCAATTTTTGATTGTCTAACTGTGTCAACATGCTTCAACAGCTGTGATAATTTTAGATTTCCATGCAGCCCAAAGTCTTATTAGTAGACCTAAAGATGACTGTTGAGAATCTCTCAGGACAAAGAAGAAAATTAATCAGAAAGTTAAACTTTTTTTTTTTTAAATACTAGGCCTGTTCTAAAACAAGATTCGAATAGAATTAATAACTTCTAGTTGTAAATAAATCAATTGGTTCTTTTTTCATAGTAGACATTTTCAAAACAAATTTAAAAAAAAAATCATATCTGAGATTTGCCACTAAAAAGGAGAGAGATAAAATATAAGCGTAGGATTGTTTAAAGGAGGAAAAACAAACTAGGCCAAATCTCAGTGGGACTTATATCCATGAATTCTAGAAGCAGGACAGTGTCTAGCCCCATGATGGAGGAAGAATTCCATTTAGGATTTGCTCCATTTTTATTTCATGGCAACTTTCAAGGTACTGGCAGACTAACTTTCTTTTATTACTTTACAGAGAAAAGAACATGTTCCCCTACTAGTGGAATTAATCACCTTTCTGAAATCTCCAGCTTTGAGATGGGAAGATTTTTCCAATTACCTTTGTTCATCCTCAAAAGCTAGGCAGGATGTATGTATTCTTATTTCAAGCTAAGCTTCCCCTTATATAATATTGATCTTTATTCTGTAAAATTTTGGTCTTCCTTTTTTTTTCTTTTTCCTCCCATTCAGATAATTTCTCTGTCTAAGTGAGCAAACCCTGGCCTATCAGATACTGCAGAGTAATTTTAGATTTGTTGATAAAGATTTGTAGTGTTTGGAAGGGAGGAACTTATCAAGTGACCTTACTAAATGTGTCATTATTTCTGGAGTGTGGTTTACTTTGAGGTGAGACAAATGGAAATGATTAAAGTCATATTTTATTGAATTTAGTAGAGGGGTGATATGAGAGAAGATAGTATGGAGATGATTAACTGAAAATCAGTCACATCATGTATCAGAAATGACTGGAATAATAAAAAAATCCACAAAACCTCTCTTACAATATATCTAAGAAGAGAAAAAAAATTCTTACCATCAAAGAGCACTACATATTACCTGTCATATCTTTTACTAAGGCTTTTGGCACAAGAGATTTGTCTTACTGGGGTTGGAGTTGTTGCAGGCTCTGGAAAAGGACAAAAGAACCCTCAACCAAAACGTTCTGAGCCATCAGTCAAAATAACCTGGGTGACACAAGTTCTCTGGCAAGGCATAATGCAGCATTATGCGTCTGCCCTGATTTTGGATGCAGTGTGCAGTTGTTCACCCCTAGAACATCACAGCTCCAACATTCTTCATTTGTGTTCTTTGCCCTTCCCTGGTGTAGCCAGGTGGGCTGATTCATGGGGGAGGAGGAGGAATTCAGAAAGGCTCATAGGAGAACAGAAACAAGCCTTGTGTAGGATACACTGTGGTAATTAAAACAAAAACACAGAACAACCTCTTTGCCTTAACAATACAGATCAATTTGTAAATAAAACCAAAGCTGTCTTTTGAGACACAAGAAAAAGAGGTTGGTCTCTGAAAAGACCCTAAGTAGAACAAACTTGATCTGATCTTCATAAAGCCACTAAGTGAAAATTGTGTGTAAATGACTGGACAAGTCAATTCACTGCGGCAGAATCCTCATGTTACTTAGCTACTTGTCAAAACACTAGCCTTTTGGGAAAATATGTATTCAATATGGGTGAGGATACATAGTCATCTGAAGCATATTTACCTAGAAAAGCAAATGGATACTGTAAGAAACAGTATAAATGAAGATTTTTGGCCAGAGACGTTCTGCTATTGGTGAAGAAGTGAGAGTTCAACTTAGGAAGAAATAATTCCTTTGAGTTTCATATGATTACTGGAAAGAAAATGGAAATTTAGGGTTGGACATCAGTGAATGCAGGTCTTCTGTGTTAGAAAATTCACAATCCATCAAAAACTTATGATAAACCTGTCTGGAAACTGAGTATTAAGCATTACTGCAATATTATTAACTATTAAATGATATTTAGAGTATTATTTAAACAGTAAGAAATCGATTTTAGGAAAAGTGTGAGTCAGAATCTGTACAACTGGAAAAATTAGTTTATTTTATAACTTGAGGATTTTATTGAAAAGAACTTCAAGACAAGCTCTTGAAAATTATACTAGCATTTGTTACTGAGAAGTATTTTTGCCATTTTTCACTCAGGTTTACAACTAAAGGAGCATATTAGGGCTGATATCAGTCCTTTTAAGTAATGGCAATGGATAAGAGCTTTTTTCCATCTCAGCTTGGTAAAAAAGATGCAGCAGTTTCCCCTAGGTATAGAAACTGAAACTATTGTTTTATTATTATTTTTTTTGCACTATTATTTTGTGAACTTGCTTCTTGTACTGCTAGCTTGGAAACTTGTACCTTGAAAACACGAGGAAAGAAATGAGGTTCATTCCTTTTGAGCTCTCATTGGACATTCATTTCTCATTAATGCTGCTCAGAGTTACATCAAAACTTTTAAGTAGAACTTCCTGGAGTGAATGCATAAACCAAAAAAATCTAGGAAACAACAGTTCTGTGCTAGTTTGTGCAGGTAAGTTTTAGTCTCTAAATTGTTAAGGATAGCTTTTTGCAAGAATTGGAATAACCAGAAACAGTGCAAATACTCAAGCCAGAATTTGATGCCATATGCCACAAAAAGCAGCCAGTTTTACTGTCTCAGCAATTAACTTTCCTTCCTCAGTGCACTGATTTGTTAATCATGTGAAGATGTTACAAAGCTCATCTCTAGTTTTGTAGGCAGTCTGAGAAATAGACGATGGAAATGTAGGGCAGCAGAAAAAGTCTACGCTTTATGCATTTGTTTGAGTGATAGATGATGTCTATTTGATTAAATTCTTTTTGCATGTGTTGGATGTGAAAAATTTTGATTTATTCTGCAGATGTACAGAGCAATAGATAGATGCTTGCCATTGTTATAAATCAAAGATAAAATATATAATTATGCTTATCAATTGTAAGAGAAGCTACGATAAAAATGGAATTTGTTCAAATAAATTGGATCTTGAGGACAGTGCATGTCATGAAATCAATAAACAGCATTTGTTAAGCAACTCTACTGCCGAAGAGACTGTTACAGAATTTCGGCTTCATCAAGCTCTCGGTGGAAGTGTAGGCAAATGGATGACGTGGAAGAGAGCAAATGTTAAACCAGCTAACTGGAAAAGATAATGCTATTGAAGTGTATCTACAAGAATTGTAATTTAATCAAGATGTCATTTGTCCTCAATTATATGAAGATACCTATAAAAATACCTATGCTATGTCCAGTGCAAGTTTATTACTTTTTAATATGAACTCAATTGGCAGTCGCATCCAGTTAAAGGATAAAAAGATGCAAGATGGAAAGTCTTATTGAGAATATTAAGGTGTGTAGATCTGCACTTTTACATTTTTTACCATCCAAATCACAGTGGAATGCAAGTCTTTGATGCCTGTTAGATCCACTTTTTATGAGACAGAATTTTTAATATTAGAAGTTGGATAACACTACAGTAACTTCTGAATCCCAGTTGGTTGAGGGAAAAAAAAAGTAAAAAAGAAAAAAAAAAGAAGAAAAAAAAAAGAAAAAAGAAAAATATTTGAGGAATTTAGTAATGAAAATAATTGGAGCATACATTAAATTCTCATCTCAGACAGAGATGCGTAGACCCATTTTGGAGTGTTTGCATGTGTTGGAAAAATGAATTTTTCTTTAGTGAATGTCCACAGCTGAAAAAGAGCTTTATATGAAACTGATAGTTGCAATTGGCTGATGCTTATTTCTATGCCATTTTGGCATATCTTAAAAATAAAATTATGGGCATTAGATCTTTTTGTGCACATCACCTTCAGGTTGTAATAGATTCCATATTGGGACTTGTGTATTCTTTATTTAGCACTGTATCTAAATACAAGTGCAAGCACACACATGATCTCTGTGAGACCACAGGGACATCTCTGGACAGCTGGAAGCTAAGGAAGACACCCTGCAGTATAGCCACTTACCAGGCAGCTGAATCTCATACCAATCTCATAATAAGAATGGATTTCAAGCTTTAGATTCAGCAACCTAAATTTAGGTTTTGACAGCACAGGAATCCACATGTGGGTTAGGTGTCTATGCTTCCACTGGAGACAATGTAGATTTAATCTGTCTTAAGGGCTATTCAGAGCAGATGGAAATAGACAATTAGAGTTCAGTTTATTCAACCACACTGAAGTGTCTGGTGCTTTTGGTAACATCTCATAACATTTTGACAGGCCTCCAGCTGTCAATTCAGAAAGGCAAGGTGTCTCATAGGTTCTACAATATGTCCAAGAGGCCTGTATGGATCACGCAGGACCCTGTGACATCTCAAATGATGTTAGATGACCATGAGTGGACAATCAAGTCCTCATATTTAACGGGCTTAATAGCTGTCTGGACCCCACTCATTGTAGTGTTTGATCCCCATTGACTATATGGGTGTTTAGACACTTGGCTCACATGTTGACATCTGGAACTGCATCCCATCCCAGATTTTTTTTAAAACCATCACAGAACTGTGGTGCCCATGGCAGGCTTAGCTGCCAATCAAGTAGGGTGCATTTTTTTTTGCATACTACTACAGTCCAAGTTGTTTACATGGGAGTGAACTCCAAAACAGTCACTAAATAGTGGATTTAGCATGCCCTTTTTCTCTAAATAACATGTCCTGAGAGCTCAGCTGAATGGGCTTTTTGCCTGGAATGCAGCACAGCACTAACTGCAGCTATATGGTTTCGATCTGGAATTAATTTGCATCCATATAGCCTGGAATCTAGGCAGAGAAAGATTGTGTTTTGCCAGTAAAAGGTATGTGCATCCTTGGAAGAGCTATATCTGCAGGTCTCCCCTTTGGGATTTTACTAACAGAGGTGAACAGAGTAACCAAACGAGCTTCTTCTGGCAAGATATTGTTTACTCTGCATAATAGCAATGAAGCTCTGCAAAATAGAAGGGACTGGAAAATAGTCTATGTTCTACTTCTCTGTCTCTACGTTTGCCACCTCCTCTTGAAAAGCTGAAAATGCCCAACTTTCCCACTACTCAGGCATCAGTGCCTGCCTGAGGAGTTCCTGAATTCCAATTTCTCAGGTGCTAGAAAATTTTTTATCCCACCTGAGTTCTTTATTTTCATCTCCTGTATTTTGGGCTGGTTCAGCAGGGTAACCCAATCTCCCCCTGACTCTACTCCCTAGAAGACATCATTTTGCTCTCTGCTTCTGTTCCATCTTTTTTACCTGGTGATGCGAACATCTGGAATGAACACAAGTGACCACCCACTGCCACCATGACTGCTCACATACATAGCCTTCCTTAAGTTCTGCAGAGTAGAAGATATAGGCTGTCACTTCCCTCAATGATGGCTTTTTTTGTTTGATGGCTTTAGTCACAATGATCCTGACTCAAAATTCTGAGCATTAATGCAAATTACTAGAAATAGTGCTGTTAAAATTGCCATTGTTGCTAATTGCAACTGTTACTAACTGAACTTCATTTTACTAAGCTAAACTAACTAAAAAGTTTTTAATTACAACAAAATCAGCTTTAGATTGACAGATGCTTTAGATAAAACCCATAGGTTTTTATGAAAGTTGCTATTTTTGGGGATATGCCACTTAGTAAGAGAAGTTTTTTTTCCCTTTTAAAAACATTCAAACTGAAATTTTTCATTGGGTGTGCCATGTATTATCGTCAAAAAAGAGAGGCAGGATGGAAGGTCACTGTAGAAAATAAGAGTTACTATTCTCGTTCATAGTCACCAAATAAGCTTCCGAGTTATCCTGGTGAACTGTTCCATGGATGATGATGAAAAATATACCTTAGCACACTGAGACTCACTGGGGCTGTGTGCTGACTCATAATTACTGAGGCAAATGCTGAAATAGCTAAACAAACTCACACTGAACAAAATGACTGTGAGACACAGACTCGCATACAAATGTTCATCTTCATTAAGGCTGAGGTGAAAATGGGCAACATGCCAGCTTAATACATGGGCATTAAGGTCAGACCACAATCTTTTCCAATAACGGCTACAGGTACCTTAATTAATTGTAAAATTACAGTGGGATTCCTGCGATGGTGCATATCACATTTTCATGAATACCACATTCATTCTTGTTGGTTTACCAAAAGAATAGCTGCATTAATAAGGACTGGTCATTTGTTTCAAAGTGATCCTGTCAGCTAACACATGGAAAATATTCATTCATTCCTTCCGTCTTCATTGTATTAACATTATTCATGCTTAACCCTGCTGGCATGCATGTGACAGAGTATGGAATTTGAGAATGCTTTGGCATTGAGCAGCACCCAATTATCAGAAATTATTAACATTAACAGAAATGGCTTTAATCCTTGCTTTTTCAGCAAAGAATACGTTGCCTCAGTTCTAGCCACATGATCGCTCTTTTAGTCTTCCCATTCTCTTTGTTGATTAAAACCAAAGCACAAGTGGGTGAATTTTTTTTCTCTCCCCCCTCCCCCCCCCTCCAGTATCCTGATAGCTGACTAAATTAACACTGCCCTCTGATCACCAAACGAATGGTCTTTGTGGGACCAAAACATGGGTGATCAAACGGAGCGTCCGCCTGGTTTGACAGGTATGGAGTTGAGTTGCACATGTGCCTCTCCTGTGCCTGACATCAGCAGCAGGAGGGGTGGAGCAGTCCGGGGAGTTAGTGCATTTACAGTTGTTACCAGGGAAACAAGAAAAATTGCAGACGTTCTGTATTACATATAATACGATCTGAACCTGGCTGTATCACAGCAACATTTGGCTAATACAGCAGTGTACTTGTGCACTAGTAGCAAAAAATTCCAATATTTTTTATGGCTGTAGCAGGGGCCTCTCTTATGTAAAACATTAGTCATTAGAATTTAAATTAGACTTAAAAAAGAGGATAAATGGAAATACCATGTTCAGCTATCTCCTCAGAAAAAAATGGCCCTACACTGAATTTCCATCGCAACTTCATTCATCTTCTCAGCTTTGAATGGGCAGCAATGCAGATGGTGCTTTGTTCTCCAACTGCTTCCCTTCCACTAGGGTCCCACCTTCTCCCTAATCTGTGAAGCTGGAAATTCTACTTGGTATTACATAATTCTCAACAATTTTTCACCAATTTAGACCCTCCCCTTCCCTTTGACACAGCTCAGAAGTGCAAATAGCTTGCAAAGAAAATAATAAATTAGGCTATAAAAAATTGGAATTGAATTTAAGATGTGGTAGAATAAAAGCAACTAATGCAGCATCAGTCCTGGCTTGTGTGGTGTTATAGTGCTACCTGGTATCACTCAAGCAGCAGATAGTAAAGAAGGAGCAGATCTAAAGACTGAAGCAATTGGTGCTGAAGGACTGATGTCCAGGCTGCATGAAGTTTGGAAAGCTTTCACTTGGACCTAAGTCTGTGAACTAAGTCAGCCTTGTGAGCTGAGTTCCTGTTAATGGTTAGACCACATTAGACATGTTCCTGGACTGCATTCCTCAGTTTGGTTTCATCTGATGCTGTTTTAGGACTCTGAGGCATTCTACGGTAGGAACCGAAGTACAGCAAGTGAGGAAACTGAAGATCTGTGGTTGAAAGACAGACTCCAGACCTGAACTGAAATGCTAATGCAGATGCACCCAAAGAAATGCACATCCTTAGTAAGCCAGTGAAAAGGCACAAAAAGATATCCTGCCAGTTCTCACATTCGTCTGTCCTTGCTGTTGTCCCTTCTCCTCAGCAAAAGTGGTGTGGATGATGGTATATTTGAATAGTGTATCTTGTGCTCAAAAAAACTAAAGCAACATATTTCTTATCCTAACTGCAGGATGTCTCTTCATTTTTAAGCTTTGTTTTATCTTGGTTATTTCTTTAATGCTTAGGGTTTGGTTGTTTGGGGGTTTTTCATCAAAATTGTTTTAGGCCGAAGGACAGAATTGTTTTTCAGCTGTCTGAATCACAGATCTTTTTAGATCCATCACACATATCTCTATAATTTAAGGTAAAGCAATAACTGGTGAAAATAGAAAGCTGCTACTCTCTCTGAGTTATAACTACTTTCTCATTGCCTTATGCCAAGCCTTTGTTACATGTCAAAGGAACATGAAAAACCATGAATCTCAGCTTTATTTTTGTTGCCTCTCTGCTGTAGAGAGCGGTCAAGTATGTACACTTATTTGATACATTCATCCTGAGTGGGAGACACGGACACCAAAGTAACCACTAGAAAAGAGACCCTTAGTAGTTCCATAGCTGTCTTATCTTGTAATGTAAGTGTGGGATGATAACAGGATCTGCACTTCAGAGGTGTGAAACAATGAAGTGCGTACACTTATCCCTGATCAGAAAGAAAGCAGGGCCAAAGAGCTCCCTTCCCATTTCATTGGTTTTGAAGCAATAAAATGACCACTCCTGTTATGTGTTGTCATTATTTTTTTTTTAGGTGGGTGCTGTGTAGCTAAGTGAAGGCTCAGACACAAGGATTTGGGGCTGGAGCATGCTCAGTACGGGTTTAGAGATAAGTCTCTAGCAAGCCTTATTGCAGGTATACAGCTGCAGTATATAAACTGATATATATCAGTTTTAAAAGTCTATAACCTAATCAAATCCAGCTGGTTTTCAAGGTGACAACAGAAGAAAATGTTTTCTGCAATATTTACGCTAACTTTCATCTTCCAACTAGTGCTCTCCAGAAAAAGAGATGGAAAATGAATTTAACATTGGCAAAACTATCGGTAATTCCCTACCTTTGTTCTTATAAATGCTTTTCACTTGTTCCTCATGTTCCAGGGTAACTGAACCTTCATGAGATGAAATCAAGAAAAACTGTAACCAGTTACTATTGCAGAATTATTCGCAAGAGAAAGCAGACTAGAACCAAAAAGCGATAGGCCTGCTCTGCGCCCAAGTACTAACTGGAGTTTCTATTTCTGTCCAGTGAGTTGAGGGTGTCTTACGAATGCTAAGGCATTAAACTTTAGCACCATCACAGCAGTGGCTCTGAGGGGGACACTGCCGGGGAGGGGCACAGTCCCCTGGTGCTGTAACTCATCCCGAGTGTTGGGATGTGAGCTCACTGCTCCCGACTCCCATCTCGTCCCTGCCAGCCTCCCTTCTGCCTTGGTTCCGGGATCCTCCTGACTCACAAAGCGCATTAAACACAAACACTATTCAAATCATCCCCAGTCCCTCTGACTGACAGCGGCACTTTGTCAGCTTCAGCAGCTGCCTGTGCCGGCTTCACAGGGGGGGTGTGATCAAGAGGGTGTACAGAAACGTATTTTAATTCAGGCATTTTTACTTGAGGAGAAGAGTAAACAGGTGAAAAATGTAGAAGTGTGACAGATCTATATAATTAATTGGGGTCCCGACGAGGCTGCCACTGGGTTGCTGGAAGTCACTGGGTTTAGTAGCAATTTGAGGATGAGGAGAGGGAAAGGGAGAAGGAAAAGGCACCCAGAACCTCAGATTATGTTTTAATTGAGAGCATATTAAAAACATCTCTATGATGCTTGGTCATTTTACCAAGCTGCTTGTTCATTTAAAAATATAAATAAAAAATTAAAACCATTTAATTATTTTCTTTTAGAATTAAAGTAATAAAGAACTCCTCTGAAAGACTTTTTAATCAACTTCCAAAAAAGTCTCAGAAAAGCTAGCCCCCCCCTCCCTATTCCCCATTTTAAATGGAATTTGTAATCTAACGAGGAAATTATTTATGAAGTATTTGCTCTGCACCTGAAAATACCTCCAGTGAAATTATGTTTGGCAACCTGAAGCACTTTGAAGTCGATGGAGTGGCAATAAAAATTAGGCCTTCATTAAAGAGCAGTGCCTTTTCTCCAGCAAACTGGCACTGCCTCAAGAGGTCAAACTCTGGGAAGGCCACAGATCTCTGCCCAAGCCTCGCCTGCACATTACACATGGAACCAATTTTGCCCATATTCTCTGCTGCTCTTTATGAATTTCTCCTTCCCCCCTCCCCACCCTTTTTTCAGGCTTCCTTCTACAGCTTTCATGTTACATTTAGGAAATTAACAGTAACTGTCAAATTACTCTGCAAATAGGAGAATATAAGTTTGGAAGGAGTAGAACTTGCCTTTTGCCCTAAGGCCAACTCAGTGGAAAAGCAACAAAGGGATCCTTGAGAAGTGTTTGGATAGACTGTTTTAGCAAGCCAGGCTCTTATTTTATCAAGTGCACACAATTTTTCCATTGGCAATTTTTCCCCCCCTTCCTGTAAATTATTCCTTCCCCTTGTGCACCCCACTTGCTGCATGAACTGGGAAAGGTACTGGGAATGATTATGGCTGCTAAGCACTGGCAGGGTGGGTATTAACCCTTGGAGAGAGATGGAAGAGGTTTGGAAGTGGGGGTACCTTGTGGGATTATGTACAAAAGGTGTAGTTTGGTTTGAAAAAAAAGCAACCCACTTCTCACATGTGCGTACAAAGGCGACGTAAAGGAGGGAGTAGTTACTTTAATTAAATACTGAAATCTTTTGGAAAAAAGTGAGAGAAGAAAGCTCAGAGGAATTGTAATCTATGGAGATGTAAGCTAATTACTTAATCACTTGCATTTGTAAATCTTATTATTGGAAAAGAAATTACTGTAGTGATTAAATTACAGATATTTATCTGCTAATAGCCCTGATTAACTGGTGATGCTAATCTGTCATTCTGAAAGCCAATATTAACGGCATCAATCTCACAGAACAATAAACAGTTTATATGAAAGAAAACTTTGTCCATGCAGAGGCCAGATGTGCAAAGGGAATGTGGGATGTGAGATTCTGGAACCAGTTTGCTGGACCAAAACAGCCGACGCTCTCAAAATGAGTTGTTTTGGCCCATTAACCCGTTGTCAGGTACAAAGCACTACTTAGTTATGAACAAGTGCTGTCTTATACTGCAAAAGCAATTTAGTTAGCAGAACTTCTAGAGTAAATAAATAAATCCCAGGCTTAATTTATTACCAGAAAGTTATTAGGGCTAAGGCAGGTAGGCCAGAAAGAGTTGTTACTAAGTCTTGCTTGCAGGTCCTGCAAAGAAAAGGTAGCTGATAGAAACCAAATAGAGGTATAATTTATTTATTTTTAACAGATACCTGACTGATGCTATTGATTTTCACTTGGCTAAATAAACTTTTTCTTTTTAATCAGTGTTTCTTACCACAAGCGAAAGTGATGAAGAGGAAAAGTGGAAAGACCAGTACCTTAATTTCCTCTCCGTGTTGCAGGGCAGGTTTTACAGGGAAATGAAACTCTAGCAAATAAACCCACGTTAGAGCTTCAGAGGAAATTTGCTGTGAAGCGGACAATGGCAAAGTACCCAGAGAAGATCAAGTTTCCTATTTAAGCCATTCAAGAAGTACTGCAGGAAAAAAAAAAAAAACAAAAAAGAAAGAAATGAAACAATTGCTGTAAGTGCTCGCCTTACAGAGCTCCTATCTCAAATATAACTGGAATCTACCAATGTAATCTTTATGATGACCAGATGTTACTATTTCTGGGAATGTCCTGAGTTTTCAAGGGCTGCTCCAGTTTCCTGGCTGATTATATTGAAACCGGTGTTTGCCTCGGTTACGGTAAAATCTGCCAGCTGGCTCATCTCATCCTATCAGTGCCTCCCACTGCAATCTCCTTTATCCCAACGGTTTAAAGCAACCTTTCTTTGTGCAGAAACCACTACAATAGTCTTAAAGCAAGACTTGAGACCTTTTGCTTAAATTGTGTTGGGGATTATTGGTGAAAGAAAAGAGAGTGTGGAAGGCAAGAAAGGACTACGGCATGGTGTTCCTTGTGCTAGATGCAAAGATAAGGATGTACTGTTAGTATCAGACCAGAAGGGGCGGGAAAATGCACTCACTTTGGCACAACACCCAACAAGTCTTTTATTTTCCCCCAAAGATTTTATGTGGTTGGATTTAGAAGACTTTATTTTTTTCATTATTATTTTTTCCCCCTAAGAATGACAGATTTTTCTAGAACTACCAAGTCAGATGCATCTGAGCATTTCCAATAGCTCTGAGAGGCTGCCACACATCCAGAAGTCCCGCATGAGTCTACACCACCTTTGTAATGTAGTTCTGCATTAGTACGAGCTCACTGAATTCTTCCAGAAACCACCAGACTCATGGCATATGTTAGGTCCAGTCTTTGAAGATCTGTGTATGAAGTTGACCATAGAGCAGTCCCAGATAGCACCTGACATGCTGCAAATTCTCCCTGCAATGAATCTGTGCCTGTGCAGTAAGTCTGAACTATATTAAACAGTGCTGGCTTTATGGTCTAAGCATAGGCAGCCCGGTAATACTGGTAGGCACCAGTGGGAAATTTAGTGTATGCATAGGTTTTAAAGGTTTTGCTCTCAGTAGCAAAAACAAACAAACAAAAAAGAAGGAAGAGCAATATTCAATTGCTCAAATTCAAGACATCCAGCATTTGGAGCCAGACTTTTCGAGGAGCAGAACATTGCCAGTTTTCTGATGTGCTCAATAACAGAGAATGCTTCAGTGGATAAATACAGATTACTGTGCATTTTGTCCCTCTGCACTGTTGAACTAAATGTGATATGCACCTATGTGGTTAGGAACATGGGAGAAGAAATACACAAGTGCTTGCTTCCATCACTCCAGGCGTACATGAGGGTGATAGTCCTGAGACCTAGAAACCGTAGATGTAATGTAAATTGGTTTGGTTTTACTAGGGTGCCTATTCAGCACCCTTGGGCAGCTCAAGATGTTCTGGATGTCACCAGGAGCCTGAGACAAGCTAAGGAGTCAAATGGCAAGGGCCCTTCTGAAAACCTGTGTCCTGCAATGACAAGTGAAGACCAAGTCTCAGGGCCTCTCCCATTACCTGAAAAACACTTGGTCTGGGGGCATCACAACAGGAAATCTCCTGGGGAAGAGGAGACCATGTCTTCACGTAATATAGAAATGCTCTCAATTTCTGTCTGTGCAGGCTGGGAAGTGGAATAGAGTGGGCCCTCAAGTCTCTTCCAGAAAGCTAGAGAGTGCAGAAAGCCCTGTGACCAAGGAGTTATATTCAGTTGCTATTAAGCGTTTGCTTGTTTTACTTTCTTCTTTTTTTTCGGGGGTGTGGTCAGACTGGGGAGTTACTTCCAAACAAATGGGGTGCCTTGTATGTAAAGATTCTTACCATGAGGAAAAGAATCCCAAACCCAGGATCGATTGACTGGGTGCAATGGCAAATAATTTATCCTTTGCAGTGGCACCTTGATTATAGGAAAACATTCAAACGAAAGGGACCTTCTAGTTTTCTCCTCTTACTGGAATGAATATATATAATACATTGGGAAGGAACCACCACAAGCAAACTCAAAAGAAAGTAGAGGAATGAAAGTTCAGTGAAGCTCAGAGAGAAGAATGGGAGCTCAGTAAGACATTTTCTTTCAGTTAAGTAAGCTATAGGTGAAGCTCAGAAAAACACCTTTCCAGTGAAGAATTTAAAATAATATTGGAATATTTTCCCCTTTCTTGTAACCACCCTGACTTGCTGGGATCCAACAGATGATAAAGGGAGCTGGAAGCTTTCAGTCAGTCTCTGAAAGCAGTCACATACCTAAAAAATGAAAAGACATAATTCACATAACATTTCTGAAGTCTGAAGTGCTCTGAAAGAGAAACAACATGTTTTCTTAAAAAATAAGTACACATATTCAATAGTTAGAATAGAAAGCTTTGTTTCTTGCCAGGCTTTTGATGTCTAATATAAGTTATCAGGGAACAAAACTCAGCACTCTGAACCTGAGTTCTGGTATGGAAGCACAGGGAGTTCTAGTATCTAATTTTCCACCCACTTAAAGAAATAATTTTAGGCATTTTGAGCCAAGATCTTTTGAAGTTCCCTTAACTGAATTATTGTTGGTTTGCACTCTGATTTCATTCATGTAAGGGAAGAGAAAGGCAAATTCATCTTTTTTTCTGAAATATTTTAAACAAAATGTCTATTTTTATAAAGCATTAGTGGTGAATGGTTAAAATAAAAAAAAAAAATTCTTTTATAACTTACTTAAGCCCTTCATTTTCCTTTCCAAGTGTTTTGTCTGCATATGTTCTTTTCTGTGGTTGTACTAATTATGGTATAGTTATAAGTAGTGTTATCCTTCTGGTAGTAAAAATGGCAATTATGACAAAGCAAAAAAGCTTTGTCCTGCTTTCAGTTTGTCTTGTCTCTTTTGACTGGGAGCTCTGCAAGGCACTTTCTTAGTCTGTGTTTACCGAGTAGGGATACAACATGATCCTGCTGTCAGTGGGAGCTGCGGGAATTCTGTAATTACCTCTAATGTTCCCATTTTCCTGGTAAGAGAGCAGGAAAAATCCGTTAGGGCCAGACACACATCTTGATTCTCTTCTGAACACTAGGAAACTGTGAATGCTTCATCCTTCTACAGTCCTCTTTAAACAAAGTTATACTTTTTAAAATAAATACATTTTTCAGTTTTAGGGGCGATAATACTGCATTGCCAGTAGAGACGACAGACAAGTATTGGGGAAAGGGACAAAAGCCTGGTCTTCTAATTGATATGGTATGTGCAGCAGGAACTCTTATTAGAGTTGAAGTATTTGGGCATAAAAGAGGCACATCAGTTTTTGTCTAAGCCTAATGGCAATTCCCCAGTTTTGATTCCTTTCCGAAAGAAGTATGTTTTTCTACCAATAGGACACAAATTCCAAGGAGCTTTACAAAATATTATCAATATTTATAATGATGCCTAAATGCAAACCTGCAGTCAATCTGTTTAGACAACAGCTTTGATAATATCCTTCTTTCTGAATATACAGGTCTAATAACATCCTGTTAAATAAATGATTTTATACAGACTCTAACAACTTTAACTACCCAGACAGTAGGTTGAGCGGCCTTGTGCACACAAATAGTACATTATGAGCTATAAAACTATCTTTAATTCATTTGTGAGAATAAAGTCATCCCTGTGCAAAATATCAGAGGACAAAAATGTATTCTGTCCATATAACCCCCAAGTCTGATTATAAGATGAACTTGCAGAAGTTGTAATTTCGATTTTGCAAGCAGGCCCATAAGATTTCAGTCAGTATACATGCAATGTATCAAAACATTTTCAGGATTATAGCCTAATCTGGGGAAAGAAGAATCTTTCTAAATCTTCTGGATCTGGATGAAGAACAACAGCAGGTGTTAAGGGGAAACATGAGGTGAGACTGGAGTCACAACCATCACTGTTGCCTGAATGTTTCTACTCAAGATCTTTCTTATTTATTATTTGCAAGAGCTGAAGAACTGGCTTAGAAACAAGACCATCAGTATCCCCACATCATCACTCTGTCACCCCATTGTAAGACTGTGTTGTCTACTGAATTTGAATACTTTGATTTACTTGGGCGACTTGCCCAGCTACAGAGACAACTCTCAACAACTCAGACATGGGTGCAGTTCTGCAGTCCCAGCTAGCTGCCCATTCCCCATCCCAGAAATTAATTTTCCCCAGCCACACTGGGGCATTCCTCCCTCATGACTGTGGCATGACCAAGCACAGAACAAGAAGTAAGGTAGACCTTGCAGAGCACCCTGCTGTCAAAGTTTTGTAATCTGAAGCTCCATAAGGAAACCTGCATGAGTTGATATTTGGTAGAAAGAGAGTTTGGAAAACTTACTCTGGAGTTTTAATAAAAGGTGGCCTTCTGCCAAGTCAGAAATAAGACCCTCAGCTCCCAGAAGTGTTATGAGTTGTGTTTTCCCTAGATGTGACTAGAGCCAGAGGCTGGTGATCAAGGTCACAGATGGCTGTACAAACAACCTCTTCTGTAAGTGTTGACAGGGTCATTCAGATGGTTCCTGGATACCTTGGAGCTTAGTCTGTGCTGGAGAGCAGTCAGGTGGTTTGGGGGATGTAAGGTAACCAGGGGTTGTCCACAAACAGTGACTGGCTATATTGGTCCACTTCTGTGGGCCAGGACAGATATCTGTCAGTGCTTGATGGCATCGCCTTTCAGTGTTTGTAGAACACGCACACTTTTTCCTGATCATTAGCATCCAACATCAAGGAGAAGAAGTATACCCTCATTTTAGCCCGTCTTTTAAGAGCTTAACCATTCCCATCTCTAGAAATGGTAGCACATGATTTGAAGTAACCATGTGGCACGTACCAAGGTGAGTACCTGGGGCAGTCCCATGGCCTTGAGATTCAGAAGGCTTCTTTCAACTTACTGAGGAGGTCAGTCAGGTAGACTAATCTCTGGGCTTTGTCTGTCAAAGGACTCTGGTGTGAGGTAGGGTAGAAGACATATGGTTATTGACCTCAGATGGGGGATGTGGTTTTTCCAAACTTATTTTTGAGCTGTCCAGAGAACTCTTCCCACTGGCCAATGCGTCTCCCTTCCTCATATCTTTAGCAGCAGGAGATGACGAAGCATGTAATGCAGCGTGTTTTGCTTCTGCTGTTGTTCAACAAGCAATTCAGTTAAACATGTTCAACTGTGTCAAAAGCCTTTTCTTTAGATGGAGAAATAACGGAGTATTATGCAGTCACATATGCCTGAACTTTTCCACATTGGTCATATCTTTGATTTATGCTGTCTTCTTTAATGCAGGTACAACTATGGTACGGTGAGAAAGAGAATGAAAACACCTTCAGGAAAAATACAGAATATAAATAGTAAATTTCTGCTGTGAGATCTACAAATGATAGAAAGTATTCTATGTTCAACAGAGCATTTCATTAACACTCAGATCTTGTTTACCTCTCAATGACTTGCACTATTTCAGTGACGTATAGCCTACTGGTCTAAGCAGTCACATAGACCCAGTTTAGGTCAGGGACTTGAATATCTTATCTTTTTAAAGAATGTTGCAATCACTAGAGCAGAGGGGATTCTGGTATGGGGAACAGACTTTTTTCTCTTTTTATAAACAATAAAATAATCATTTAGCTATTAGAGAATGTATAATGTGAGCTGAAAATCTCAATCGAACTTAAGCTGAAAAGTGACTGCTGAGAAGCATGAAGATAAAGTGTGTAAATTCAAACACCTTTCATGCCTGATTTGGACGAGGTTTCAGCTCTCTCTTGTGGGTATCTTACATGCGCATGATGGGGTATCCGCCTTCCTTTATCTAGTGAAAAGGGGGCTAGACCTGTTCTGAAGTTAATTCCCAAAATGTAAGTGTTCATTTAGAGGATGTTCTTTTCAGCCAGATATATTACTCAAATTTAATTTGCATATAAAACAAATTACAGCTATTGTGAGAAATCATTTTTAAGTCAGGTAGACTTCCCCCCCCAAAAAAAGAATGAATGAATAAATAAAAATAGGTACATCCTGTAGCATAAGTGTAGTTACTACTGCATAAAGATGACTCAAATCAATAATGTGTTATTCCCCCCCTTATCAAGAATTATTTTTATTCACCTAAAGTCTTGTTTCACCTATAAATAACTGTGTCCCAGTTAGGAAGTGTGAATTGCACAGTCTTAACCAGATCAGTACATACTTTGTGAGCAATATAAGAACTTATCAACAATCTTTCTTCCTCTCCTGTAGCAGATTCACCTTCAGAATGGCTGGTCTGAAGTGAATTAAGAGATTCATGAAGGAAAAAAACATACATTTTTTCTATCTGAAAAAAAAAGGAAAAAAAGAAAAAAAAGAGGTGTATTCCAGTGGGTAAATTGTTAACCACAGAAAATCTGCTTTCCTGTATTTACCAAATACCTCTATTTACCAAAATTTTACCAAATTTCTGCAAATTTCAAATAGTTATGTCAAAGATAATTTTTTTCCACTTTATCACATTTTCTAACTGCTTTTCAAATGGAAAATAATGTAATTTTTGCTTCTCTTGATTGTTCAGAAGTGAAAACTAAAACTAACAAAAAATAATACTTTAAAATAATTAACATTATAAGAAAAACTGCATTTTCCCATAATGATTTTTAAACAACTCAGGAAAGTAAAAAAAATTTAGTTTGTTGTGAAATAATTTCTCAACATTATGAAACAGAATATCTAAAAAACCCTCCTAACAGGCTACAGAAATGCTACTGATTTAAAGTACAAATTAACCTCTTAAATAAAATAGATGAAAGGAAATTAAAAAGATAGTAAAGAAAATAAGTAATATACATTTTAAAAAAAGTCAAAAATACATACAGTTTTCTTTAGTTTAACTCATTTTTGCTGTTCTTGATGAAGGGAATAAATAAATATCAATGTATGTTTTCTTGCTATGCTGGCAGATTTTTATAAGTAAAGCCAGCAAAACCAAAAGTAATTTTTCATAAAAGCCACGTGTCAGTTTGTGTAGGTGTGCACTCCATGTGGATTATATAGCAAGTGATATGTCTGCCATCCACAAATAGATGCAAAGTCCTTAAGTATGTAAATATATACGTATATGTACAGTATATTGGGAAAGCAAAGATGCTGCAGTTGCACAACTAAAGAGGGCACAGTTTTCCCATGGTATAGTTCATTATTACTGTGAGTTTAGTTAAGTGGGAGGTCTATTTATGTGGTGGTTAAGGTGCCTGTCAAAAGGGTGCTTGGCACTTGCTCCTCCTTTGCTCTTTGAAGTTCACTTCCTACAGTAACATTTTCCAGTCATAACACCTCCTTCTTCACAGCTAAAAGTCAAGGCTGCTAGCCATCCTCTCCTGTTTCAAAATATAAAAACCGTAATTCAGCCCTAAGGAAATGAACCAATTACAAGGAACTTGGTTTAACTTCCTGCTGTGGTAGACAAATGGAGATCTGCTATGAAAGTAAGCCTGCAAGCTTAAGAAATATGTGTAGGTATTGAGCAATTACAGTCAACTGGAACATGCTAAGCAACAAACCCAATCCCTGTCTGTAAGGACCAGTCGGTGCAACTAGCATCTGAGGATAACGAAACCATTATGGTTGCTCTACTCTAGACAGAGAGGTGTGTGTGAAATTTCCTGTTCTGGTCGCAGATTTCGGCGTTTTCATGGTGGTGGAATAAAGGACTAGTCTATAAACTGCAGAGAATGTGGGTCAAAAATATGTTTTCATTTCTGCCAACAGAAAAACAGAGATATCCTGCAGAGCTTCATGCACATAAATAGTATGGATACATTCACAGTTAAAGGTTTAGCCTAATAAGGAGTAAAGGTCTGTAGTAGGAGTTTAGGACACCTTGAATCACTGCTCATTGCTTAATGCCTGAAAAGTTAATACTTGCCCTAGAACCTGGGAAATATAGTAAATTCTATCAGTTAACAACATCAAAAATTAATTGCCTTCATTATTTCATGTTCATGTTTCATAGTGCTGGTTTAGGAATAGTAGTCCAAGAATACAAAGCAGACAAACCTGGTATCACTTCTCCCTACAAACGCTTCTCATTTTTTGGCTGGAATCGCATCACATGTAATCCCAATACTGTTCATACATTTTTTTAACATTTAAGAATTTTTCTTTGAAATTATGGATCACCTTTATCCCAAGAAATCCAAGTGTGTTCAAGGCAGCTGAAAAATATGAACCATCACTATGTCATACTATCTTACAAATCAGTTTAAAAAAAATGATTTGAAAATTATTACACTCAGCTTTTGATAGGCACTAATATAAATATTCAATATATACAGCAAATATTTACAAAATAGCTAATGATATTAGCTAAAATACTTTGCTAATGCTGCTTTGTTGTGAAAAATGTTGTTTTAGGTATGACCAACTAGTGGCCCATAAATATTTTTGAAAACACTCTTAAGTTAATAGACTGTTTTACTTATTTTACTGGTACCTTTTGAGATGTCACTAATACAGTGTACTAAACAATGCAGCAAATAATGTAAACAGAGTATAACAAAATGCAATATAATGCTCTGGAAAAGAATTAATATGTTTTTATGATTCCCATTTCTTGGGACTGATTTTCATTCTAAAGCACAGAAAAAATAAACAATGAAATGTCAAGATAAGGTGAGGCAGAAATTCCAAGCTTTGAGACATTCTACAAGTACTGCAGAAAACTGGTAGACATTCAGCCAAATATCCACAACAGAGGATTCCTGGTTTCTTGTTTACTGGATCACAACAAGCATTCTTTCTTCCCTTGTGATTTATGCAAATTCCTTTAAGCTGAAACTATACTATATAGGGCAATTGTACAATTCTTTGTCAGCTCTCACAAGTTAAATGAGGTCAGGGTCAGGCTGGGTTAGAGTTGCCCAGGAAGAGTCCAAAGAGAGCTCAGGACACAGCAGGAGGTGGTCATGGTCACGGTCACAAGTCAGCGGGGCAGCCTCGGACTTTCCCTGGCCCAGGTGTGAAGCAGCATCTCGTGTGTTTGGACCAGCCTGCAAATAGACCTGCTGTCTCCACTTGGAGCGAAAGCCAATGTCCTGCCCCTTTGATGGTTGTATACAGTTGCATACCTAGCAAGCTTAAAAATATTAGCCCTACCGTTCTGGCCAAAGCCTCATTTGGGACTGTAGTTACCCCGGCCAAATTAATTATCTGCTTTGACTAATTTAGGCAATTAGTTCAGTCTGCTTATTTATTTGTTTATCTTTTCTAGACAAAACACGAACAAATACCTATTTTTTTAAAATGATTCTAGTGAAAAGCTTTTGCGAACAATTTCTTTTTTTACAGTTGTGCTATGAGCCAGATTACGATGAGCTGCGCAATTTTCGAAAGAGCTCAGTGTTTAATAACCTACAGTGAGCCCATGCAGTGGAGACTTTCAGTATCAAGTACGCATGACAGAAAAACTTAACAGAAATATATTTTTAGTTAAAAAAACCAACCATGCCCAAACTGAATTTTTTTCAGTCTGCAAAGCTGTAAACTTAGGGGACTGTGCTATTTATCCATCTCACTTGTCAGTCTCCCTAAATAATTTCTCAGCGTACTGGGCAGTTTTTATTAAACTGAAAAAAAACCCCAAACCAGTAGATGTCTGTAAGTTAATTACATTCTATAATTTTCAGGCACACCAGCATCTTGTCAGAGGAGATGGACCCAGAGCAGTACCTTCACTGCCAGTTACGGCTTAATAGGCACATAAGGACTGCTCAGCTGAATATCACAGGTTTATCTTCAGACTAGCCATATCGGGGTTGCCTCATAACCAGGGAGCACACAGAAAGGAATGGAGATTATTGTAACCATCAGATGGCTGATGGCTCAAACAGCATAAAACCACAGGAAAAGAGGCTGCATTAATTCCAGTGGTCATGGAGTAACTTTACTTTTTGTATGGAGGGATAATACACCAAAAGCTGGATTTGTTTCAGAAAATGTTGATATGCCATATGAGTAAATAAAAATTAAATTTATACATTGATTTTTTTCTCATTTTTGTATTATCTGTATTATTCATATGTTATTTCATAACCTGCTGTGCCTGCCCACATCAAAACAGGTGTCAAAATGCCAAACATTTTCAGCTCAGTGAGAATGCTGAGTACCTTATACCATTTCATTTCTTCCACGTGCATTCATAAGGAAATAAGATCATTTTGAAATATATGTGTTCCTGATTTGTACTTTTCTTGCCAGATTCACACCCTCTGACCTTGTTTATTGCAGCAGTTTCCTTGTCCATCCAGCTGTGCACTCTTACTGCAAGCCTATGAAGACCTTTACTTCTGTATCCCACCAATTTTTTGACCACAGGAAGCTATCTCCAGCAAGGTAGCTGCGCCTGGACCAAGCCTCAAGCCAGGACCTGTGATTTACCCAGTCCCTCACCAACCTAGTTCCCTTCCTGCAGCCAGCAGTTTTCCTTGCATTTCCACCCTCCCAAGACTCCCAGGAGACCAGATGGAGCTGCTCCTCCAGCATGAAAACTGCCACAGAAGTCCTCCTTTGCTAAACAGTATTTGCATGACCATGAAATGACAATGAAAGTAGCAACTGGAGCAATGTTGGAATAATATCCATACAGAGTGGAGGGACAGCACCTCAAATTTAGCCTGTTGTCTCAGAAGCTGTAGAGGTCCCCATAGTGGGACGCCATTCCCCACACTTACTGCTTTCATCTTGATGTTCTCCTCATAGTTAATGTTTTGGTATTGTAGAAGCAAAGTTAGATGCCGGTAAAAAGGACATAATGAGCCATGTCTTGGTTTCACAAAATGTCTTATGGTACTGTGGTATATCACCCTGAGAAAGCAATTTTTGTCCCATGAAGGAGGAAGGGCCTACTGAGGAAATATGTACAATATGGCTGACAAGCTTGTGATAATAGGGTAGTAACTATTGCTAGAGGTAAACATGAATAAATCTAGCTGATAATTTCAGTCTGTAAAAACTTTCCCCACTCAGATGGCTCTATCAGCACAGCTCCTCCAGGGTTCTGAAATATTTTAAAAGTAGATTGTTGTCATTTTTTTAATTTTCAGGTTTTTTCCACCCAAACTTTGCATGTCCCCCAGCTCCCATTAAACACAATCCATCTGACCAGTAACACTACACATGTGGTGAAAAAAAAAAAGTCAAGAAAAAAGGGGGTCAGGGAAAGGTTGGTTGAATAGCCAATTAGTGGGAAATTTCATAAACAAAAAGGGAAATCTGTTACAGAGCAGCCTTTTTTTTTTTTCTACATAAGTCTCCGTTTCATCTCCAGGAATATTCTTTTCATGCATGTTTAGTTTAAGAAAAAATCCACCATACATCTTTCAGGATATTTTTCATTCTTCATTTATGATACTATAAATGTTTAGGTAATAATGCAGGTATTGGAAACAAGTCAAATGAGCGCAATTCAAATTAGTGGGCAAGCTAGAGGACAGTCTTTCATTTACAGTCTGCTTGATCAGACCACATTAAAATCAGCAAGACTTAAGCCTACTCTGTTTACAGCCCACAGGTTGTTATCTAGTTTGAAACCTTTCTGTTCAGAATTGTTAAACCAGTGCTGTACTGCATGCAGCTCACCATTAATTGGAAGCTTGGATTCTAATGGGTGTTTTTTGGGGAGGCAGCTGTAAATCCTGAAACCCTCACCATGCCCTAAAATGTATTCATTTAATTTCAAACCTTTACATAAAATTACCAGTTATTTGAAAGTTAAACACTTAGTCACAGTGTTCTCTATCAGACGCGATGAATTTATTCACATCTAGATTTTAAATTACCTCCTTTCTGCTTAAGATGCCAATTTCACTAGGCTACCTGAAACATCATTTACATAGAGTTATTACATCAGGAAAGAAAAAATCCTCCCTTGTGTTCAGTGCCTTGTTTCTCTAATCCCCACAGACAGTGAGGAAGAAAGGCTGGCTTTATACTGTCAATTTCTTTTACTGCACCCATTGGCACTTGTCAATATTCCTTACCAGGCAAAATGCACAAATATTCTAGGACATGTAACAGCTTCAGAAGTTTTCTGCCACTTATATGTGGATGTACTGTAAATGTCTACACATTAATTAATGGAAAAACAGGAATATTTTGATGTTTCAAACCCACAAATGGAGCTCTACTAGCTGAGCTAATGAATCAGTTCCATGAAATGTTCATACTTCTAAATCACTATCAAATTTAATAACAAAAAAATAATATAGGCAGCAGAGTACCTTCTTGTACTATTTAGTGGGAAAAAGTCACTGTATAACTAATGGAATCTTGTAAACATCCACAGTTCCTTAGGGCTTTTCTGGGAGATGGAATAAGATATGCTTCCAATGTACACTCTCCTGTTATTTTTAAACATGGGTTCAAACTGAAACATACACAAGATCTGGGGGCATTCAGCACTGGATCTGTAGGTCAACGCCCTAAATTATACACATTCTGCAGCCACTCGGTAATGGTTTTCATTTTTATGCAGTTTTGTAAACATATTCCCTTTTAGTCAGCCAGAACTCAGTCACACCTACTTGCAGTCATTCTCTTGTCACACTGAGTTAGAGTGACCACTAACAAATAAGAAACAATTGAGAATCATGCCAGTATTTTCTTTTCTTACCTGACAATTTCTCCTGAGGAGCCCTAGGTGTTAGACCCGGCTAAATGTAATTTGAGTAACTGAGCTCTGCCTAGCCAGCTCTCCCTGCAGTGGTAACTCAGTGATCCATACTTCTCCACTCCTTTCCCTTGACTCTGAGCTGGACTTGTTTTGTGTATCACTTTTCAAAATAAACGAAACAGTTCAGCGCTGTTCTGGGGGGTCATTGAGATGACTCTTCCCACCATAACCTGCTCAAGCTTTTAATCGTGAAATCGTCTAGAAGATGTATGTTGTGGAGCCTCTTAAAAATTTAGTCCATCAGATGTCTCAGTTGGGTACTAAACTGGACTGCATCAAAGCCCCCATCTAGCTTACGCACATGAGCTTCCACCTTTACAGAGAAAAACCAAGGCAGGAATAGTTAAGACTGGAAAAAAAAGGATTATTCTCTCTCTACACCCAGGATTCAGTTGAGACACTGCAGGTGTGTGCATATGGACTCATGAGATCAGAACGGCTTCCATGGCTCACAATTTAAATAAAGTCTTAGAGATCAAGTATTTGTACATATGTTGAAACTCAGAATAGAGTGATACATCCTTTGAGTGTATTGTGTATTTGATTTAATCTGGAAATTGAGTTTTTAGTTTGCAAGAATGGTGCAATAAAATAAAGGAAATGAGAGTGCTTTTATAAAAATAAAGGAAACAAGTAGAGAATTTCCCAAATTGGACGAAGACAGAGGTTTTCTTTAACCTGTAGGCTAACAGTAAGGCTTTAAGTCTGGGGAGCTCTGGTAATGAAACACCCACATATATTCCAGAACCACCATCCCATAATCTGCCTGATGCTTGTATTTTTACCTGCTAGTACTCCAGTCCAATATGAGGCAAAAGGACAGCAAAACTATGAAAGGCAGTGCAGTCTTTTATTCAACAATTTTATGTTTTATAATTTAGGACTCCCTGTTTCCAATTTACACACCATTTAATATCAAGGCATATCATACAATTTGGAACAGCAGGTACTGAGAGTAAGCCACATGATAATAATTGACATTTAGGTCATATGCACAGAGGATGAACAAGGAAATCTTCTCTCCCCTGACTTTAGATGTCTACATATGACAGTGGGTGTCTACATATGACATAATATTCCTGAACTCCCTCTACAATAATGAGAGAAACATGCTTTCCAGGGGTGACAATTTTCACTAAATGTAGACATCTACTTTCAGACAAGATAGATCACATTCTAGAAATGTCTGTTTCTTTCCATTAACTATAAAGAGACCTATACTGATTAACGGACGTGTAGACATCTATGCTATAGATTCTGACATGCAGTCAGTTGAATCCCATCCAAACACTTTTGAGATGCTTACAAATAAAATAAATATATTACACAAGTAACTGACAGTGAATATTACCACTTATCATCACAAAAATCCTTAACCTTTTTTTCTGCAATATAAAGGAATCTTGTCTTTCTGTATTGTTTTTATGTGCTAGAATATTGATGTTAGACCAGTGGATAAATTTGTCTATATTTAAACATGCTCTTCCTTCAAGAGCTTTTAAACTGAGACAAGAAACAATCAAAACTTCACAGAATTAAAAAAAAACTAATGGCATATTTTATGCTTGTATAATAATAATACCTTATTACTATCTAATTTTTAATAGTAAAAATACAGACTTTAAATAATTTCTTCTCTGTACAAGAGTAGTGATATATTTACATAATTCTCATACACTGCATGCAAGACAGGATTTCCCCTCTGCCACTCCTGTTCCTCTCATTCGTGTCTTACAGGACATGGAAATCTACCTGGTCATACAAAATAAAAAGGGCTTTAAGTGTGAGTGAGAAAGCTGAGAGAAACTATGTATGGTATGTTTGCTAACTTTTATAATGGTCTTTACCAAAAACTCAGACAAACTAAGGATAATTCATTTGCTCTTTACAGCATATAAAACTGTCACAAAATGTGACATATGTATGTTGTATGGGGCTTGACTGCAATTGCTATGTGACTTGTGACTGGAAACCTTTTTTGTGACCAGAATTTTTTCCCATAGGCAGTTATGCACTTTGATACTCACTCCCCAAAACTACTGCATTGACTATGATTGTTTCAGAGCAGATGCCCTGAGAATCCTAGCTGGAAGAAATAATTTCCATGGAAAACTTCTGTGCTAGAAAGAGTCTAAGATTGATATGTAAAAACCAATAGCACAGCATTTGAACTCTTCTCTTTTCATTTTGACTGCCGAAATCCTGATCTTAAGTCATTAAGAATAATGTCATTAAGTCATTAGGAATAATCTACCATATAATAAAGGACTGGAAAGCTTTCTTATAATTTCCTCTGTCATGAACAGAAAATAATATTTCCTTAGAAAATTGTATTTAGCTCTCATGTGTCCCATAAGCTCTCTTTTCCACAGACTACTATAATAAATAATAAACTTACCCATTCTGTCTCACTTTGCATTTTTTCTGTTTTCTTTGGAAACTAGTTTTTCATCATTGACATACTATCCAATGATAGTAGGCATTAAAGTGATATACTATTTTTTCTGTAGTGAATCTCATATGAATTTGTATGCTAATGCACACAGCATGGGGAATAAACAGGAATAAGAGAAGAATTGCAGGGCTATGGTCTTGTTGGGATCATGGAGTTGTGGTGAGATGGTTTACACGACTGGAAGATTGCAACGGAGGGATACAGGCTTCATGGGAAACACAGACCAGGAAGATGAGAAAGGAGAGTTGTGCTTTATGTGAGAGAACAGCTGGAATGTGTAGACCTCTGGCTGGGGATAGACGGTGAGCCAACTGAGACCTTATAAGCAGTAAAGAGAAGACAAGTAAGGGTGACATTGCAGTAGGCATCTGCTACCGACTGTCTGACCAGGAAGAACAAGTGCATGAGTCACCACAATCAACCAGAAGTAGCCTCAGGTTCACAGGCCCAGCTTTATTCAACCACACTGATATCTGAGGAACCAGCAGATTCCCGGAGGGCATCTGTTACGACTTCCTGACCTAAGTCACAGAGAAGCCAACAAGGAAAGGTGCTCTGCTGGACCTCATACTCACCAACATGGAGATACTCACTGGAGATGTGAAGGTCAAAGGCAGCCATAACTTCAGTGATGATGCACTAATGGAGTTCAGGATCCTGAGGGCAGGGAGGAATGGCTGATACAACAGAGGGTTGTGCTGCCACCCAGAGAGACCTCAATAGGTTGGAGAAAGGGGCTGACAGGTACCTCATGAGGTTCGACAAAAGGAAGTGCAAAGTCCTGCACCTGAGCAGCAACAACCCTGTGCACTAATGTATGCGGGGGGCAAACCATCCGGAAGACATCTTGGCAGAAAATCCTGTGAGGATCCTGGTGGACACCAAGCTGAACATGAGTCAACAATGTGCCTTTGCTGTAAAAAATGCTAATGGTATACTGGGGTCCATTAGGTAAAGTACTGCTAGCAGGTTGAGGGAGGTCATCCTTCCCCTCAGCTCTGGTGAGGCCACATGTGGAGTGCTGGGTCCAGTTCTGGACTTCCCAGTACAAGAGAGACATGAACATACTGGAAAGAGTCCAGCAAAGTTTCATGAAGATGATTAAGCGACTGGAGCATCTCTCCTACAAGAAGCTGAGAGAGCTGTGACTGTTTAGCCTGGGAGGAGAAAGTAATTTCAGGGGGAAACTCATTGATGTGTACAAATATCTGATGGGAGGGTGTAAAGAAGATAGGGTCTTTTCAGTGGTGCCAAGTGACAGGAGCAGAGGCAATGGGCACAAACTAAAATACAGGAGGTTCCCTCTGAACATCAGGAAACACCAAGTACAGGAACAGGTTGCCCAGAGAGGTTACTGAGTCTTCATCCTTGAAGGTACACAAAATCATCTGGACGTGGTCCTGGGCATCTTGTTGTAGATGGTCCTGCTTGAGCAGGGGAGTTGGACCAGATGACCCCTTGAGAGGTTGTTTCCAATCTCAGCCATCCAATCCATGTTTTAAATTCAATGCAATATTATCAGTGACTTTTGTAATATGGGCATTTTCCCAACAAAAGGTTTCCTAATGGGAACCACAGAATCATAGAATCATAACATCACAGAGTGGTTTAGGTTGGAAGGGACCTGAAAGATTATCTAGTTTGTCAAACTAGTTGTCCAATGTTACTGTTGAATCATAGTCTTTATTTGGCACTGAGCACAAAACAGTTGTGGTCCTCATGAAAGATTTTATTTTTCATAATATGGCAAATAACCAGTGTCTCTTCAGAGTACTGCAACAGGTAGATGAGGAACTTTTCATGCTGCCATGTTATAGAATCATAGAATGGTTTGGGTTGGGTTTAAAGATCATTGAGTTCCAACCCCCCTGCCATGGGCATGGACACCTCCCACTAGACCAGGTTGCTCAAGGTCCCATCCAGTCTGGTCTTGTATACTTCCAGGGAAGGAGCATCCACAATTTCTCTGGGCAACCTGTTCCAGTGCCTCACGACCCTCACAGTAAAGAATTTCTTCCTAATATCTAATCTAAATCTACACTCTCTCACTTTAAAACTGTTACCCCTTGTCTTATCACTATAATCCCTGATAAAGAGTCCCTCCCCATCTTCCCTTAAGTACCTTCCCTTAAGGTCTCCTTCAAGCCTTCTCTTCTCCAGGCTGAACAACTCCAACTCTCTCAGCCTGTCCTCGTAGGAGAGGTTCTCCAGTCCTCCGATCACCTTCATGGCCCTCCTCTGGACCTGTTCCAACAGGTCCATGTCCTTCTTGTGTTCAGGACTCCAAAGCTGGACACAGTACTCCCGGTGGGATCTCACGAGAGTGGAGTAGAGGGGCAGAACCATCTCCCTCGACTCGCTGGCCATGCTTCTTTTGATGCAGCCCAGGGTATGGGCTGAAATGGATTAAATCAGACAGCTTTCTGGGCTGTGAGTGCACATTGCCGGCTTATGTTGAGCTCCTCATCAACCAACACCTGGAAGTCCTTCTCCTCAGGGCTTCTCTCAATCCATTCTCCTCCCAGCCTGTATTTGTGCTTGGGGTTGCCCTGACCCAGGTGCAGGACTGGACACTTGGCCTGGTTGAACTTCATGACACTTGCACAGGCCTGTGTCTCAAGCTTGTTGAGGTCCACCTCTATGGCACCCCTTCCCTGCAGCGTGTTGACTGCACCACTCAGCTTAGTGTCGTTAGCAAACTTGTTGAGGGTACACTCAGTCCCACTGTCCATGTCGCCAACAAAGATGTTAAACAGTGCCAGTCCCAGTACAGTGCCCAACCCCTGAGGAATACCGCTCTCCACTGGTCTCCACTTGAACACTGAGTTGTTGACAGCAACTCTTGTGTGACCATCCACCCAATTCCTTATCCACTGAGTGGTCCATCTACACATTTCACTTATTTTAGACATTTATTTTAGAATTACAAGAATCATTGTAATTCCCAAGAAGTGAAGAAAGATTAGGGAAAAGTAGAAGCTGCCACTCGCAAAGCCCAGCCAAAATTGATGTAGACATGCTGTAGCCAAAGACTTGATCAGAGACAAGCCAAGACAGTGAACTTGACCAAATTGAGAACTTAATAAAAATGAAATAGTCCCAACTGAGGAATCAGAAACAGTACAATGAAACAGCCTTCTTCTTCCACTCAAGCCAAAGTGAAGAAGTTACATTCTTCTAATCCTTTTGTGATCTAGCACTCTTTCAGAGTCTCTGTTAATTTGCTTTCTCTTCTCTCCTTCCAGTCTTATGCTCAAAATATGTACTATTTTTCTAACCTGCATTTTATTCTTAATATCAAGCTCTGTTGACCTCTTAGAAATAATTAGAATTCCCTCACAGGATAATATTTTACATTTGTCTTTCCCATCTTCAGTTTTCTATCTTAGCTTTAAAATATTAGTCAGATTTAATCCCATGCCAGTTTTACTGGAGAACCACCTGTAGCTTCCATTGGTCCTGGATCCAGCCTGGTGTGTTTCTCTAGCTTTAGAATATATTAGCAGTTACAGTGGATGCTATCTCACCAAATCATGAATTGACTCAACAAATGCCAAGGGAATTTTTATTTCTTTTGAGTTTCCTTTTTCCTTTTTTTTTTTTCCCAAATGGGTTTCCATTTACTAAAAAAAAAATATTGGCTGTCAACTGTAGACAATAAATGAAAGCAATCCTGTTGTGTTGTATCCAACTTGCTTATCTACTGTTCCAACTAACAACAGAAAGTATCAAATTAGGGAAATCTGTTGCCTCATCTGTGGAACCTATCCTGAAATTAAAAAAATGATCTGTTGCTGCCTGAATTAAATAACAAAACCTAAACTTGTAAATTTTTGTCATACAGGAAAAATGCAATGAAGGAACTCACCTATAATACTGAGGAAATAGCTTTAAGTCATCTCCTAAGTGGATTTGGACTTTTTAATTTCGTAGGACAAGCTTAGAATCTTCAGAAGTCCCCTAGATCTACTCCATACAATAGATTATGAGTTTTGATATGCTTATTATTACATTCTTTAGGAGCAATAAAAGAACAAATAGATATCTCAGACTATTTAAAACTTGTTTAGATTGCTAGTGAGGTTTGTAAGCCAATGAATTTAACCTGCATGGACCAAGATGGGTTGTTCAAAGTTTTTTTCCTCTACTTTCTAGTTCTCTTAGCAAAGTCCTAATGGCGGCATTTGGGAATCTCCCCTTGCAACAAGAGTGGGAACCAGAAGGACAGCTCAATTCACCTTGAAGCTGGACTTTGCAAAGGAAATGAGGTGAGCATAGAATGTGCCTGAAGAGAAATTAACTGGCAAAATTAATCACAAATAAGATGATGGGGAAGAAACAAGAGACTGAGGTAAGATTTACCTTCTAACAGGTTACCAGTTAGTTTTAAAGCATAGAGGCACTTGGGATTACAGGACAACTTTCAAAAATGGTGTTGAAAGATTGTGACAAGTAAAAGGAAGAACAACAAAGATGTTTTGATGACTGAAGAAGGGGACCTTGAAAAACTTAAAGCATATGCTTCTAAATAAGTAACCAGGGGGAAGGCCAGGTGTGAACTTACAGAGGAGTAATTAGTGGTTCATATACTAACTTCTCTTGCTGTGAATGATTTATATGTCCACACTAACAAATGTTTCCTGTTTGTTTGTTTGCTTTCCATCAAGGAATATTTTATATAATTGCTCAGAGTATACAAATACTTCTGTGGGAAGAAATTACTGAGGGTTGCAATGAGAAAGCGACATAAGGGGAGTGTCTGGCACTGGAGTCTCAGTTCATATCAGAAGACCTAGTGCTTCGGGAGAGAATCACCCAGTTGTCCTTGCTTGCTCTGCTGCAGTGCATATCATGGCGAGGCCTTGGAGAGCCCAAGCTCTCTCTTCTTTTTAATGAAATTAAGTCAAAAAGGCTAATGGATGCCAGCAAGCTGGAACTAGACCCGTCTGAAATGCTTGTAGAGTGGACATTGTCTAATCACAATTGCTCACTGACAGCTAGTGAAAACAGTCAAACACCAACATTTGTTCTAGGCTCAGTGAGACTCATTCAGTTAGAGGATATTTTGTTACTGATGTAGGCCAGATAGATACATTGCAAATTAGACTTTTTGCATACTTCTGTATCATTTTGATGATTCTTGATGTCCTTTCCCTTCTAGTTTCTCTGCAATTATGCCATTGCAGTCTGGTGTTTCATTTTCTTTGTCGTGGCTTATGGAGTAATTTTCTGAGGACTCCTCCATTGCCATAGAGACATCTGTCTTCCTTTCTCTGTAAACTAATCACCACCTAGATGTTCAGTGCACTTGCTCTGCTCTTTATTGCATCAAATACAAGGACGAGCAGCAATTACTTCTCTGGAACATGACTAGAACCCTCAAGGAGAACTGGAGGACTGCTAGAAAGTTACAGTCTTTGACTATTATTTTAGATATGTTCTGATGACCAAAATTGCATGCATCAATTCTGCCCAGTTGCCTCACTGGCCTGCTTGAATAGCCTGACAGAGATGTAAAGTCATACTTAAAATGTTGACTACTAAGACACAAAATTTGTGCAGGGTGTATGCCCCTTTCCACCAAAGGGATTACTTTTCAAAGATCATATTTTTTCATCACTCAAGTTCCAGTTTATGTTATTTTATAGTCCTGTAGGCCACTAGGAAGACTCAGTCAAACTGTGTAGCAGTACTAATTCTCATATTTTTTCTTCCTTAAAACAAAGTGTTTGAGCAAGTTGTTTTGATGACTATTTATTAACCATGAAATTGTTTGAAACACTTAACTGTATTAAAAATTGGAATTTCAAAATATGAAATAACTTATGCCTGCACACTATAAAAAACATATGTGCACAGTGTGAAAGCTTTGGCATTGCGCTAACCTGTAGGGTTAAGGAGTAAACTGGTTTGGCCTGAATATGTAGGTGCAGCGTTATTTCTTGTAGCTGATTAGCTAAATATAATTGCTTTAATCAGGTGTCTAATGTTACTATTTGGTTTAAGTTCCAAATTCTCAGTCTCCACATTTCTACTGGATTTACTAAAAAAATAACTTTTGCTGCAAACATTTCTCCTGGATAACTGGTGGTAGAATATCTGAGACGAAACTACCATGGAAAATGTGTCAGTGAATTGGTGAGGTTAGAAACAACCTCCAGATGATACCATGTTCTTTCAAAAGCACTAATGCTCCTTATATTTCCCATTGATTTTTCCTTGAATAACAGGAACAAGCCTGAAGATGTTAAATGTCCTTATATTTCTGATTGATTTTTTCAGAATAACAGAAAAAAGCTCACAGATATATTTTTCTCATGTTAATTTTAGCTATTATTTTACCTGGTCATAATACATATATCATCACTTAAACATTATTAAGATGGTTCAACAAGCTGTAAAACGTCTTTTCCTTTTTTTGTGTTACTGTTGGAAACATGATCCCACTAATAGCACTTGGACTGTATTTACTTTAAGGAAAATATTATCAGACAGGATTATTGATGTGACTTAATAACAGAGAAAAGACATTACAAGTGCTGCATCAGATCATGAGAATAGTAATTTCCATAAACCTAAAATAACTCTTTTTTCTCTTCTTCTTCTTCTTCTAAGCTTTGTATTTTAAAAAAAAAGAGCTGATAGAGCTCATTGATCCATCCAGGTTTTGTTGCTGTCTGTGCCTATGGCTTCTTAATATTCACATAGCTCGTACACTTGCTTTGGGGTAAAATTCATGTTTAACTACTCCAGGATGTTTAACACCATGACTGAAACCTTTATAGTAATCTTTTATCATACAGGAAAAAAAGTGGCATGCTTGTGCTACTTGTATATTTAAATTATATGTCTGCTTTTTTCATAAGTGCTGATATTTTATAGTGCCATATGACTCAACGATGTACTGTACAGATCAAAATAGATTTTGCAGCAACATATGAAAGAAATACAGCAAATAAGATGTACATGGGGTTTTATTTTATTTTATTTTAATAAGTGCTTCTGCATTACTTCCTTTCATACATACTAAGCTGGAGCATCTTTCATACAACTACCATGGCATACCACTATATAAGCAGTTATGCTTCCAGGGGGAGATATTTGGGCCATACCTCAGTAAAACATTTAAGATTTTAACTAACTCCAAAATGGGAACTGTTCATGGACAGCTTCCTGAGTGCCCTAAATGTCAAGGTCCCATAGATATGAAGAAATCAACAGTAATGCCAAGAAGCCATCCCAGATAAGAGCAGATCTGGAAACAGAAATAAAGAATGGGAACTATATGGTAACATGTAAGTCAAACATTTTAAAAATGCAACAACTTTGCAGATTTTTATTCACTTGGTAGAAACAGGTAAAGAATTGTCTGGTTAGCTGTGTCCTGTAAACTTGACGACAAGAAGAAATAATTTAAAAATATAATAGCAACAAATAAATTCAAAGATCAGGAATAAATCTATTGCTGCACGCAGACAGGAAAATATGAAGTGACATGGAAGAGGTAGAAGTGTTCACAAGGAACTTTGTTTCCATGTTTAGGATTAAAATGTTTGGAGTGAAATGTGTGTCTTAGGAAGCATCTGAGGCACCACTCAACACTAAAATTAAATCTATTCTGGTCAACACATCCATAAAATCCGTTCCTTTTAGCCTTTAGGAACTAGATAAGGAGCTCTCTATACCAAAGAAGGGCTCAAATAGGTAATTTGGAGAAGGGCTGAAGGGCATCTGTTGATCTCTCACACCTGAATGAAGGGTTAATCATCTGATGAATCACAGTGACACCTCTGTAAACTGTAGTTGAAACTAAGCAGACTTGTAAGTATTTTGTAAACTCATTCCTAGACAGATTGCATTATGTAGGCAACATGGTTTCCAAATTATGAACGAGGCATAATTTTGCTCTTAAAACCAATGAAAGCTGAAGTTAGAAGAAAAAGTGGTAGTGTTGGTGGATCAAAACTCAAGCTAGAAAAAAAAGGGATCAGGATTTGAATGACTACTGGCTTCATCTTTTCAAAATCACACAGTAACAAATGTTTACAAAGTCACCTTATTTACCCTTGCTCCTGGTTTATAAATAACAACATATAAAATAAGCATTTTACTTCTTAATTGGGATTCTTAGCTAGTTTTGCAATGACAGTGGTAGTAATTTTGGACCTGTGCCTGCATCCAAACACATCTAATTTTAGCAGATGCTTCGAAGCTAATGTCCCACATTCTCTTGCAGTTGTTTTTACCAGATCATAACATTTAACATATTTAACACTTTAATCAGTTGTAAACATATAGCAGCACCAACATTTACTGACCTACTTCACCACATGCTTCCTGAGAATCACGAACTATATATCCCATGAAAATACAGTCATGGTATGTATTCTGGCAGCTTGGTGAGTCTGGGAGCTCAAGAAGACCAGGATTTGGTTCCAGATGCAAGCACTGGCATTAGACTTAGTACAGATTAATAAAGCTGGGAAGTTATTCAGCTGCTCAAAGATGCTCATCTATTTTAGGCAGAGTGAAACATCCCCTCAGGCTCTGTTGGGTAGTTTGATGTCCATTAACGATAATGGGAGATAAGCCACCTAGATCACACATAGACACATCCACTGATGCCTTCAATGTTCAAGTGTGTGAACCTTGAGCTGCTACAATGTGGGCAGAATCCTGTTGCATAAGCAGTAGGCAACCCAGGCCACTTGAAATGCCTTAAGACTATCAGAGAAATCTGCACAGATTAGCAGATAGATGCAAGACAAGGAGACCTATACCTTTCTGGAGATACAGATACTCTATACTCTTGTTTAACTGACACTCTGTGTTCAACAAATTGGTTTAGCTTACATGCTCATCTCGGCTTTGTTACAGCACTAATTTGGATCTCAATTCTCTGTCAGGCTGCCTCTTTCAAGGACTGTTGCAATTCATAGTGGGGGTCATTGCATCTAGCTTTAGCCGTATCCCCAAAGACATCCTTGTAGCTATTAGAAATCGACTGGATGGATGAGGCCCTGAGTAACTTTATCTAACTTGGTGGTGCTTTGAGCAGAAGGCTGAACCAGGTGACCCCCACAGGCCTTTTCCAACCTGTGATACTCTGTGGTTCTGCTTATATCTGAACCGACTACCTGGGGCTGCTCCGAGAGCCGGCAAACAGGCGCCTGAGGGGGGCACATCTGACAAACATAGGTACCATCTTCGGGGTGAGGTGAATTGCACCCTACATGTGACTGTTTCTTGCCACTGACCTTAAAGAGAGTATATAGTGACAGATTCAGATGCAGACACCTCCACTGAAGATTTCTACAGCTAGTCAGGTAAACCCCTCCCTCAATAACTGTGAGATCTCTGTCTTCTCAAATTTGTTTGCTCTTGTCAATAAGAGAAAAAATCCAATCTATTTCTATGGTAGAAGTATTTTAAATGCATTATTATTATGTCCACATTAATTTAGTTATATAATTTATAATACCTTTATTATAGCTAACACACAGGTAGACTGTGGTCACATAAAACTTGTTCCCCCCAGAAAGTAAGTTTAATAATGTAATGGGGTAGCAAAGCCCAAGAGAATAGTGACAGGAAGCATATTTAATGGTTAGTGAGGTGACAGACTTTTTTCCCAACTTTTATCTCTGTTTGCTGTGTGACCATAGGCAAGCCACTGTGCCTCAGTTTATTCAAATGTAAAATGGTTATTATTAATATTCAGCATAATTAATGATTAAGTGCCTTGAGAACATGTGATGAAACAAGCTCTAGAAGAGCAGAGTATTTTTGCTTCAACCTCTTTAAAACTGTATCCCCTTGCCATATATTTTCAAAAAGTCTACAACTCCTTACTAGAGCTAAATGACTAATTCAAATGAATAATTTATCTGAAGAATTTTGCTTTGTTTTCTCTTTGCAAATTGTTCTCAAATAGACTGCAAAATTCTTGGGCTTATTAGTTATTGCCAAATTATGCACAGATCTCTTCAGTGACTAATTCTGTGTCTGAAGATCACTGCATTTTTTCCAGAAAATGTTAGTAATTTGCTGTTTGCACTGTGCTGGTAGTCCTTCCCTATTATTGAAAAGCATATGTAATTAATCAATGCAGTTGTACCTATGTGTAATGATATTTTATAAATAAATACCTATATATGAAAAATTCCTGATTCATGGATTTTACAGGTCAGAGAGCACCAGGAGACCACCTACTCAGAACATCTGTAGAGTCAGTTTCCCCTGAGTTGAGCCTAATAATTTGTGCTTGCCTCAAAGTGGCAGACTCCTTTTAAAAGGATCTGCAAAAGATTATTGAAAAAGGAAGCATATTTTCAATAGACTTAAATTCACTATATGGGGATTGATTCTTTCTTCTCCTTCCACTATGAATCAAAGCTGACTAGAAACTATTGGATTAAATTACATCCTCTGTTCATTCTTCATTGGATGACTTTAAGAGGCAGAGGACAATGCACTTCTACTGGTAGGTTCTTCCAATACTTAATTACCCTTTGTGTTAGAAATGTTTCTTACTCGTAATATGAATTTTTCAGGTTTTAATTTCCCATTATCAGTTCTTGCTAATAACTTCCTATGCCAGTACTCCCTGTGAAAGTACTTACATGTCACAATCGAGTCACCTCTTGATCTTTTTCATGAGCTAAACAGATCGAGTTGCTTGTTTACTGTAAGACTGTTTTAAGTCCTCAAACGATAGTTTCTTCTGAACATTGTCTTGAATTTGTTGACATGCTTTAATATTTTACTGCCAGTCTCAGCAGTGCCATTTATATAGCTAAAGTTCATGACATATTGATTAAGAACATCCATTTCCTGCTCAGAGATCAGGAGAAATATCGTTGTGACTGTTGCCAGACAAATGATGAATCATACATACTTAAAAAAAATAAGTTGCAGTTACACACACAGAACACACACACAAATTCATTTTTGGTCAATGCAAATATTTAATTCGACTTAACATGACATTTTTTATTTAGTATGTGTATGTGCCTATTCAATCTATGTAAAATTCTTTGGTTAAAATTGGCATATTTTTAAAACTAAGGTTCAGAATTAAAAGTAATTTTTACCAAACACTTTATTTTTGTCTACAGGTAAGCAAGCAAGAAATAAGGTGACCCACATCAAATTGAAACAAAATTTATCTTAAAATCAGAAAACACAGTCCAACCCTGAGAGAAATATATTCACCACATACACATCAGGAAAACAGGTTACAGCAAAGTCCTGCTTTATGGTCTCCTCCATATCCCCGTTATTCAATAGATATGCTCATACTGGATTCAATAGAGCTTGGATCAGTCTCTGAGCACAAGAGTTTCTTGGCATCACATAGCAAGTTATATGAATGGACGCTTTCCTTTACTTTGCGCCTTCACCATCTGTTCTGCCCTCTAATTACAAATGCAAAATGAACATAATTAAATATTGGCATCACACAAAAATAAGCTGGAAGTTATTTCAATGCATATGCATGTTCTTTATTAAATGCAACAAGCATCTGCTTTGTTTTCTTATGTTTTGAGACACAGATAGAGGGAAATTGCTTTTTCCTGACAGAAAGAATATTTCTTATTAGTAAATTGGAATTAAATACAAGAGGTAACACTTTACAACAGTTGGTAAACCTCAGTTTCTGTAAACAGAGATTCAGGCCTGAGCTCTGTTTTGAGGAAGCACAGGAGGAACAGTGAAAAACAGGAAGGAAAGCTATTACTCAACATTTTTCTGTCTGACTACTGAAGTCAAGCTCTTGGTCCAGGTGCCACTAGAGCTGTGTGATAGTAGGATAGCTATGGAGACATTTTTTTTTTTAAATAAACCATGCAATGACAGTTAACTTCTGAAATCCAGGCTTCATGTTGAATTCACAAACATGAATCTGTTTCAGTAGTATTATGATGAAACTGTTCCTTCATCACATATTTCATAGTGAGCATTGGGTCATAGACTAGAAGTGAAGGGTCCCAGTTCCCAGGCTGTGCTGTACCACAAAGATAAAAATGTCTCTTCTCTTTTTCTCTGTCCCTCTTCTACACAACCTGGACAGAAGCTGCTTGACATTAAAAAAAAGAATCCATGAGAGTGAGTTGACTATCTTGGGAGGCAGCAAATAGACAAGCACTCCTACTGTTTGGGTAATGCTACTGCAGCCCATGTTTGCCACAGTGCTCGTGTTGCCAATGCCTACTCACCCCAGACTGGCATGAAAAACCCAGGAAAAGAACTTGATGTTTATGTCCCAGTGGGATTCCAACATAAGTTAGAGAAGATTATCAGTATGAAACTTTCTCTTTTGGAGGCAGAGGGCTGCACCCTGTTGCAATTCTGATTTGGTTTCGTCTTCACTGTTCTTCCATATGCACCAGCAATGCCGTGCTGTCAGCTGAACTGAATGATTTTTCGGTGAGCATGGGGATGCAATACACTATAATGTAGGCTAGCTGATAACACATTTCAGGACTGGTGTCTAAACTGCCACCAACAAATGTGGGCACAGTCCTGTGTTGTCAGGACTGTGTTGTCAGTCCTGTGTTGTCTCCTGAGCTCCCACAAGTTGTTCTCTTCTGAGGATGGTAACAAGCAGCTCAGCACTGTCAAGACTTCACCAATTTGGGCCTTGTCCAAAAGCAGGTCATTAGGCACTCTCAGTTGGATTTTCTCTGCCCTAACTTCAACTCTAAAACTTAGGTGTGTAATCCAATTTTATCATTTGGGCTCCCTCTAGAGCCAGCTGAGGAATACCGATGCTCTACCACATCATTTCTTCAGTCACGAGTTATGTGTCCAAGACAAATAGGGTGAATCACCCAACAAGCATAGAGAGAATCCTGGTGATTAGCTCAGTTTAGATGCCTCAAATTAGGAGAGAGGAAAATCATCCATATAGTTTTCCTAATGAAAATCGAGGAATGTTTCAAGTTAGTTTGGGGATTTAAGTTTTCAGCTAGAATACAATTCCGTATCTGCGGCTATTGGTGTATTTAATGCTAAACCAAGAATTGCTAGATCTTTTTTTTGAATTTTCTGCTGCTATAAAGTCAGTAGTAGATTGAGTACATAAACCAGTACCCATGGGTTATTGAATGGGATTCTTCTCTTCCTTGTTCACTTGTTTAAAATTTAGAGTGATTATTATACTACTGTAGCTCTCTCTGGCAGGTTAATCAACTTTGTTAATATAAATGTCTAATTTAAGAATTCTATTAAAAACAAACAAACAAACCCTAACTCCAGGTTGAATATTTGACTATAAATGAAAGTTATAGCAGTGGACAGGTATAAATTGCTCATATCTCCCAGGCAAGTTTTTTCAAGGAAATCTCTTCCACATCTGCTGACCAGAGCCTATAGAAGTCCTATAGGAAGGTTAAGCAATATTTACTTCAGAAGGTTCATGTGGCTGTTGTATATCTGGTAGAAGGAGAGAAGGAGAGAGGGAGTGTAATAGAGATATGAAATATGTTTTTAGAAGGAGGTCTGAGATGCAAAATTCATATCCAAGACACTCCACACCATAATGATGTTCAGAATCACAGTCGCCATTTCAGGCACTTCAAAAATTTCTCAGTAAATGCCCTTCAATGTTGGTTTTTAAACATACAGATTGTCTTGGGGAGGATAACATCGGCTTGGTACTGTACCTCACACAGTGTGTGGAGGAAAGAGTTTGTTTTTCCTAGAGTCCTGTTGAAGTGTTAATTTAAAGAAATAATAATGTAAATCTTATTTCAAACATTCTTTCCCCCTTGGCAGACTTCTATATTAAGACATTTGGGTAATTGACCAATGTTACTGTAGCTCAGCAGGCATTATTTTCTTTTGGTAAAAGGATACCACAGTAAATTTCAATGAGAAGGTTTTAAAAAAAAAATAAAAAAAGTAAAAATGAACAGACCTAAATAAGACTTGAATATGAAAGGAAAATATAAACCAGATGGGAATGATGGAGACACGTTTTCATATCTTTTTTTTCTTTTAAGATCAGTTTAAATGTTTCCCTTCTCTGCATTGGCTTTCTGCCGCTGAGTAACATGAGGCAACATATTTGTTCAGCAGCAGCAGCTGGGAACTATTCATTGGCTGTGTATTGCCGGCCAGCTACACTGGGACTGGATTCAGTGTCCAACGAAGCTCAATGGGAATGTTTCCACTGCCTTCTGTGGACACTAGAGCAGGTGCTGGAGGGGAAGGCCTAGTTCCCATGAAGTCAATGGCAATACCTTTGGTGAGGCCAACCTCTCCATGGGTCCGGAAGACAAACCTGGCAATTCCACTGCCTGTGTTTTGAAAGTAGGAGAAGAGAAGCCTTGCCATTGCTTCTATGCTATCATATGTGTCTCTGACTTAATAGATTTGGAAGCTGCAAAATAAGTAACTGTGGGGCTGGTTGTAACAGTGCTGGACACTTCATCCCTCTTGCACCCACTAACAACAGAAAGGAATTTTTGTTTCCCTTCCTGCTCTTCCTAATTAAGCCATAGCGGCCATCACAGCTCTGGGGCTCTTTCTTCAAGTCGTTGTTTCTCAGTATGGTTTTACTGACACATGAAAAAAGCTCAGGGGCAGGAGTCGCATGGTGTTTTCTACTGAAGCTTCAGCTTTAAAGCTGGGACTCAGACTGCTTCACTCTACTGCTGACAATTTAGCAAATGGTCCATGTTACGCCGCTTTGATCTTGTGAAAGTTTTCAAAAATTTCATCCTTGAAGAAAGCTACAGGCCCAACAGATCCCCCAGTTCATTAGCAATCCTTTAGCAGTTCCCAACAATTAGAGCTGTCAGCCAGCCGAACTCCGTTCGGAGGCCGCGCATTCAAAATCCCTGACTAATGACTTGGTAAAAAGACTTGACAGTGTGTTGCAATTTGTTATAATTGAATCTAAGCTGCATCAGCTGTTTGAGGGGCTGAAATGTTTTCAAACATTACATTGATTTAAATTAATGCCACAAAAATATTCAGAAATCGTGTCTGTCAGATTCAGTGCTAATAATCATGTTCTCTTCAGATATGAAGAAGACATTTCATCATCATTTGAAAGCATTGTCAAACAGGCAGTTTAAATTCCCCCTCCTCCTCCCCCCCTTAAGTGAAAAATAAGTTGATAATCATTATATTCATGAGAGGAAAGTGCTTGGTAACTGGAATGGGACGGGCTAGGAGGGAGAGGCCTCCTGAACTATGAGACCCTGGGGAAGTAAAATTTGAAAAGCCCATTACAAACAATAATTTTCACTGACTACCCTTCAATATAAAACTTCCAAAAAATTAAAACCAATTCTGCAGCAACTGTTGGAGAAAGTTCAAAAAGAAGAATCATCTTTTCTAGCTCACTCTCTGCCTTTACTTTAACTGTGGGCACATAAACTGAATAGCGGGACATTTGGCAAGCAGACTTCCAGCACAAGCTCTCGGGTTAAAACTTGCATCTGCTTTCAGAATACCTTTCACTCAAAAAAGGTGAACATGAGAGGGATAACATGAGATATCAAGGCAGCTTCAGTATCCAAATAAATTGTTTGCTTTGTCTTTTTAATCCTCTGTTAGTACTGGAAAGCTTTCCATTTAAATTAAGAGGGGCTTAGACTGTAAGTTCTGAACCTCAATTTTTCTACTTTGAATGCTCTAAAAATGGAATTTAGACTCCTCATTCCATTTGTATGTGGGCTATTTAAAAGCCAGCTCCAGACAGAATTTGGGACCTTGCCCATCTTGAAAATCAAGACAGTTTGGATTCAGTGGGTTTTGTCTCTCTTGAAGTACGAAACACCTTGAGTGGAGAAAATGATGAGCTAAGATTTAATCATTACAGAAATAAAGGTCACTGAAGGAACACATTTCTTTCTAATATACCTATGCAATTTAGGCTGAGCTGGGACACTACAGGTTCTAGTTATCATCACATTACTTTGCCTAATAGACAAGAAATCTATTGACAAACACTAGTATAGAAAGAACTATTGAACTCTTCTGACCTACAGAAACTGACTGCAACCTGCTGTTAACACCAGTTTTACTCCTCTAAGGTTCTGAACGTCATGGCATTCAACTGACCAAAGGTGGATGTCTACTGTGTACACACCCAACTGTGAGCTGGTCAATGGATAGAACTGATGGGAGCAGTTCATCTTTTCATGAGGTTGATAAAGTATCAACATTTGCAACATGGAGACTTGAACTGTAGAAAGCTGAGATAATCTCACTTCCTAATCAGGAACTGGATGTTCTTAGAAAACTGGCTGATTACAAAACCAGGCAAGAACAGAAGCAAACAGACCCCACTCTGAATCTCTTCACACTGATAAACTCTTCTGAACTCTCACTTCTTCTTTTCCAAGCCCACATCTGTTTTCTTACCCATTATATTATGAATAGTCCTTAATATTAGTAACCACTTTTTCTCTATATTTGCTATTAATATTGTGGACTAGATTTTTAATAGATTGCAAGGAAGGTCTCAAGGATTTTTAGTACAAATGCAAAGACCCTCTGATACAAGTATGTAAACTTCAGGGGTAATGTAACATACTTTTTTTATTTCTTACAGAGTTTTACACATGTAGACCTCTATATTAGCTAGATGGTATGTGGGGAACTAACAACATATTAGTTAGTCTTTTAGTCTTGCTGATTTCACAAACCAGTGTGGCTCATAAAACTCCTTATATAAAAAAGCCTTCTATGCAATGTCTGATTATTAAAAAATGTCAACAGTCAGCTTTGAGTTCTTATGCTTCAGCATTCCCAGGTTTTACAAAGATGTGTGTTCCAGGGATTATGGTTATCATTAAATAAATCACAGAAGAATATTCCACTAACATATCCTATATTTATTTCACATATCCATTTTCTTTAAGTGTTATGGACCTGATTCTATTAG
Organism: Limosa lapponica baueri; assembly: GCA_002844005.1. Lineage (NCBI taxonomy): Eukaryota > Metazoa > Chordata > Aves > Charadriiformes > Scolopacidae > Limosa > Limosa lapponica. The sequence goes on from KZ505702.1 coordinate 620,498, forward strand.
GCAGGTGTAATTTCAGGAATGCTGATGTATGGCTCTTATTGAGCACTTAAGGCTGGATTTATTTCAATAACCTGATCTATTGAAGCTAGTCCTCTAGGCTGCCTCTATAGTCACAGGAGCGTGAGAAGCACCTCCAGACAGTGATTTGCCTCACTACCTATCTTAGACAACCATCTCCAGATGCTGCTCCTGCCACAGGCATGTTGTTCATTCAGATGCCTTGCAAGGTCAGAGAACACTGCAGCTTTTCAGATGCTGATACAGAGAAAATTCCACAGATAAAATCCATGAAACTTTTTGTGCCTTAAATCAACCTTCTGTATTTTTGTACTACAAGCTTGCCAGTAATTGCCCTCTAATTCCACCAACGGTTCATGACAACATCTTACTTCATTTTCATAGCTATCTTTGGTTCATATGAAGCCACAATACTGAGCCCACCCCAAAGATAATACTGCAATAAGAGGAAACCAAGTTTCTGTAAAGTTATGACCTACACAAGACTCTTCAACCTATGTTTTAGAATTTTAGTTACAGTCTTATTCTGGTATGCTTTGAGTGCCTAACAACATCTGCTGAAGTCAGAGGGAACAGCTTTATACCCACATGCTTACCAGTAAAGGTTTGAATTTAGGTACGACAATGTGAGTTGTGTGGCTTGATATTATGTGCTATTTGATAAATAAATAAAAGGTGAGATTTCTTCTTTTATATTAGAGTTATGCCTTACCTACTGTATGTCATACCAATTTCTTGCTGCAGTCCCCACAGCATCCTTGAATCCCTACTGTGAATTGCTACTTTTTAATTATTTCTCATGTACTTTCATGTTTCTTGTTTTGCTTTATTCAGTGAGGACCCTGTCTGCTCAAAAATGTAAAGAGTTCTGTTTTTTCTTCCACTGCAAATCAAAACATGTAAACTAAAGTAAAAGCTGATTTAGAAAGGTGGGAGAGAGGGAATGTTAATTATCCAAAGGTGTGATATCTACAAAAAGAGCCAAGTCACAAAAGGGTTATCCATTTAATTTAAATAGCCAAGTTAAACAAGACACAATTGGGGTTAATTTAGCTTTCCAGGCTTTCATAAACTCATACTTGGGAGGTCGAAGGAGGGAAGTCAATTAGCCCCAATTGTGTCTTGTTTAACTTGGCTGGGTGAATCACTAATCATTTTGTAAGTTGGCTCTTTTTGTAGCTATCACACCTTTTGTATGACCGAACAGTTTTCTAACTTGCTTTTTTATTGATGTCAAATATTTTTTATCAGATATCACAGTTTCTTGGGGGTGGTGGTTTGATAGCAGCATAATTAAATAGCAAAAATGTGTTCACCTATTTCAGTGCTCGGACAAAACAAATAAGTATGGATAGAGCTTTGACTGAAATCACATACTCAACAGGCTTTGTATTCATAGATTACTGAAACACAGCCAACTGCATAATCCACAGGGCTATAAGGAGCAGTCAGTGAAAACTGGCTGGAATGTCCATGTGTTAAATTAGACACCAATAGAAGCATCAACACTCCCATGAACACGATAAAAACAACACAGAAAAAAACCTACTTAACTTTGTAAAAGAAGCCACTTACTTGGAAAAACATGTTTTGCTACTTTTAGGACTCTCGATGAAGCATCTTCTTGAAAACTAGTTCTAGTGCCAGTTGTTAGATTATTTTTTTATTCAACAGGCTGCTGAATTCAGTCTTAGCAATTGTTTCTACAAATATCAATAAAACGTTTCCATTGACTGGGAGCTGAGTTATAGCCTTTGTACGTAAGATACAAATTGTGAGTAGAGAAAGAATCTTCTGTCACAATGTCATCAAGCAATAATCTTTTCCTTCTGAAACAGACAGTGATGGAAATGAGGCACACACACAGACAGCACATCTGCAATGGGACCCTGTCAATGCACACTTTGAGTATGTGCCATTGCGGTCAAACTCTTGGTTAAATAGACCTCCTTTCTTGATATCTTTGGCAGCTTAATTTTTCTTTTTTTTTTGGCCTTTAGAGAGCATACATATTCCAGGAATTGCCACTGCACTGGCATTCATCCATCATCTACCACACACATAAAGACTTTTAGTTCCTTATATATGTCATATATATGTAAGCTACCAACATCACTTCAACACAGTACTTGTGTCCCAGCAGGGTGCTGCAAATATTTCAGTGTTGAAACCAGCGAACAGACAAACAATATTTGAATTATTAAGAGAAGTGTGGGACCTGGATCTTGAGTGAGTATTTAGCAGTTTTGTTAGATAATAGTATGATATCTGATATAAGGTGCCTTTTCATTAATTTCATTTCAGGTGTTACCTCGATATGAGAGTTTAGCAAGGCCCTTTCCTAAATATTTTGGCCCTAGTATTATCATTCCTTCTCGCAGTGCTACTGTGTAGTGCTGCTTTTCTTCCTCTGTATGTGTGTGTTATTGTAAGTGTTTTGTCTGGTGGGCCTAGAAATTACCAAAATATTGGAATTCTTCATTCTCCCCTACTGTGCAGAGGCATTGTGCATATTAATTATCTTTAATCAGAAAGATTTTTGGCAATTTAAATTGGTTAGAGATGGATTGAACCACTGCCTGGAATTGATATGACTAAAGTGAATACAGTTCTCCTCAGTTTCTGGGTAGTACGGATAACTCAATATCAGCTCTGACTGGTACTTAGTATGTAATATAATGGGTCCACCCAGTGTAAAAAAAAAAATAATTAATTAATTAAAAGTACAAAGAATCCAGATAAATTCAGGTTTTCCTTCTGATAATGTCTGTTTGAAAGTAGTTGCTCCTAGAAGCATTTATTAGGTGTGTACTAGTTACACACGTGCTCACAATCCAAGTGACCTCATAGCCTTGTAATGTACAATGCAGTACTTGATGCTATGCTTTGCTCATGTTGCATCTGCACTGAGTTGGAGCATTTTAATTTCTTCACTTTCAAGCTAACTTCCCATGTTATGTGGTCTCCCCTTCCTAAACCTGATTTGCACACTAACAGATTTCAATAATATTTAATTTAATTTTGATATGTCATATCAAGCATTTTGCCTTTGCATTTTTCTTAGCATGAGACAGAAGGGACTAAGGTAAAGAAAAAGTCTCTGCTTGGATATCATAGGACAAAGCGTTATTCCAGGACGTGCTCCTTTAAAGTGTTAAGAATTTTTTTCTTAAACTTGTCCTGTTGTGATATTTGACTAGGCTTTTTGTGGATATTTATCATCATCCATTTCTATTATTTCAGTAGATTCCGTCACCTCTTTGATCTCGTTCAGTATTTTGTGCTGATCCGGAGGCCGGTAGCATAAGACCACTAGTGTATTTGTACAACTTAGTGAGACCCAGCGTACTTACAATTAGTGCCAAAATGGCATTTGATCTTGTCACTACCACCCTCAGCAAAGCAGCCACAACAGAGTCAGAGAGGCTTTTTCTCGTTATTGCACTCCAGAGGATCTCTGCCTGCCAATAAGAAAAAAGGTGACTGCAAGTTCATGTGCCTACAATGGCTGTAGTTTTGACTATTTAGAAAGCTCCAAAAGCCTTACCTACTTTAAAGTCCCTTTCTTTTATTACAGCCAGGGCCACGTAAGTGTTGTAGAACATCAGTTCCCTGACCAAACATGACATGGTTTTCCTTTGGAATATAGTTTCATATTATAGCACTTGAACTGAGGTGTACAGTGCTCAGTGGTGTATGGTGTTTGCCATTCAAAGAAAAAGGGAAGGGAAAAGAAAGGAAGAGAAGGGAAGGGTCAATATAAACTTATGTGAAGAGTTGAATCAAAATAAATTTGTTTCCAAATGATCGCTAAAATACAGGGTTGATGCTTGTGTTGAAAGAGAATAAACTCATCCATTGCTGTCATAGAAAAATTAAGACAGCAGAAATCACTCTGAAAATGTAACGTGCTCTCTTAGTTTTCTGAATTTTTTTCTCAAGATCATGTTCCATCACAGAAAATATAAAATGCGTGACAAAAGCAATGATTTCTTGCTGTTTCCAGAGGTTCTGTAACTTTCAGTGCATGTCTCCTGACACTCTGAAATCCTCTTCCATCTGCCTACACTCTTTCTGAATGTGCTCAGATGACAAATTTTGATGTCTCTTAGTGCTTTGCAGACATTGATTAGACCATATTATAGAAAGGGCTTTTATTAAATGAACAGCTGCTTTTGGGAGGATTTCCATTATATGGGGAATCTTTGAGAGCTCTTCAAAATGAATAAAAAAGTAACAAGATCTTTCAAAAAATACATTCTTCTAGGAAGATTGAGGGTACTCAAGCAGCATGGATCAGGATGGCAAGTAGATGGTGCAGGCTGATGCAGGCTGATGTGGACAGTGAAGACCTTGTAATCAAGAAAATCAGTGCAGAATGGTGCCCACCCAACATGTACGTGCACAAACAAAGAAGTTCTGAGAGGTCAGCATGATGAAAGGAAATTCACACACTTTTCCTGTGAAATCAGCAACAACAAGGTACCTCTCTGAAGTGCTATACACTACTGTCTGCAGCATGGGGAACAAACAGGAGGAATTAGATGTCTACATGCAGTCACAGGGCTATGAACTCACAGGGATCAGGGAGATGTGATGGGATAGGTCACAAAGCTGAGTGCTGCAGTGAATATATACAAGAAAGACATGGACGTACTGGAGCGAACCCAGTGAAAGGTCATGAAAAGACTAAGGCACTGGAGCATCTGTCATATAAGACATGTTAAAGATGTCTGGGGCTGTGCAGTCTGGAGAATTGAAGCCTTAGGGGGATCTTAATCATGTGTATAAATACCTGATTGGGGAGGGAAGGGTGGTAAAGAAGACGGAGTCAGATTCCTCTCCGAGGTGCTCACTGAATGGACATGAGGCAATGGTCAAAAACTGAAATGCAGAAAATTCCATTTAAACAGAAGAAAAAAATCTGCTATGGCCAGGGTGGTCAAACACAGGAACAGGTTTGCCAGAGAGGTTGTGGAGTCTCTGTCACTGCAGCTACTCAAACCCCAGATGGACACCACCCTGGACAACCTGCTTTAGCTGACTCTTCTCTGAGCAGGTGTTGCACTACTCAGTCTCCAGAGGTCCTTTCTAGCCTCAACCATTGCATGAATATCAAGATAGATTTGACCAGTGTATATTTTAGGTAAAGCAAGAAGCAAAATACACCCAAGATAAGGCAGAGCAAGTAACTGCTGCTTCAAGAGAAAAAGACCCATAGGGAAAAAGCATCGGATTTTGAGTTAGAAAGGAATTTTGCAGGGTAGGTCTAATAGAGCTCACTGTGGCTGGAAGGAGTTAGCCACCAATTCAGTGGGTCAGCAGAAGGCAATATAGAATGTGAATTTAATATATGAATCCTATAAGAACATACAGGGCATGAAATGGAGAAAATCGACTTCCTTTCAAAAGACAGGTGCATAGATATGATGTGATGCAGAAGAAAAGCACCGATAGTCCTATTCAGCTCTGCTTTGTTTCTAACAAAGCAGTCTCTAAACCCACTACTTCCTGCTACTACTAAACCTACTATGTTGTGGTCTCTCCATGTCTTCTACCTCATTTAATTTTTAACCCACCTTCTTGATCTTCAAACCCATCAACACGTCGGGAGATAACTATCAGCTACTCAATGGTCCACCAATGTAGCTATGCTCTGCTATCGATAGACACAGGTTATGGAAAGTGCTTTTGGCTGGTGGGATGGTGCAGTTCCCACCAAAGAGCAGAATAGCTCTGTGTGACACCTTTCAAGGAAACCCTTCCGTTTTAATCAATGGTTCCTATTAGAGTGGAAGACGAGGGAGAAATAAGGACAAAGGGAGTTACTGGAATTCCTTGTTCATATGCATCCCACTTCTGGTGAGCATGTGCCAAAGATGTGAACGTCTTAGCCACAGGGGTTTAATAGGTTTCACCTGTACGCACAAGCTGAATTACAAAGATGAAAAGGGAACAAAACATACAACCTTTATTCTGTTATTGCAAGTTTTGTACCTGGCAAAGTCCACCTTGCCATGTTGCTTTGCAGTAGCCATCTGCAGCTACTCTCTACTCTGAAAGATAGAAAAAGTCTTGATGAGGATGGAAACTGCTTCTGTGTAGCATTGCTTGAATTTTTCTTCAGCAACAGGACTTTATGAGTAAACTTCCCAGAGCCTGTGCACAGACTCAGGTGCTGATGTACAAATTTCCGTAAGTGTTAAATTCCTAGCACAGTCTCTGACAAGATTTTTGCTTTATTCCAAATAGCTGTTTTGTGAGTTAGCCTTGGGGAATACTTTAGGACACAGGGGGATAATGAAAGCTAGAGACTGTTTCCAACAGGCAGTATCCATGAGATCACCCTGCTCTGGAGGAAGATAATTTAGTCATATGTACATGAGAAAACCTACCCTATTGTCATATGGTGTATTATATCATTATAGCTATAATCCTGAGAGTCCAGACAGTCCTTTCCCTTTTCTTAAGCTGCTCTTATCCTTGCTGTAGGTGAATAAGAGAACAAGAGGTGCCTATATATCACGGCTGAGGGAGGTAAAGAAGATTCCCCCAAATCAGAGAAACTTTGTAATAGGAATTTACCTAGGTAGCTTTCAGATATTAGACTGGATTGCTTTCTGAGAAGCATCCCCAGACATATAAATCTTTTGTGTCATCTTCATAGCAGGCTATAGAAATACAAATCATCCAAGTAGAAGAGCCAACATTTCCTCCACTCCAATATTTATGTTTGTGACCATTCAGAAAGCAATATAGGTTATTTGTATCAAAACCACAGTTAATTCATGGTGCATTGTCAAAGATTTGCTATAATTGTTCTTGGACATACTTCTTCTCATTCCAGTGCAACAAACCGGGATTTGTTGTGGCGATTGCTTCTGCAGTAGACTTAAATATTTCCAGGAATTGTGTCTTTTTCTCCCCAACAACTGTAATCTGTCATGCTCTGCCCTTGCTCTCTATATCTGTGCTGTGACTACAGATGTCTTTCAAGCAAGACTATCAAGCCAATGCATTTGCATTCTAGTGAGCTCAGCCTGTGCTGAATGATGTTTGGCCTATGGAGTGTCACCTCCTCTCAGCCAATCTGTGTGATTCAAAAGGCACAGCTGTTGTGTAGAGGGGGGAAAAACCTCTCTCTGCTGGATGTTCAGGCATTCATCAAAAAATATCAGCTTCTGAAATGTAATAATCAGATGTTATAGGTACCTTCAGAATGGGCATTTCCTCTTCCATCAGCTGTGCTATCTCACTGTGGCAGCATGAAGAATGGACAAGCCTTTTTGATATATGAAGTCTTAATCTTTTATTCAGAAAGTATATCCTGATCAGTGTTTAAATGGGATAAGTTACAAAATGAAGAATCTTACTGTTTAAATTGCAGCCTTCAAGGCACAATCACTCTGTTAATCTCCCTGCATAGTTACTCTATGGCAGCTATCATGATGGCATTTCTTCTTATCACAGTAATGTGATCCAAGCAGAAACTGTTAAAAGGTGATTTTCCCCCTGTCTTTGATTCCCTTTCACACTCCTAGAATATTCTGGAATGAGAGGTTTTCTGCTGCCCTTGTTCACCCACTTTCTAGTCAGCCATTTACATTGGTATTACATCACCCTAACTGACTTCAAAATTTTCATTGAGCTAGAAAAGCTAGTCAGGGATTTTCTTCTAACTAGTCAAGCTGAAAACTAAAAGAAACCCACAGTTTCCATGGTTGTAGTCACTGGCTGTAGTCAGTGGTTGTAGTCACCCATGGTTGACTACACTGTTCGAGAACCAAATATCAAGAATGCAGAGCCTTCTGCAATTAGTGACCTGTGAACTATTTTTTTTTTTTTTTGCCTACCAGATATGTCATTATGGCAACTGACCAACTAACCTTTCTAACAGAACCATTCAAGCATAAGCTTCTCCTCACACTTGAGGACTTCTGAGCCTCAAAACAGCTTAAGTTGTGTCTGAATGAAAGTATGTTGTCATACAGAGATATCCTGAGATGCTTTACAGTGGGAGCCAAAGGCCAAGCAATGCATTTTTTAACAATCATACAATATTTTGAACTATTTCTTCTATGTGTTATAAATTGCTCCAAGTGTTGATGCTAGAAATTGCAAAACTTTGTCAGATATATTCTCATCAGAGAGGCAAGCATCCCTTAAATTACGCTGCTTTTTTCAGAAGTCAAAGGCCTCCATAACTGATCTGTAAATCTCATGATTTGATGAGAGATTGTATTTCACTACTTCTTCTGGAAAGAAGATGTTTTCTTGGCTCTGTTGGGCTACCTGTCCTGTTGACCTGCAAATGGGATGGATTTGCAGTAAAAGAAACAGAGAGTTAAGCCCTACCAGCATAAGAAGAACAAGATCCTCAGACCAGCACCGGCAGGTTGCTGAAGATGTAACCAAAATAGTCTGGACTGAACCACTCTACGTTTCTGTTCTTAACTTTGGTGACAGAAGTTAAATTCAGTAGCTCTGCACTAGTGTAGGAAACAAAAGAAAAGTTTTTTCACTAATGGATAGGTATCACTTCACTTGATGTTAGCTTAATAGAAATAAGGCAATAAATAAAACAGCATCACGTACTATCTCTCTCTGGAAAATGACTGGCATCACTAGAGAGTAAATACTTACAGTAAATTCCTCAGATAGGTGGAATGAATTACCTGCTGGAAATGCTTATCTATCTCTATTGCGTACAGGGAAGAAGCTGAGATCACTGGTTTACTTTAGATGTTTAACTTTCAAATGGCTAAAATCAACATTTTTATCATGTCAATTCCATTTAAGTTGCAACCTTTTTGGTGAATAAGATTTCTACTTACATTTCTCTGGAAATATCTGCATGTACCTCAGGATAATGTATGTTCTATCTGTTGTAGTTTCATTATGCATTGCCTTGTGATAGACTTTGTGTCTTGCAGTTATCTTCTGCCTCATGTAAATTAGGGGAAAGCTAATACAATAGTATAAATATGGGTATGCAGAATTATACATTTTTGACCACTTCCACAAGAAAATGCTGGTATTTCCAGACACACACACACACACAAAAATAGTTTCCTTTATGCTCAGGAATCTTTTATCTACATGAAGTTGTGAGAATATTCTGCATGCTTGACCATCATACTTCATTTTAGAAAACGGAACATTTGAGGCTGCATGTGAATTATTTAAGTCAAACAGAAACGGCTTTTGAAAGAGAATGTTGTGCAGTTACAGGGAAATTCCTGGAAAGAACATTGTTCAGTTAGGCAGCCTATACAACTTCAGGATGTTCATATAATATTAAAAACAAATCTCCCTCACTTACAGTCAATGTGTAAACAACTAATAACTAAAAAACATATTTAGTAAAAATTCTGTTCCAAAGAGAGAAACAGAGAATGTAGAATGAAAACACCACTGACTCCAGATCCTACTATCATGGGGTCAATTACATCACAATGAGCATCTGTTCACAAACTCATTAAATCCCCTTGCAAAATTAGATTATTGACTCCCTATGCATCTACTGGGCATACTGTTCAGATTCTCACTCCTGGGATATTTATATAACTTCTTCACATTTTCAGCCTCATTATTTTATGCATGGTTCATACCCATTTGCTCTTTTATGCCAACATTATCTTTCAAGGTGGAAAGGTAGTTGCCCTGGTTTCAGCTGGGACAGAGTTAATTTTCTTCCTAGTACCTGCTATGTTTCGAATTTAGTATGAGAATAATGCTGAAAATACATGTTTTTTTAGTTGTTGCTAAGTAAGGCTTATATTAAGGACTTCTTCAGCTTCCCATAAAAGCTGAGAGGGAGCATAGACAGGAAAAGCTAGCCAAAGGAATATTCCATACCACAGATGACATGCTCATTATATAAATGTGGGTTGGCTAGGAGGCAGGAATCGGCTATTGCTGCTCAGGACAGGCTGGCCAATCAATGAATCATCGGTTGGTGAGCAATTGTACTGCATTGCTATTTTGTATATTTTTTTACTATCATTATTATTATTTTCTCTTCCATTACTGTTCTATTAAACTGTCTTTATCTCAACCCACAAGCTGTTTTTTTACTTTTTTTTCCTCTTCCTATCCCACTGGTAGGGTGTGGGGAGTGAGTGAGTGGCTGCATGGTCCTAGTTGCCGGTTGGGATTAAACTGCAACAGTTTTTTTCCCTGTATTGTTAAGCAGTCACTGAAAGTCAAGGGGTGGGATTGATCTCAGCAAAATGCTATGGAAATTAGGGCTTCATTCACTTGAAGCTTCATCTATATAGCTAATGTAGAGAAGCAGTCAACTCTGGAAGAGATGAAACCTCATTATCAGAAAGACACATGTTAAGATCCATAGAAAGCTCTCCTCAGTTCTTCACCAGTTAGTATTGGTTGTCTTTACTGAAAATATCTTGTCAGATACATACATATGTTGACTGCAGTGTCTTTTTTCACAGCAGTATCTATTTTGTCAGCTGAAGTTCATCCTGTGTTTATCTAATGCACATGATCTGGCTCTTCTATCTTACAGTAACAGCCTTTTGCAAAAGTTTTTGTCACTAGCCCCTGCTTTCCTTGAGCTCAGTACTAGTTTATTTCCTCCCATTTCTAGTTCTCTAGGTCTCCTGGTCAACTGGTTCTTCCAATATGTTCTTCCAATGCTTCTCTATGATGAGAATAACTGCCATCTCTATGTCATCATCAGTTTAATCAACAACCTCCTGATTTCTGTGCTGAAGTTATTAATGAGAGTACTAAATGCAAAATATTAAATACCAGACAAAATCAGTCCCAAGATCAGACCTTTAGGATTCTTAGTAGGAATCTTAACTGAAATCAATAGCTGTTTCTTTCAGCTCAAGTAATTGTAATTTTTCCTTTATTCCTTTCTGCATTTCTGTCATTATTCTGTATCTACCCCATCTTCCTCTCATAACTAATACCTTCCCATCATAACAGATGCTTTATTGTAGTCCTGATAAAAAAGTTTACAATCAGCAATGGCAACATATTATGTTAGACTGGTACAGACTGGACTACTTTTGCTGAACTTATGGTTTGCTCTAACTTAAGAATCACAAAGCAATAGACAAAGACAATTAATGATAATAAAAATGACATACGCCTTTATTTAGTCTGCAGTCAAAACCTGAAGTCTGGCTTTGAGGCATAAATCAAACAGATACTTTATCCAGTTTCCAGTTTACTTGTGATCCAAGTGAACATCCAAAACTGGAAACCAGCAGTCTTGTCATTCTCTTCCCTGTCTTCCCTTCTTTTTAAAGATATTTACTTTTTAAACTTTCTGAGAAGCATCTTCAACAAAAGTCTAAAATTCTAATCCCCAGTATTTTCTCCCTGTAAAGATATTTAATGGAAGAAATCATTCTCTCCCCACCAATGGTGCACATAAGCACATTGCATCCAAGGGGGATGCAAAGAGCTTCAGCACCTGAAGATAACTTACATAGCATGCTACAGCATTACTGTAGAAACATTGACAGTGGTCTCAAAAAATTTAAACAAGCTTAGAACTGAAATTCTTAGATCTTTCTTTTGTCTTTTTTTTTTCTGTACTCTCTTCAATTTTTCATTTGTGAGTTTTCAATTCTCTTCTAAGTATGGACAAGAGAACTGCACATTGTTGTTCAGTATTGTTAGTTTCTGAGGTTATTTTAATCCATTTTTTATCACAGACATGAAATTAGTCTCCCTATTTTTACTCACTGCTCTAAGGATCAGTTTGGCTCATTTACAAGAGTAACAGAAAAGGAGCTGGTGTTGACTTGCTTCTCCACTAAGATCCCTAATTCTTTTCCACATTTATTCCCTTTCTAGTGAAAAGTAGGAATCTTTGTATGTCAATGAAAAGAGATGTATGACCTGTTTCTAATAAGGAGTAATTTGGTATATTTGATTGGACTGATATATTCTGCTTGAATGATTCTAACTTATGGAGCAATTCAAGGTACTCTTCCAGTTTGTGTTCCTGTTCTTGCTTCCTAGCATTATAGCCTTAGCAGTAATGGTATAATTTTCTCCCAGATCCTTAAGAAAATACTGAATAACACCAACATTGGTAAGGATCTTTTTGGAACATAATTACATTTCCTCCAGTGTAGCAATGCCATGACATTTCTCAGTCAAATACTCAACAATTGACATGAACTTGATTGATTACAGCTAACCTTTTTACTGGTGTTAATTTAAACTTTGTATTTTGCAATACTTTTTAACTACTTTGCAAAATTTTAGGTATATATATGTGAATACTGTTATTAGCCAAGCTTGAAATATTTATGAGGGATTTGTTTGATAACAATTTCCCCAAGAATACAGTGGCAGTTGATAAAATCCTATACTTTTAAATAATAATTAATGATAACTTTTCCATTATTTTCCAGTGAGTGTTGGACTAATAACCTTTAAATTTACCAATAACCTCTTAGTTTTTGAATACTGACTGAAAAGTTACCATCTTCCTACTTTTCATATGAGATGCTATCTAACACACTGATACAATACAGGGGAATTTTCTGTAATACATGTAGTATTTGTCATGTAGTCAAAGCATGGTACTGGAAATTAGGAGAGTTGGGCTCAGCTAAAACTGAGCCATGGTCCTTCTGTTAGCAAACATAGAGTCCTACATTGCAGAGTCACCTTAAGAGCCCCTTCATAGTTGATGGAGAGAAACAGATACTTCCAGAGCATCATTCCTTTCCTTATAAATAAATGTATAAAATAGATTAAATGAGTCACACCTTAAAAATTCTCATTTCCTCCCCTGAATATGAAGAACTGCAATAACTCACTTATATACAGAAATGTAAAGTAAGGTGGAATAAATTGTAGCCTTAATATGTTTGCCCCCATCTGTGACATGAGCAACAGCATAGACACAATGACTGAATATTTCTGAGTCTTTATTCATTAATATTTATAAAGTACTTTAAGATCTTGGGATCAAAGCAGTAAAAAGAGGCAATCAGCAATACATGGCCAATCCACTCAAGTGTCAAAGTCCCATTTTATAGAGCATTGTATGTCTAGGTAACCCTTCCTTAAAAAGCTTATGAATTAATTGAGAGGATAGTTGGACCACGGAGGAGAGGCGTTGCTGTTATAGCACGTGAGAATAGTGCAAGGAGCTTTCACTGTGGCATCTTGCTTCTCTTCATCTTGTCATGATATCAGAAACATTATCTTCCATACATCCTACATATGCTGCAAGTTGTAAGATTTGCCTGCAGGCCACTTTGCACCATCCTGCAAAGCTGACCAGTAGTAGGTAACCATACTACAATCCCTTCCATCTTCATGCACACCAGTCCCTTGGTGTGCGCTCCACTGCAGTATAGTGTGACTTCTGGGTACTGCTGCTGTAACAACAGCCAGTTCAGCAGCAAAGGCTGACTCCTTTTAACTGGGGGAAGCTGCCTGGTGATACACTCTGAACTTGAACACTCCTTAAAAAAACACGACCAAACCACAACCACCGTCTCCACAGACTGCCCCAAACAGGTCCATTAGCAGTCATACATTTACTAGCATTATTTTTTTAACCACTGAATACACCTGGAGAGCTAAATGGGGTTAATGGTCACAGATTTCCCCTTTCTGTATTTGGAAATGCTCCAATCACTACATAATGACTGTGCAAAATGCTGTTTGCTTATTTTTCTGAAAGAATTGTACACTTGGCACATGGGTCCTTCTGATCACACTGCTGGAGGGGTAAAAGGGCTCTATAAATTCACACATCCAGCCAACATGCACAAGTGGTTTTTTAGGTTTGCTTCTTTTTAATCTGAGCTAGTTTTACACACACACGCATACACACACACACATTTCCTAGCACATTTTGTATAATTTAAGTTATTTTTGTGTTATATGCTCTTTCTGGTGTTCCCATGGATTCGTTAGGATGAATAATTTCTGTCAATAATGAACACAGGAACCCAGTACATGAATACTTGACGAGATGAATATATGCATAGGTTATACATATCAATTTGTGGTGAATGCATGAAACAAATGCATAAGAAACTGATTTAACTAGCACGAAACACAGATGAAATAGCTGGCATATAAATGTAATTATATTACTTTCAGGCAAATAAGATGGTGTAGATAGGAGGGTGATGGGTATGTGGACTCTGTAATGAACATCAGGCCAGTGGAGAGGCTCTTTGCAAAGACAATGCATCATTTTATGTCTTTAAAAAAGCCACAGTCATACAAAAAGCCAATAAGCAAGCACTGTTAATAGGTGGAAAAATAAATGTATTCTGTGGGTTAAGAAGCTAGTATGGGTATAAAAATGAATGCTTGTGCATGGAAAGAAAGCTGATGAGAAATACATGGAATTACTAAGAACCTATTGGAGTAGTTAGAATTTGTATTGTCACCTTCAGTGGATTTTAAATCTGCCCCTAATGGATTAACTGACATGCAACATCTGCATAACAGTGGTATTATTTATTTGTATGTCTGATCACAGTAAGAACAGATATTTAAAATCATCATATTTTGAAAATTTCTAAACTTTTGAAAATCCCTTAATAATGATTTGACTATATTTAACCTTTTTTTTTTTTTAAAGAATCTTAAAAACAATGTTTTATGATGCTCAGACCAGTTTTGATACTAGGCAATAATACTGTATGATAAAGCTCACCACGCTGGAATGCCTCTAGGGACCTGGTCTCTAGAGATGTATGTGTGGAGGACCCAGTCTTCCAGCCTATTACTTCTATCGTCTTCTCTCTTTTAGTGCTCTAAAACATCGCAAGTTCCCAATAAAACAATGTACAACCCCTGTTCTTCTCCAACATTTATCTTTCACCCACCAACATTTTACTCACAACTTGTCAGGTGCAACCCTAAGCCTACTTTTCACAAACACCTCTTTCTCGGTACCTGTTCAGCCTCACTCATCTTTCAGGGTGTCCTCAAGAGTTCCTTTAACAAACTCTTAATAAGAATAAAAGGAAATAATGTTTATCCATTCTGTGATTTTGCCCCTCATTTTTCCTGCAGTGTTCCCTGTTCCCTGCGCTCCTGGATGCCAAGGCACAGACCAAACAGCTTTCACTTGGACCTGGCTCATCACCAGCAACTCCATTCTTCTCCCAGAGATTCCCTTGGCCTTTTCTCCTCACCTTGCTCTTTGTTTCTCCTTACATGAAAAGGCATTCATTGGTCTGCAAAGAGGGAGGAATGTGACCCCCATCAAGCAAGTGATATCCTGCAAAGTTGCCTATCAAGGGTCTGTGGTGTCTTGTGAACCCTCTCGTTACCTGAAAGTTTATTCTCCATGCCATACAGCATAAAAGTGAATGCTCTGAGTAGTCAAGAGTTAAAATTTACCTTGGCTGTTTCAATAAAATGCAATTTAATACGGCAAGGAACACATTTCATATCTAATGTTGACATTGAAGGATCTTGTATTGCTTTCTTACCAATAGAAATGACAGTGATTCATCAGCTTTTATTCCATTTTATATTGCTGTGGTGCTCTATCAGGCAGAGAAATGCTCTAATTTTTGGCAAAGTTTACCCACTGAGTTCTTTTCCTTGCTGCCTTTCAAATAAAAAATATTTCTTGTAGAAGGCACTCACATTTTTGTTATATTCCTGGTCTTCCCACCTTATAGCTTCCCTGTCCCCATGGAATCCACAGCTCAGTATTTTCTATAACTTCTTTTTCAAAAGGAACATATATAGACATATGAATTCTTCCATATTTCTTAACAATTTTTCATGTCTTTGCATCCTATATTTTTAGAGTTTCAGCATGCATCCCTAGCTTTATATGCTGTGCACTTTGGATTGCCCTAGACTCAGAGGATTTTCTGAGATCACACAGCATCAATATTAATTACTAATAGAGTTTCCCTTTTAAAATAAACTTGGTTTTAGAATACTGAGACAACATTTTAGCAATTAATGCATTGAATTTACTTTTACACATGATCCATATACTTTAAACATGGGGACAAGAAGTGCTTAGATTCAAGTTCTGTACTGAAAGAGGTTCAACATTAGCAGTTGAGCTGGTTTGTAGATTTAAGATTTGGACTGAAATTACATGGAGCGTAAATCTCACAGAGGCAGCTGTCATGAAGCTTTTACTCTGTTAGTAAAGGGGAGTCTTAGTCACTTCTTCATGTTGCATTTAAACTAGAATATAAAAAAAAATATCCAGAGAGAAGAAAAAAAATAGTTTAATATAGTTCAAACCTAAACCAAAACAGGTTCCTTTGTATTAGGCTGTAGTCAGGGAAAGTTTCATTTTGCAAATTTGACTCATACTCTCACATCTACTTGTGTATGGAAAAGTTTGGGGTATGGAGGTTTAGATGGGTTCATGTTCATCCAAGCTGAAGAAGCAGCAGACCATAATTATATTTAAAAGATATAACAAAGTGCTCCTTTTGCAAATTGGGATGTATATCTGCATCGGATAGGAAATATACAAGTAGCAGGAGTATTCAGAATAGCAGGAAATGTGAGGCTATTGACAGTAAAAGACTCTGTCCTCCCATCTGACATGGTCTGAGTGGCAGGCCCTGGCAAAAATAAAGAACAACTTCTCAAAAGCACAGGAGTGAAAACAGTGAAGCCACAGCCATCTTCTCAAAATGACTAAGAAGGTATGTATAAAACAATAAAATGGAATCTTACTTTTCTAAGAAGCATTCATTTTCTCAGAAGATGCAGCAGTATTTCTGCAGCCAACTAAGTGGCAAGATGTAAGCTATCTGGATAAACCATTTCATAGCACCAAACACTTTTCTTTTGCTTTTTTTTCTGTCCATTTCTCTTCCTCATTAGCTTCTCCACCCCTAAATCAGCACCAACTCTGAGAAGATACTCAGTGAAATTCCTTCACTCCGTGATTCTTCTAGTAGTCAACTTATAAACTCAATTTCAAAGCAGCATATAATTTCCTGAATATACTTTACTCTGGAAAAAATCATGTGGAAAGATAGAAAGAAAAAAGGCAAAGTACAGTCTATCTCTATGAGTCAGAAGAGGTGTTATTAGAGGTGCCAAAGCAAGCAGTTTAAAGGCACAGGGAATGGACTGAGGATAAGAAATACTTAAGGATTATGCTGGAAAACAGCATGTGCATGAGAATCTTAGAAAGGCACTCAGTATGAGACACACAAAAAAATCTAGTCTCACTTTTTATGTCTGAGACATCATAGAAGAAGTCATAAGCTTAGCGTGGATTCTTTATGTTTTGCCAAAGGTTTGGCTGGAAATAATTCTGCTGCCATAAAATCTGTTTATGGCAGTATTAAAGTAGGTATATCATTCTAAAAATGCTGTCTGTTCTACCCCAAATAAAGGCAGCAGGGAGACCTGAAGCTCACCTTAAAATCGGGGTGGGGAAGAGACAAGAGCATGGGGGCAATCCACCACCATATTGCCCCAGGACCTTGGGCTGATGTTGCCAAGAGGGAGCGGGTGGTTAACTCTCTTTCAGAAACCAGCCTCAAGAGCTGCCTGGCAAAATGTGACACAAATTTACTGACAATGTCTGAGCTGCGTGTATTTTGGTGCAGTGGAGTCGGCAATAGTTGTGGGGCAGTGTGTCTGTGGCTGTGCTGTAGTGTCTGCAGCTATCTGTGTTGGTAGTACATGAGCATTCAATGGGCTTTGCACAAACCATTTTCCCTTCAGTGTTCATGTGTTTTATGGGCTTGGAAGTTAAGGAGGAAATAGAAATGCTTGTAGGGGGAAGTGCTTTTAATACATCATAGTAATTTTTTACTTGTGACTTTTGCGTTAACGTAATTTGTAGCTCTTTCATGTTCTCCTTTCATTCTCTCTCCCCTGATTTTTGCTGTGCAAACACTGAGATTTCCTGATAGAAGGAGACTTTAAACAGCCCACAAAGATCGACTGCTTTCATGCTTCCAAATTTTCTCAGGCAGTTAAGCTCAAGAGACTCGTGCAAGAGCACGGATCAAGTAACTTATTGACACACACGCAGACGAACACTGGGGAAGGGAGGACACGAGCCATCTGCCCTGACATGAAAGGGCAATATGACTTTACACCACAGGGCAATCACCCCACTTGAACTATGTGACAGCACTCTCTGAAATCAACCTGGGCAAGCCAGCTCCTCCAGGCCAAACAACTGTGCAGCCCCACATTCCTAAGCTAGCTTAGAAATAAAACCCCAGAAATACTGCACAAGCCTCTTTCAGGAACAGTAATTTTCTTAGTAAAGAGCAAAGCTGTTACTCTTAATGGCCAGCCCTCCAGTGTCTGTGCTTCTTGACTATATCCATTTATATCAGGATATATATAGTCCTGTGCACCATGAAAGCAAATGGTACTGTAGAGTGAAAGTAGGAGAAACCTAAAGAAGACTGAGAATAGCAAGGGAAGGAGTCAAGTCTGCGGCTACCTCTTGCAAGGATGAAGGAAGGAAGGAGAAGAAACTTGGCAAACTGGAGTGGTTCTCACACTTCATCTGAGAAGATGTAAAAGCAGTGGTCTGAGCTGCCCTGGTCTGGCAGGTCTCAGTGTTGCCTCTGAGTGCAGTATACAGAAGTAAAGAGGATCACAAAACAAAAAAGGGTTGATGTGGTCAAAGAGAAAATGGAAGAAAGCTGAGCAAATAATCACAGAGCCTAGCAAATTCCAGTAAAGGGATGAGGGCTGGAACAGCAGCTAACTAGGAATAGCTATAAAAATAGTAAGGAAAAGCTCTGATTTCTACATGGAGGCTGCTCTGAAGTTGCAAAATTCCATTACAAACTGACCTCAAATACAAGGGCCTGAGCTTACCTTCAAGGTATTTTTGGCCACTAAGCCAGTGTAAGGTTTTTTTGTTTGTTTGTTTCCATTCCAATGGTACCACCTTTCTGTCAATCGATAGAAGAAATCTAAGCAATTTCCAGCTAGAGGCTGGGTGAATGTGTAGTGTAATTTCTTGTTGGCATGAGCTGGTGCTGTAGCAGGGATAGTTAAAATCAAAAGGCATATAACCATTTTTACAGCAGTCTCAGCACAAATGGAATTTGAGACAAGGTACAGAGATGAAGACAGAGAGCAAGATTTGTTGGTGCACTTTGGAATTACGCTTTTTCCCCTCTTCAACCCCAACATTATACAAGAACGTAAGAGAAGAGATGCCCAACAGAATAGAACTGGAGGTCCATCCAGTTTGGCCTTCTGTCTGCAGAAACAGCAATGGGACGTTTAGCACATGAGCCTGGCCACTTCACAGCAGACCGTCTCCCTCAAACTGTGCCAGTTTCTGCAGTCATTGGATTTGGGATGTTAGAGGATATTTTCCTGGCTAGTCCTTCTGGTATCTGTTTGTAGATATGCTGAACATGAATTTGTCTTCTCCCTTTCTCAGCCTGCTGGTACTGCTTGCCCTCACCCCCACTGTTGAAAGCAGGTACGAGAGTTCCCTATGGGCTCAGTAAAGGAGCGCTTGCTTTTAAACCAGTCTGCCTCTTTCTTTTAAACCAGTCTGCCTCTTTCTTCATCAAGTTCAAGGACTCAGTCAATAACAGCTTTGCATTCAGCTTACCCAGCACCCTCCTGATTCTGTCACACTTATTCTTCCTGTTCAAAATGAAGGGTCCCAAATCTTTGTAGTCTCCTTTCGGAATCCAGTTACTTCATCCCCTGGATCCTTTTCATTGCTCTTCTCCCATATCACCTCCAACTCCACTCCTGAGACACAGAGCCAGTATTTGACACACAGCACTTGAGGCGTGGCATATCCCAGCTTGATATGGTGGCAAAAAGTCAGTCTTGCTCTCACTGATGATACCTTGCTGATGCTTTGGCCCGATGATACCTTTTGCATCTGCCACTGCGTGTTGAGACAATGATTTTGAAAACCAGCCAGTGATGATTCCAAGGACTCTTTCTTGTAGTTGCAGCTCAGTTACAACTGGCATTTACAGTTCAAATTTCAGCATCGTGCAAATGTGGTTTAGATTACTGTTCCCTAGATGCATTACCTTGCCTTTATTGATACTGAAGCTCATCTGCCCCCTTTTTTCCAACTCATTCAGTTTTGTGATATTTTCCTGGGGTTTCCTACAATCTGTGAATCTGTTGTCTACCCAAGGTAGATTTATAAATTTTACTGTGCATTACCTTTCCCAGATCATTGCCGAACACAGCCAGCACTGGCACAGGTGCTTAATGGGCAGAACTGGAGGCAAAGTGATGGGGTTGTGGCTCCCAGATCCCTCCAGAGCAATTTAGTGTGCCTTGGCCTGTGTGCCCCCTCTATACTTTGGTGGCCATATGGTCCCACTACTTCCCATTTCTGCTTCCTCCATGGGTTCCTTTGGGTTCTTTTCAACCCTTCTCATTTTTTATTTACTTTCAACTTGCTGTGTGCATGGACTTCCCGGTTCTGTTTTTTGTTTGCTTTTGGTTTTTTGTCAGATTTTGATTTTTTAAAAATGCTTTTCTAAATGATAGCCCGCATAACTTTACAGTTAAGCTTGAAGGGATTTTCTGGACTGTTTTGTTTTCTTTCTGAATTGTGGCACACTTTTTACCTGGCTTCTAGCGCTATATTTTTCAACAGCCTCCAGGCTGCTCCTAGGCTTCTTTCTTTTTGGACAGCTGCTTTTAGGAATTTTTTGCTTGTCTATTTGTTCATTTTTGACCAGTTACCTCATTTTCACACAGTTCCTTTTCTTGAAATTCAGTACTGTAGTCACTATCACAGAGGCTCTTACTGAAGCAGGTCCTGTGCATCACTCCATGTTATATCCAAAATAGCCTCTTTTCTTGTGGTTTCTGAGGCTGGTTGTTCCAGGAAGCAGCCATCTATTGTCTCCAGAAAATTTATTTCCCAGCTCATTTTTTAGTAGTGATGTGTGAAAGCACATGTAATTTTTATTCTGTTGCTTAATATTGCTCAGGCAAGTCAAATGGCTTTGTAGGAGGTCTAACTTGTCTCCGTTGTTTATTCTAGTTGGGATTTTACTTCCCTCTTGGTCTTTTCAGAGATGCATTGGACACTAGCCACATCCAGCTTGCACATTGCAGTATTCCTTCCAGGCGCTGTTCCATACCTATGTGTTTTCTCCTGTTTCTAGTTTAGGAGAGATCATAGATAAGTATTAGTTTTCAGTGACATCTTGTGAAGTCTTGCTCCCGTTGTGCCCAAGAAGCCAGGTACCATGCAGTCACAAGAAGTTTTCTAAGTGTCTAATAGGTGAATCTCCACTGTCACCACCTTCTTCTTTGTCAACCCTCTGCCACAGCAGCAGTGAAAGATGACACTCAGCCAGAGTGAAGTGTCTCATCTACAAAACTAGGTCCCTCCCCTGGGCTGTAGTCCCAAGCATCCCAGCAGACCCCCAACTGCCCCCAGCACAGGGTCACCATCATATGAATGTAAGCCAAATGTTTCCTGCCTTTTCCAGCCTGTCAGGAATCAAACCCCACTTTCCTTTTTCATCTTCCTTCCACTTTTCCCGAGCAAAACTGCCCTGTTGCTGTGCCCTTTCCCACTGGCAGCAACTCGGTTTCTTTGAAAGCTACTGGCACTTTTAGACTGTATATAGCACTGCCACCTGGTGAGTCTCGTATGGAAAATAATGCTCTCGCTCCACAAATCATTGCATATATGGTTCATTGGCCACAGTCGGAAAAGTCTGATACAAATACAGGGAGATGGAAGAGTAGGGGATGAAAGGTTTTGTGCTGGGTTTTTGTGTTGTCCGTTGGCTTTTCCATGGAGTTTAAACAAGTTAACCTGAGCACTAATAATAGGCCTCGCTTGCTCATGCAACTGGCAGGTTTGACCTGTTGCGCTTTCTGTTTCTCATCACATTCTTGTAGCTGGAAGTGGTTCAAGCACAAGGGACTGAGGGGTTATTTTCAGAAAAGAGATAAGAAGTAGAGGGTGCTTTTTCATTTTCCAGGGTGCAAGTAATACAGTATTTTGCATCTGTGACCATATTAGCTGGCAGGTACCTGCAAGGAGTATTTCCTCAGTGTATCCTCACTCTTGTTTTCACCAGCTCCGTGCCAAGATACTTCCAGCGACCTCAGCAACCCCCACTTTTTAAAAAAAAAAAAGACCACACCAAAACTCATTGTAGAGTAGACTTACTTTCTTTTTATCTGTGTTATTTATTATTTATTTTTCTTGGAGTTACCAGAAGCATAGAAAATAACATCCAGCACTCACTAACAATTTGGAATAGGATTGTCTGAGCTTTTTGTTGACTTTCCTAACTATTTCTGTCTGCACAACTTAGGCAGAGAGTGGTTCAGGATTTCCATCCACTCTTCACATAAAGAAAGGAGCTTATTAAAATCAGTTTGATCTATGAGTTGCATGTAGTAAGCCCCTTATCTAAGAGACTCTTACGTTCCTCTATACTCTTTTGTTCTCCTTTGCATCATCCTGTCTATTCCCAGTATGTTGACACAAAGTCCTCATTCAGTAATTGTTGAAAACAGATAGGAGCATGTCAGATTTTTTTTATCCATCACTTAAGAGAATTCTGTAATATTTTATAAGAGGAATGTCTTTGTTCTCTATGGCCACACGATGAGTGAGAAATTAAAACATGAGGTTTTCCAAGCAGCATTAACTGCAATTCCTGCAAATCTGCATGCCATTGCCAGATGCATTGTCTGTGACTGCTTCTGAAATGTGCATGTAACAGAAAGGCATACTATGTGGAAGAAAAATCCCACAGTTTCATAGAAAAAAAAAATCCCCACTGTAAACATTAGGAAATGACAAATACTCTTAGGACATATTTATGTATCCAAAACAATATCAATTATTAAAGTGAAAGGGGAAAAAAACCAAAATTTAACTAAAAATAATGCAGAGTGTTTAATAGATTTGTTTAAGAGTCATAAACAAATAACCCATGAATACTTTAAAAGAGTTAGTGTTGCAGGAAGCAGACACCCAGAAGATTTTATTAAAGATTCAAACATTTATGAAGTGTGCTCTGGAGGTTAGAGCAGGGGCCTGACACTCAAGAGAGCTGCCTTACTTCCCTGCTCTGCTGCACGTCTTTCCTGAAGTCAGCGAACCACCACATACACGGTTGTACTTCTACTGCAGCAGGGATGGTTTTGCTCTGGTTGAGCTTTGTGTCTGAGCTGTGCTGAGGAACAAGTATCAGTCTCAGGCTGAGGAGAGGTTAACTACCCATGTCGCCACGGCAGTCTGTACGAGTACAAAAGGTCGCATTACAATGTGTTTCTGGGACACCTCTGAGTTGTCCTGACCCCATCTCCATTCCTATCACCTCGCTCAGCTCTTCCACAGGAGGCAAGCGTAAGTCATGCTATACTTCTTAAAGCTGCTGAAGCCAGGGCATAGGCTTTGGCCTCTTTTGTCCTTCCAAGGCAACGACCAGAGATATAACCATCCCAGAATTTATCCCAGAAACTCTAAAGTAAAGGTCTAGCAAAGCAGAAATGGAAGAAGTTTACTAAAAGGAGGATTAGAGGTCTTTTAATGATAAACAAGGAATAAGAAATTGCAGGCAAAAAAGCTAAGGTAAACTGTTATTTGTATAGAAGACCAACAGTATGAAGTCCTTATAATGCAAACTTTTACCCATTTACATAAACTCTCCTCTCAAACATTTCCCTCCTTGCCTCCCTTCAGGTGAGCCTGCCTACACGATAGACCTCACAGAGAGCCCAGTCTTAGGTTCATGAGCTGCAGCTGGTTTGTGACCCAGCACCAGGGAGACTGAAATAAGGCAGAAAAAGGGAGAAGAAAGCCATTGGCACAAGAGGTTCAGAATAGCCAGTTGGTGCCCACAATAAATGGAAACAAGTCTGAGAAAGCTGCATCAGGCAGTTTCCACCTTCTCTTCCGCTTGCTGTGGCGTCTGAGAAAAACAGAAACAAGCATCCCACATTATGCTACTGGCAGCATTACGAGTGGGGAACAGGAGTGACATCACGATTCTCTTGTATTATGTGATGGAAAAACTCACTGATGAGTTTTCTGCAGCTCCCCACCCAACCTGAATATTTTAGGGTTCAGGTAACCCTAAAATTGGCAAAAAGAAAGATTTTACTTGCTAAATTAAGGTGTTAAGACAAAAATAAAGACAATTTTGAAAGAGCAGTGAGGAGAACTAAAACCCTTAACCCTTACAATTAATTCCAGCTGATGTTCACAAAACTCTGGCTAACCTTCAGGCATCTGAATATCTTTAGGGTCCAAGCTCGTGTCTACAAGATTCCAGACGCACCAAAATTTCTGCTGTTGCATGTGCCTGAAGAAGCCTGCATCTGCTCTAGCCAATATATATGGATAACATCGTTCTGCTTTGGGCCCTTAGTGCTGCAGGTTATCAGGAATCACTCATCCTGCCACTGCTTGTCTCCATCCTCAGAGTGTGGTGGTAAAGGCTCTCAGACCACACCTAATTGTCCAAAGCAGAAAACCCACGTGCTACTCACTGGCCCAAATGAGGGGGATGAGGATCTCTGATACTACATGAGGAGATCTGTGTCCCCAGTCTCCAGCTCTCCCTGAGTGCACAATCACTAAATACTGAAGGAACTACATTCATGTGGTTACGAGTACTGGAGAAAGAGGACAGGTGAACTATCACCTCTTGCCCAGTATTTTGGTTTCTTTCAGCAGTGCGTGGTCCTCCCAAGATGTTACAAAGGGGAGTGTCAGCACTATGTCTGAATTGTACAAATTCCACAGGGTAAAGCACAGCCTGATGATGTTCGAGGACCGACAGAGGGTTGCTAATAGAAGTGGAACACTGCCTTTCTGCATCACAGATCCAAGTAAAACATTTTCCTTCTCCTCTCTTAGCTCATTTGGCCTGCCAGTTGGTCTTCACCAACAGCAGAAAAGAAGTAAACATTGTGGAAGATGCTCTCAGAGCTTTCTGTGAGCCCTTTACTCCTCAGTGAGCCCTCCCAGATCTTGACTTAATTTTCCTCCTTACAAGTAGATATGATTGAGGTGATTGATCCTGACAGATTGTAAATCTGGGGAACAATACTCAGCCTTTGATTTGTTAGGAGGTGTTGGAGGACCTTCAGCAGGGCGCTGGCTGAGCAGGTGAGCGTTCCCTGAACAGAGATAGCTGTAAAGCTGGGTCAGATGGAGATTCCAGCTACAGCTAAATTTCTAATGCAACAGACTGATTTATTTTCTAGTGACATCTCTGAGCCATGGCACCCCAGCTCTATGTGCTCTTCAAAGAGGTGTGAAGTAGTGACCTTGAAGAGTTTACAGTTCAAACGTGGGACCAGCGCCAATGAGTGAATCTCAAAAGTAAGTTGTGGGATGAGAGGGTGGTCCTGCAAGGTAGCAATGGCACAACAGCAAAAACCCTGGTCACCAACAGTCACAATCATATTTACTGCTCTGCCATTGCCTCAGCTCGTTAAGTGAATGTGTCTATGAAGTGCCACTGCTTTTGTAATCAGGCAAGGACTGATGGGTGCAAGACTATGTGGCTCGATAGACAACCACCTGGCTCATTAGGCCGCTTGTGAGTTGCACAATCACCTGTAATTAACGGTAATAAAAAGTCAGGTCCACAGCTCATCCTCTGCACCCCTGGCCCTGCCTTTTTGTCTCTAACTCTGCCCCCAGAGAGGAGGTTTTAGAAAGTTTGTTTCTTTAGAAAATATCTTAAGGGAGTACAAGAGGCATGCATTTTTACTTTCAGAAAAAGGTAAAAGAGAATACAAATATCCCTGTTTTCTTGTAATCCAGATTCTAAGTAGATTTAATGGCCCTGTTAGTGCTGAGCAAAATTAAGTCCTTATGAAACATGTTACAAAGTACCTTTGTAGATCGCATTTTTCAATAAAAAAAGGGTTTAGGTCATGTTGAACAATCTGCTACTTATTAGCACTTTGCCTTCAATAGGTCACCTTTCATAGTATAATACTCTGTTTTCATTAAGCACTGAATCCAAAACTATATTTTTAGAACTCAAACAGAATATATAACTTATATTATAAGCACAAAGATGAAGAAATACAAAACATTTAACTAGAAAACTCTTATCTTACACAAATCTGTCAGATTCAATGCTTTTCTCTAAATGCTGTGATCATTACAGGAACGGCTCGTACTTTTTAAATGTGAAATGTTAGGTGTAACATTTGTTGTCCAGCCAGGAAAGGGAAAAAAAAAACCAAAACAGAAAAAAGAAAAAGAAAGAGCAATAAACAAAAATAAGCAGAAATTGAAGACTTTGACATGTTCAATCTGGTCTCCATCTTAGAATCACACACACCTGAAAAGAAAGAATATGAGGTAATGTAAAACTTAGTGTACTTATATTTTAATAGATAAAAATATGTTAGATACTAGGGGGGGGTTTATTATTTTTATTTTTTTTTAATTCTTTGTGAGTCCATTTTATTTCAGGCTTGCCAGAGGAATATTTTTAAGATTAAAAAATCTCCCCTCATCATTTGTAATAACAGTTACTTTGAGACATAAAAACCTGAGACTGTGCTCACATTTCTTAAAGGCTACTCCAACATATGGATATGTTATTTTTCACTGATCATTTACTTTTGAGTGCTTGTAATGGTCCAGCCTCTTCTTGGAGGCACATTATGCGGAGAAGAAGGAATGGGTAAGTAACTTCTTCCTGTTTCATCTTTTGCAACGGTGAGATAATACTTCTAACCCTTCTAGCTTAGAAAGTTCAGTATTCCTCTAGGAACACTAAATTTTTTGCTTTGACCAAACAATCCTCCCATTTGATGAGTCATAGGCAGGTGGTTGCATTTGCATGGAAGGCATTGATATACACTTTTTCATTGTTGACTAAAAGATGTAACAGTAGATGGAGAGATCAATAGCATCTGCCAGAAGACAGGAAAGTTACAATTCTCTACAACTCTACCGTGGAAGTGGAACCTGGAAGCAGAAATTGGTACTATCTTCAGTTCTCTGTGCCATATGCAGGGGCAAGGAATTTTATACACCTTTTCCTTATTTTGTGGTGTACGGGGGGGTAATTTTTTTTAACGCTGGGATAAGGGCTTAGAAACAGAAAAACTGTCTCTTCCCTGTTAGCCACTAACGATGCGATAAAAGACACACCCCCACTGTATTTGTTTTCTGCTTCAAGTTATCTCCAACACTTTTCTGAGTAGGATGCATGGAAAGTACTATCATCCTGAATGTCGTAGTGGCAGGCTGTAGGTCT
The DNA here is from genome assembly GCA_002844005.1 of Limosa lapponica baueri. Classification (NCBI taxonomy): domain Eukaryota; kingdom Metazoa; phylum Chordata; class Aves; order Charadriiformes; family Scolopacidae; genus Limosa; species Limosa lapponica. Next base: position 647,716 of record KZ505702.1, read on the forward strand.
CTGCCATGGGAACCCCTCAGAGGTACCTAAATCTGGTTAGCGGTCTTGAAGACCTGTGATCCTCCTTCACAAAAGAGCAAATATGAGGAGACATCCTCAGCTGTCTACATCCCAGGAGAGGATTACAGACATTGTCATTAAAGGACATTCCTAAACCACAGCGAGGGAGGAGATTTCAATGACAGTCGTCAAGCACTACCTCATGATCAGGGTAGCATGAAGAAGTTGACTATAGGCAGGTCATCCTTCAGACCGCTGAGGGTTTCGGTCTGAGACTTGCTCCCCCCATCATCCTCAGAGCCCCTTCTGTATCTGCTCCTGTGTGAGTCTTTTTGAATGTGGGTGTGAAATACACGTTACTTCAGATTATGCTAATCCCAATGTCACATGAAAAGGCATCAGTTCTTCCCTCTCTCTACTGGAAACATCTCTTTCTACATCTTGGCAGCATGTTTTTCTCTCTCATGCCAGTGTCTCTTGCATCTTACTCCTTCTGTGATTAAATAGGCAATGAATAAACCACATAAAGTCTCATGATATGACCTGGGGTTGAAAGTAGGAAATTTAAGGGTTGGTAGCTGACTCAGAGATCAGTTTTAGAGCTCAGACTAGAACTAAGTCGTGCACTTGACATTGCCCCTTCCTCTTCTCTCTCCATCTTCTGAATGAAAACTTTCTGTTGCTTTCCTTGTTTTGCTAACCATTTACACACGCCCTATCAAATGAGTTATGAAAGTTCAGATTAACCAGCGCTATTAAATTTCCCTTGCTTATGAAGCCAGTACTCTTAAAAGGGGGAGATAACTGGTTGATTTGGAGTGATCTACCACTCTTAATTTTATCCCATTTTTTATTTACCTCACTGGCTTATTTGTTCTTCTGTTCAAAATGCATTAATGCAACTGCTCCATTAAGGGTCAGCAGTTCATTGATTAAAGTTTAGTTCATGTTTTGAAAATATAAAACAGGAATTGAAGGTAATTTCCAATGTTAAATCCTATATTAAAATCAATATAATTTCCAAAGACAGTATTGATATAGTAAAATAGGTAATGTTTACACATAAATGGCATGTAGGATGCACAAATTTGAGCACTACATTAATGTCTGAGTGACAAACAGGTAGCCGATTCATATGAGAGACTTCTTTGTGAAAAGCAAAATTTTAATTCTGTTTCCATTCTCAGCATATTGGAAATGATTTCTCATCATGCTGTGGATTTTAACTGGTGTATACATCCTTGCAAGTGATAATCATACACATTTGGGAAATTACTCCCATAAATGTTATTCCATTTGAGAATCCTATGTTTCAAGTATCATGTTCAGCACATATTGGAAAGAAGCTTGTGGTTCATATATGGAAACATCATTTGTATTTAATCACACAGTTGGGAGTAGTTATAGTAACTAAGTAGATGCAGGCAGTTTAAAATGCACAGATTGTTACTGCAACCTAGCTTGCCACGGGCACTTTTTCCCTTTGATAGCTCAAGTGCCGAATAAATAAAGTACAATCAATGCTCAGAACTGGTCGAAAAAGCTGTGCTGTGTAGGTTATGCTGTCAGTCCTATTAAATAAGGCCGCACAGCTTAGCTATGACAGCGTGAAAACAAAGGGCACATGGGCAGCCTTCTTACTGCCTTTTGTACATCGTCTCTGGCATCTGGAGGGCACAGCAGCAATTTCACCAGGCTTAACTGGGCTCCCCTTTGTGCCTGGGTTTTTTTTTTTACAGCAGATGGAAGCTGGGCTAGGACATTCACTGTGTCTCCAAGCATCTGTGTGATGCCAGCTGCATGCACAGGGTCAGAGGTGGCTCCTGCATCAGGTCTCACCAGGCAGTTTATGTTCAGCACCTTTCTGTTCAAGCAATGTTTTACCAGTGTTTGTGAATATTGGAAAATAAACTTGTGTTTTTCCAGTAATCATCCAGGGACTGAGTTTAAAGAAGAAATGAAATTAATCTAGATCCTGAAATGATTTTCATAATTGTATCAATGTACAGGCACAGATACAACAATGGTCAAAATACAAATGTATAGACCTTTTTGTCTTATTAAATTTAAATCAAAATTTTCAGCTTAAGGATGTTGGGGCATAAAATCTTAATACCCTTTCTCATTAAAAATTATAAAAATATATGTAGTTGTATGTATGTATTGTGTGTATGTTCTGTGTGTACACATACATACAAGAAACGTACATACACATGCAAGAAAGCTCTACAGAGGAGGAAGCAAATGATTCTATGTTTGTCTGAAAATAATCTAATTTGTTGTAAGGCACTTAAATACTGCAGAAATGGCCCTTAGAGAAAATCTGAAGCTAGACAAATAGATCTATACCTGTAGAGTAGCATGCCTATTTTTTAAAGATTTACTTATGCAAGTTTCCTATAAAACATTAAAACACATCTAGGCCCATGTGCTATGGCAGAATCATTGATACAAATTTTGCTGCCTCCTACATTAATGTTACACATGATGTTTGTTTTTCCTTCCTTCCTTTTACAAGGTATAAATGAATTGCTTATGTGGAGTTCAGTAACATAACTGTACAAAATTAGTTACAAAGAGAAATGTCAGAGTTGATATTCCTGACGCAGCCTTTTTAACTCTTGTTATGTCTTAGGCTTGCATATCGGAGATGGAATAATGCAGCAGTCCAAGATCCCAGGAGGCTCCTGCTACCATTGTCTTTTAGGTTTTTAGCCTGTGGCCTTGATTGAAAGGAGAGCTTCAATTGGGAGTACTCATTCCTTATTATTAAAAAAATGGGCATTCTGTCATGCCTTTGTGAGGGGAAAAAAAAAAAGGAAAAAAGGAAAAAAAAAGGAGGAGTTTAAAATATTTGCTCTCTGTTCCTGTGTAAAAACTTCTGAGATGGAGTTTGGCAATTGATGTTGAAGTAGAGTGAGACAGCCTTTGAAACACTTACCTAGTTCACTAGCATTATGGAGGATCTAGTTCACTGCAGTTTAGATTCATAGACAGCATTTTGCTTTTCTATGATCAAAATGCCTGTGCAGTTTGAAGGGCTTATCATCAGAGTTGAATCCACACAGAACCTAACCTAAGAACAGCCAAGAAAAGCATACATTTAAAGGGCTTTGATGCTCCATCACATAGCCATTCAGTGGCTATAATGGAAGAGGAGTACATGACAGTCTTTGCTTGTGCCTGTCATTCATAAATCTCAGTTACATATTCCAAGTGGTCTAGATTTCACAGTGAAATTGCATCAGTACCTCACTAAGCTGCAGAATAAACTCTCACTGCTCTAATCGCATATATTACTTTTCTTTACTCATACTACTGAGGAACATATATGCTGAAATTAGATTATTTTATTTTCAAGACGATCTCTTTAATATATTCACATATTTTAGCAGATGGTGCAACCTACCAGATCACAGGAAGCAGGTTTATTGATGTTTTTCATACCTCTCATTAAAGAATAAATATGTGCAGGCACTTAAAGTTGAGAAGTAAGTAGAAAAATGACAGATTTCAAATATTAATATTACATTCAGGATATCTTTTTTCTTACTTTTTCAGCCAGAATGCAGTCCTTTTTAAAGTAGCTTGGCAAAGGATTAGGACTTGTAAAATATGTCTGGTTGAGACAGTAAGTAGATTAGCCAGAAGCTGCGATATTTTTGCCATTCTCTTCAGCAGAGCCAGGATTTTGGCCTATGGTCTAATTTTGCAATCTTTCATCAAGCAAAATTCATGAGTATCGAATATACACAGTAGTGTTCCCACACGGGCCATCAGTAAGGCTGTGAACACACAGTAAATAATGTAGTGAAAAGGGCGAACTTTTTTTTTGCAGGGAACGTAGCCATTCAGATGAATGGTCATTGCCAAACGCCACTCTGTATGATGACTTTCTCACCATCTTCAGATGTATTTCTGGTAACACAGCTGTCTTTTTTTGCAGCATACTATCCTTTCTTAATCCAAAAGCACGCATTACTTCTATATTGTTCTATCTGTTTCTCTCACTGAGAAGAACATTACCAACTGCATCAGCTCTTTCTTGATTCTCATTTCTGTGGTTGCTTTATACATTGTTGCATTGTTTCATTCTCGTGACCATGTGTTTTTTAGTGGGTTTTTTTCATTATTTTTAATCCCTAGTAAGAATATTTTATCTTTAGTAAGAATGCATCTTTCAGTCTTGCATGTTTCCCTCCTCATTTCCTCCCATTTATCTGTCTACTATTCTTATCAAAGCAATTAACAAGTGTGCATTTATTTTTATTGTTTCAATAAAAAATGAACACTTTACATTATTACAGCAGAGGAAAAATCCTATCAAGTAGAGGCCTATTCCATTGTTTAATCAAATAATTCTTTCTGAAAAGCAAAACAAAATCTCCAGGTGCTCAGTAGCTGTAATAATTTCTAGGAATGTCCATACATTCCCTGAGAATGCAAATATTCAACTTCATTAAAGAAGTTCCATAGTCTTCTCTTGGTATCAGAAAACCTTGTGCATCCAAATATGTGTATTGCATGACTCTGGAAAGCACCCAGGTGAGAGGGCCCTCAAAGCCTTCAGAGATCAGGAGTCTGGGGTGGGCTCATCCTTCCCTGGTGCTCTTCTCTCCCTCCATGGCCCATCACCCCCTGGGTGCCAGCGTCTGACCGCGGTCTTCCTCCTCCACACTCCTCTGAAAGGCCATTCAGGGGCTGCGTCTCTTGTCACCCATGATATTTTTAGCAGGCCTGCTAGTCTTATCCTTGGAAAATGTCTGCTACTTCTCCTGTTATCTTGAGGCAGCACACAAACAAACCTGGAGAACAACAGAAAAAAAAAGTATCTATATTTGCAGGGTAGCACGAGCAGAAGTGGTCACTGGAGTCAAGATTTCTTTATGCTCTGTCCTCCTGCATCAATGTGAGAGCGTGTGACCTGTGGCACAGTGGCAAGGGATGCCAACAAGACTAACAAACAGCACCTTAGTAACCCATCCTCAGATCCTGAACTTTGATGTACTTCCTGGAGAGTAATTTCCCTTGAAATGTTTTCCTTTGTCTCTTGTTAAGGAGTCTTTGCCAGGCAGCCCCAGGCCGGCTGCCTCCTTGATGCCCCAGATGGTGGAGCCAAGATGAGTAGGAGCACTTGTGGGGCAGAGGGTGGAGAACCTCTGTGTCAAACACCGGACCCCAGAGAGAGCCCACTGAGCCCTCAGCAGCAGAACAGCCTCCTCTATAAATGTCTGAGGCCCATGGCCCATCGCTCTCCATCAACACAGATCTGTGGCTGAACCTTGATTTTCCACTTATATTGGCTAGAAGGTTTCAGTCTGGTTGACGCATTCATCTAACCCACATCCATCCATCTGAGTAATCCTTTAGGCCCTGCCAGTGCAGCGGGTAAATGAGCTTCCTAAGCCCCCACTTTTACTGAGATATGAACAGCGCTAATTGCCTGCTCTTTGCCAGACCGAGCAATATGTTTTCCAGATTCCCTAAAAAGAGAGTGACTCGTTGGCTCAAGACTTCTCGTCTTCCTTCATCACTTCTAGTATTTATTATCCTCTAATTCTCCAGTAATACCTTAGGTCTAAATTAGGTCAGTGACTCAGTAATTGGCAGTGTTCTCTGTAATATTGCCACTGAAATGGTATGGGGACTGGATTTCTCAATCACTTTTATATAACCCACACTATACAGAAGTCAGGTGAGGAATTTTTCCTCTTGCAGATTAACCTCCAGGTTCCAGGCTTTATTGAAGCCTGTCAAGAATTTTCCCCTTGACCTCAGTGACTGCTGGCTCTAGATCCAAGATAGATTGTCACATGGGTTTTTTTTTCAGTTCTTACAAGATCTCTGGGATTTACAGGCAGAAATCTGTCCATAATTGTGTTTTCAATCCAATTATATTGAGTCATCTACCTAGCCATTATTTGGTAGGTAATATTTTAAATCATCTTTGTAAAATTTCTCCAATCCACTTCAGCTACAGCTGTACAAACTCTATAGAACAGAGCTATCAGCGTCCTCCATGATACAGTTCTTGCATGCCTCTCACAGCAGACACTTGCAAATGGTTTGTGGGTTTTGAAACCAAAGCGTTCATAAGAATGCTACCATTTGTAATCTGCTTTGATCTCCAGCACCACATGGGAGTTCATAAGATCCCATTGTTGGTCTACAGGAAAATCATTGCTGGATTTGACCTGTTCACATTGAGAGTCACTAGACTTAAAATAAAGAAATCAAAGTACTGTAATACAATAAAGTCGTTCACGAGTTGAGTTGCATCTCTCCCTCACAGGGAAACTTAAAAGAGTTGAGAGAGTTTCAGTGGTAGTCCATATATTATCTAATATATGAAAGCAAAATGAGGAGAAAGGAAGTGTTCCCACCTGAAGGGACTCTACAGTACAAACCAACAGTGAAAATACAAATGTTTCTGAATTACAGAGGAATAAAAAGAAATGGGAAATATCATGGATCGATTTGCTAGTGGTTGTGGAGATTGTGAGTAGATCATATACTCAGGAAAACTCTTAAACTTATGATTCAGTGTAAGAATGTAGGTAAATTACTTCTTCCCCTTTCTCCCTTCAGGAATAAAAGTATATTTTCAGTATGATGCAAGGAAAAACTTCTGTAAAATATTGTCAGTGAAATCATTAAAGGAAGGTTTTTTAAAAAAACCCTACAATTATTCAGCACTGAACGGAGTGTGCTGAGACACTGTGGGATCCAATACGGTCAGCCAACCGCAAAAATAGCAAATTATAGAGAGATCTTTGCCATTTATCTAAGCATCACTTCCTTGTTCCATAGCTTCCCACACATCCTCTGTCTCCCAGAAGTGCCATACGCAAAGCTGCTGCTCATCTGCTATATGCTGCAGCTGCAGAACAATGAAATGATGCCAAAGTATGTACACAGGTGAGTGAACCGCTTCCAAAATTCCAAGCACCATAAATTGGTAGCCCCATATAGGAAATACTCAGCTTGAAACTCTCTTAAAACAAAGGAGACTCCTACTACTAGATGGAGTAGGTCTGTCTCCCCAGTAGGCACAACCCCTGATGCCTGTGGGCTGCCTGTTACAAGCTGTCATTTCCTCTCAAGCCACATTTTGGTGCTACTGCTGTCCCCAGAAGAAGAAAAGGAGAGTAACAAGCTGTGCAGAGTAGGCACTGCTGGTGACATTGCCCTTTAAAGGTAGGCACAAAGAACTGGAAAGGTGTGCAATTAAAAACAATGAAAGGGAAAGCTTTTCTCTACATTATTTAATTAGGCTGTGTAATTCTCTTCCATAGCTGTTCTTTGTAATTATTTCAAAAAAGTGACTAGATGTACATACTCTTAACAAGAATATTTGGTTGTTGTCATCCTTAATAACAGTTTTGGATGAGAACCTTGAGGGCCCTGGTACTGGGCTTTGGCAGAGACAGGGAGAACCTCAGGATTGATCTGTTCATGTGAATCCTGACACACCTAGCCACTCCACAGAGCAGTTATCATTGTTTTAGAGCGTTTAAAACTCAGGGAATAGTCAGACAAATGCCTCAAGACTGTCATCACCAGAAGGACGTTAAACAGATGGGATTTGTTTCTCTCAGAATATCTATCACCCCTTTCAAAATAAAAATGTTAAGGTTTTGTTGAGATTGATTTGCCTTTGATGCTTTGTCCCGTATTGTGGAAAGTTGCTTAAGAAGGTCAGTAAGTAGAAATACAACATGGATCAGCTGAAAGATTTCAATAATGGTGTGGCATACATTAAGGACGTTTTCTCTATCAGTGGCAGACAAGAACAAGAAGTTATCTTATTTCTCAGTTTTGCTGAAACTTGCATAACTGTAATGGGAAATTTACTACAGGCCTGCCTGTCTTCTACTGAAAAGGAGGAGAAACTCCCATTGTCTCTGTGAAGCTGGCTGTATCATTTTGCCAGAGGAGAGTATTACAGTGGATGGGTGTATGTAGTAGATATAATCAGTGGATAGTGCTGCTTTATCATATTTTTTTTAAAATAAGGCAGTAGCTCAGTTACTTTGGAAATCATAGAGAGGATTATCTGGATTTTAAATCAATATCAATAAGTCTGGGGCAATTTGCTTGGAACATCTAATTACTTTTCCCCTCCCACTAGATTTTCAGGCCAGCTGGTTACCTCAGGGCTTCAAATACCTTGGGATCCATCTTTCTCTCAGAATTGTTCTCAATTAACTTTGCATGCCTGCTTTAAGATCTTGGAGTTGGCAGTGCTAGGTGGCAAAATCTTCTATAATTTTATGGGCAGAGCCAATCTAATAATACAATGTATGTATTTTCTATGTATTGCGTTTGTTCACATCCTGCCAGTATTGCTTTTAAGATTTTATGGAACAGAGAAAGATACAATTTTTTCTTGTGAGGAAAAAACAATAAATAAATAAATAATATCCCCCCCAACACCAAAAAACTTTGGATCAGTTTGTTAAGTCTACAATATCCAAAATTAGTACAGGAATTCATCTAAATATAAGAAGTTCTGCAAATACTGTATATAAAAGACATTGGCTCTGTCATGATGGAAGTTAAACAATTGGCAGAGCCTCATTTGATCATGCAGCCCCAGTTTCTTCTGATGGTATCCATCTTCTTGTAATCCGGGGTAACCAATGGTAGAAAGTCATCAGCAGGATTACAGCAACACGTCTGCTTTCCCTTTCTGTCACTTACAGCAGGTCCTTGGGATGAGCTCTGCCAGAACTCAGAATAGTCTCCCATAGGATGTCTGCGGAAGCCTCACCATCATTGAAAGGTGTCTTTGTACCAGATAAAGCACCAGAAAAGCCACAGGGATATCCTTTGTTGGCAAGGAAAGGGACTAGATAATATTTTTCCAAACAATACTTAGATCTGGGAAAAGGCACAAGTGGAGGAATGATCGAGAACTGAAAAATTCTGAAAGTCAATTTGGAGCAGCTGTTCACTGTCTCCTCCAATACATGAAGTAAGGAGTATCGACATGATGCTGCTCAAAAGAAACAAAAGGGTAGTTTGCTAAATGTGTAGTCTGTTGCCACAGGTAGTGTGGAAAATAGTGTGAACACATAAACGGGATCCAGATAGCTGCAGAAGAAAAAAGTTTGTGCAAGGCTTTGCACAAAAATACCTCTTCTTGCTCAGGAAGATCTCAGGCTTCAGTCAGCTGTTTTCTGGAAGTCTGTACTGGGGAGGAAGCGTCATTACATACGTTCTGATTTTCATTATCTTCCCCAGATAGCTGATATCGTTCACTGCCAGAGACAGGATATATAACTAGATGGTCTGACCTAGTCCAGACATTCTTATATATTTTATGTGAAATATTGTGACTGACTGTGAACTGAAATATGTTCCCTGAAATATGCTATCTTTTTCTTTTAAACTCAAGGGTTTGAATGAGTCTCATCACAATGGGCAAGGAACTTTTTCGTCTGCAGGAGCTCCAGGATGCTCAATTAGGTTTCTGTGAGCCTAAGGGAGAGCCTAGTGAATAACTCCACCAGGATTTCCTCACGTGCTGTGTAGCATGGGAATTGGGGTGGGCAGGAAAGAAGGAGAAAAGCCAGAGTTTAAGGCCAGAAAGAATCAGCCAAGCACCTAGGCTGCTGCACAGATAAACACAAGTCACATATAGTCATTCACAAATAAAAAAGCTTTTTAGGCAGCAAAAGATGCACTATTCATAATTTCTTCAGTTTTTCCAGTAATTAATCACACTTACTGTTAAAAAAACATGCCATAATATTTTTACCTTCAAATTCCAGCCAGTGGTTGTTGTAAGATTGGTATTTGTAAGACTGTTGAGTCTGATAGCAGCCGAATTATTTTTTCTTATAGAGGTTCTTGTATTTTGTAATCAAACTGTCTCTCAGTCTTATTTTTGAAAAACTCTCCTTCTTGCTCTTTGCTTCTTACTGTGAACATTGTATGCAGTCTTTAAATATTTTTGTGGTTCTTACATAGACTTTTGATTCTCTGTGGAATTTAGAGGGTGTTACTTGCTTGATACTGATGCCTTCCTTGTTGCTATGCAAAGTCAACCCTTTAGACCAGCTGGGAGCCTTCCTTGCAATACCAGTAGTTTATAAATCCCATCTCAAAAACGACCCATAAAGCAAATGCCAGAAGCAGAATCCACCGTGGTCTTGATATGTGTAAGAGCTAGGTAGGGGAAAGTTGTAGTGGAGACTAACTTAGATGCCTAAATGACTACTTTAGACTTCTAGTTTGCAGATTTGTTTTAGGACCCTAGGATGTTTTAGGACCCTAGGATGTGAGAACATCCACCTGGAAGAATGGCCTAAGTTTAATGGAAAATGGTGAGTGCTTCTGAAGATTTCTGGAGGGTAATCCTGCTAAAGTGTATACATTTGCTAAACTGGGATCTCTCTCTTATAACCCAGCACTTATGTCGCTCCATCGACATGATGAGAAGCCTTAGGAGAACGTTTTTTAACAAACACTCAAAATAAATGTACTAATTAGGTGCCTCATAATACCACTTGGTGTTACACATGACCCATCTATCAACATACGCACAACACAATAACTTTTTACTATCTGAAGGCAGATGTGTTTACCTCAGCTCATAAGTATTCTGACATAGTTTAATTTATCATCAAGAGGATAATACAGTGATACTATTGGGACTTGAAGAAGAACAACCACCCAGGTGTATTGGTGTCTGAGTAGAAGGACCTTAATAGTAAGCATAATTTCTAACTAGGTTCATTGGAGCCTGAGAAGGAACAAGGGGAACGCCCCTGCCCGTGGGAGTGGTGGGGGAAAAGTCATGCTGTCCTTGTGTGTTAGTGGTGAAGCGAGAGTTGTCTCACAATCCATTGTTCAACATTTATTAAAGCAGCACCGGTGAAGGAGGCAAGGACTGAACTCTGAGGCTCGGAGTTAGATTTCCACTTCTCTTGCAATTATTGGTAGCTATTGACAGTGAGTCAAGCAGCAAGCTCAACACCTTGGTGGTACCTGTAGAGTTTGTGGATTTCTTAGGAAATAAATTGTTGGGTGAAGCCCAGTGGGAAATATGGACAATTCACATGCAGTCTAGTTTATTTTTACTCAACCAAGAATATTTCTTAAAAAGAAAGAAAGAAAAAAAAAAAAAGTAGTTCTACTACAGCAGCTTGTAAAATTTCTACCATTTTAAGTGTCATTTTTGAGGATTATGCTGAATGCTGCAAGAGAGCTAAGAAGTGAAAAAACTAGCTGTCTCTTCCTACAGGAGGAGGAAAAGATGATCCTGGCAAATGGGGCATGCTGGGAATATGGAAGTTGTCAAGAAATTCTTGTTTTGAGGTTACCAACACTTTTACCCACAGCTTCAGTCCTCGCCAGCTCCAGCCCTCTTTCAACACACCGGTCAATTCCTAATTGCACACTGGGATACAACATGCACTTTTGACTCCAGAGTCTAATTTAATGAAAAGGTTTGCCAACTGTATGGCTACAGAATGTCAGAGGTGCTCTTTGCATAGACACTGTTTTTTCAACTGGTTTACTAACATCACTTTGCTATTCATACCTAGGGGACTTAGGAAAAACACAGTTCCTGACACAGTTACCGTGAAGGCCTAATGTTCATAAATGCCAGGTTGTCAGTCTCATCAGGTCTAAGCAACCGAAATAGAAGGTGCTTTTTAATGCTACCCCAGAGTCAATTAAAATACAGTAATGCTGACATCTGCAGAATACAGAATGATCAAAGTAAAGAATGCCCATACAGCTTCTGACATAAAAACAGTGTGTTTGGCGGCAGAGTGACACAGTGTAACAGGTCAGGTAATTATGAGAAAATCTATGATGTATCTGTTGCAATTGCTTAGCTTCTTTCCATTATCAGAGCCATCAAACAGAACAGCGCTCTCACTTCTCCTGATGGATCGTAAAGCTAGTGACACCCTCGCTCTCCTGATACAGATGGCATCTCAGGAGCAGCTGAATTAATTTGACAGTAAATAGGTGATAGCAATTGCTGTCTTCTCTTTTTTTTATTATTTTTATTATTTTATTAATTGCACCAGGACAGCTTTTAGCACTTCTGGGAATAGCTCAGAAAGCCTATGCCATGATTAGCAGTGTACCCTCCTCTCCTGTAAACCCCTTCCAATGCTTTTGCTGCCGTTTTATTTACATGATAATTGCTCAATGGCAACAAAATTTTATTCTCCCCCATCTCCCCACCCTAACTCTCAGTCTGAACTATGTGCATTAATTATGATGATTAAGGAATTCTCTCATTTTTTTGCCTTGATGTGTTTATTAAATTAATGAAGGAATCTGACACATGGGCTTGTATGCTTAGGGTACAGTTATGCTAAAGTCATGGGTATATTTTAGATGGCTGCATATTTTCTGCCTCAGTAACATTATAATTGGCTTAATGGATTTTCAGTTATGTGCATTGGCTTTCTCCCCTCTCCAAAGCAGACTAATTACAGCTTTTTACATTAAATTCTAATAGATTTCAATTTATCTCCTCTAAATTATCACAATAATTACAGTAATAAATTAGGCATGTAGCTGTCATTAATCTAAACAATTTCAATTGTGTATCATAGCAGCACAGACTGTGTTCCTAAATGTGTATTCAAATATATTCCTAACTGTATAACCATTGTGTGGGAGGGTCTCATTTCCCAACAAGCTGCAAAACCCAGAAGGCAGAATGGAAGGAGAGAGAGGAAGAGAAGGGGGTGGGGAGGCATGGAAAAGGGATGAGAGAATGGAGTAAAAGTCAAAACAGACCAAATTTGAGGGACCACTGCATACAATTAACAATGTCTGAAGAATTATCTTGGACAGGAACATACCTGAAGCATCCTGGCAGACCTCAGACTCCATCACTAATCCATGACTGGTTTTTTCCCTCTTATATAAAAATGTGTTGCAAATGTTTCTTTACTCAAACACACCTACTTGAAATTGCAGCTGGCTGAAACATGAAATTTTACCTTTCATAGAAAATTTTGGCAGGGACAACTTTGGTTTTGTTTCTCATTTAGCACAATTTCCAATTATTCAGAACACACCACAAAATGGAAATTCTGAAAAATTTCATGGAGGAAACTCATGTTTAAAAGCAACTCATGTTGCTTTTTAAATTAAGAGCATTCCTCGCTTTTACCCTTCCCTCCACCGAGAGCTACTGAGAGAAGTATTGACTTGACTGTAGTCAGCTTCATAACTGCTCTTCAGCAGAGGGCTGTGAGGCACTGACATGCTCATGCCATTTTCCTTGGCAGCTGCCAGGCTTGTAGGATTTAGGTTTGGGACAACTCCCTTTGCATCCCTCTGTTCCCTCCGTTCCTCCCTAGGCATCTGGACTTCCAAAACATCTGGCTCCCTGTGTGCCTGAAACCAAGGGCAGCTGGACCCTTCACACTGCAGCGTGGTCACAACCAAGTCTGGCTCAATAGCAGTTCGGGCAGAATTGCAGGAAAAGAAGACCAACAGACAAATCACTCCTTGGCTGTGATGTGTGTTGGCTTCTAGACTGTGCTGTTCCCTCCCCTAGAGGTTAAAGCTATGTTGGCTATGCCTAAACTAATGCTCGGCTATGCTGATGTGCTACGAGGCAGGGCCACTGTGCAGCAGGACGGCACGGCAAAGGTGTAGAGACACTTTTGGGAAGACATCCAGCCTAGCTTTTTGAAAATGTGAAATTCACATTCAGAGAGCCAACAGCCCCTTCACAACTGCAGATCCATGAGGGTGGGTGGGACCACAGGAGTTCACTGCCCTGGCAAACATGTGGACACAAACTTATGTCCACCTGTGGGAACATGTGGACACCTTGCACTGTTAGCAGAAAGGACCTCCAGGTTCTTCCTCAAATGCAAAGCACTGATGGTTCCGTGAAGTGCCATTTTCTTATGACACATACTCTGCCTGGATAGTTTCCAATTAACTCCATTGATGCTACATTTTAGCAGCATACAATACTGGGGTACTTTTATCCTGCAAAGGGGGGGAAAGATTTAGATCTGTGTTGTAGCCAGCACTGCTTTATTATCCCAACATGTAAAATTATCCAACACCTGGACACAAATTTGTATGTACTGAATAATTTTCAGCTTCTAATTATCACAATATTAAGCTATAAAGGTCCTTATATGGTATATATCTGTGAAGCTTTTGGCTGGTTTTGTTATGAAAGTGCAATGGAATTTGTGTAAACATTAAAAAGATTAGAAAAATGAACTTTGTAAAAATGTTTAAACTTTCAAACTCCTGTACTACAGTAAAATAAAGTAGCCTCAGAACACTGATACCACATATATATATATTATATAATGTTTAAAGCTTTCCTGAGCACCAAAAGGGAATACCTAATGTGCAGTTTCAATTGAGTTTCCATATATAAAGACACTACATTTCTGTTATACCTCCTCTAGATGAAAAGAAGTCACTAACATTTTTCCTAGTGACTAAATCATTTTGCAAATTCAGGCTGTTCTGTGAATTTGGAGAGGTCTAAATTGCTAACACTTAAAATAATAGCACGTTGATTTGTGCAGCTCTGCAATGGCATTCCTCTGGAAGGATGTATGACCTCTCCATTAATATGAAATGAGCTCCTTGTGATACCTTAATGAATATGCAGCGTCCCCTTAGTGACATGAGTAACATTTGAAACCTTTATGCATTTTCAAAGGGCATTCACCTCAGCTAATCCTCAGAGCAGGTTCATTCATAGTCATATTTCCTGTTATCTGCTTACAAAGTTAAGATGTTCTCACTGTTTGAAATTTGTCACTTACTCTAGAAGAAGAAGGAAAAGAAAAAGCAAGCGATGGCTTTAATGGGCAATGTGCCAAGATAAATGGTCCCCGCTGTGCATGTTAGATTTGATGCAAGTGTTCTTTGTGTAGATACTACTTCCTGTACAGAATATTGCAGCCTTATGGCAACCTTTGTCCTTTGCCTTGATGACTGTATGAAATATTAATCTCTGAAACAGTAATGCTAAAAAGAAGCATTCTGCAGTGTATCTGGTGGCTACAGCTGTGGACAGGGATTCAGATGTCGGATCCGATTCCTGTCTGCACCATAGTCTCAATGGGTACATTTTTCTGTCTCTCAGCTCCCTCACTTGTCAAAGAGGAAACATTATCGTTAACTAAGTCCTAGGGGGTTTTCTGCACCTTACCTAGATAAGTTGGTAAAACACACTGAGACCCCATATGGGACTGGATGGTAAAGTTTTCTGATTATACTAACTAGAATTAATGCCGGACACAGTGTGCCATGTTATTTTGTTGGTTGACCACAGTAGTTAGCCTTGAACATCCTGGCCTAAGAAGTACTTTCCAATCTTACATTCTTGAAAAGTTACTGTAGTTATTGCTCAGGATAATTCAGCATGTTTCTGTTTGAAGGCACATCCTCAAGGATGTATTTGTGAGGCTTTGAGAGGTTGACAGTCTCACAGTTCATTTTCATCTTTTGGGCAGTGACAAAGACCAAACAATGGGTACACCTTTTCTTTAGGTCCATGGGTAGTTAAAATTCAGAATGGATTTTTTTAGAGATGATAAAAAATAAAATCCAACAGATTTTTTGTTCTACACATGGAGGGTATGAAAAGCCTTTGTAGGCTGTTATTCTCCTTGTTTCTATATGCCTATGAAGAAACACAGCAAAACAGGCGTGTTCTGTACCTACATAGCCTATATGAAGGAGTCAGTTCTTTTCTGTAACCTCTTTTCCACTCTAAATAATCTGCTGAGTACATCGGTCGAATGGAATAACAAAGCCATTTGCTGCCTTTGTTTTGTTTATTTTTTTTACCCACCTGATGGCGTCTGCTTCCTCAGAGACCTACTTACATCTACAGTTACTTCTTTTTTCTCTTTTTTTTTTTTTTTTAAAATGCCCTTAATTTATTGCTAAAGTGATTGCTGATATTTATTGCTCTCCACAAAGCCTACAAAAGCCTGTTATGGAAAGAGC
This sequence comes from Limosa lapponica baueri, assembly GCA_002844005.1. Classification (NCBI taxonomy): domain Eukaryota; kingdom Metazoa; phylum Chordata; class Aves; order Charadriiformes; family Scolopacidae; genus Limosa; species Limosa lapponica. Next base: position 663,697 of record KZ505702.1, read on the forward strand.
AAAAAAGGGAGAAGGGAAAAATAGGGATGAGATTTGCTTGGGTTTTTTCTCTTTTCCCAGCAGTCCAAAGCTTACAACATCCATCCCTGCTTATACGGCTGTATTTCCACATTGTTTATAGCCAATGGACACAGGGATGAAAGGCATAAGTAAAGGGAGAGGAAAGAATTGCATAATTAACTTTTAAAATTAATTCATGACCCAGTTAAAAGGACAAGGAGGGGGTTATTAATTAATTAAGGTGGGAAACCCTGTGGGCATGTGAGATTTAGAGAGTTTTAACTTACCAGCCAGGTTAAAAGGCTTTCTAAGGGTGTACTCAGCACTCAGTGAATCTGGAACGCAGTTAATGCAAAAAGAAAAGGTGAAAATATATTGTAAAGGGTTTTTTCAAGGGGAATAAAAAGTCTAAAAAGACTGAAAATTAATTAGGAGGAATCCTGACAAATGTTTCATAAGAATTTGAGAAAAATCTTGGCCCAATTCTCAGCTTTTTTAAGCTTGCTTAGCTCTACTGAGCATAGCGGATGCTTGATCCTGTAAAGATAGAGATTTAATCATGAAATTTATTTTTTAAATCTTCTCAGATCCTAAGAATTTAAGCAGAACTGATGGATTAATAGCTATAGCAACAGTAGCAACAATAATTGATATTACACTAAGTAAAATTTTTCGACACTCTGGAGACATTATGGACTCTCTTTGCAGATGTGGCACTTAATCAAAACACATTTTAAATTGGCCATCATGAGTTCCTTCTTGTCTCACGCACCTGCAACTGCAAATGCTCATTTACAGCATATTTGTCTTTATCCCCTTAAAGGCTTGCATCACCTGTGCTGCTTCCAGCTCTTGCCCAGGTACCTCAGGGTAAAACTTAGAATCTAGGTGAGTTTAAGTAGACCTTACAATTTATTTTTTCTTCCTATTATCTTTCTTTATATATCATGCTGCCTTTAGGCTTTGCAGTCTTTAAAGTCAGGGATAAGCCTTCCATGAACTTCTGGCACAACCAACAGCAAATATGCTAGTCCAAGAGTTATTTTATGAATTTATGAAAAGGAGTGTTTTTTCTCACTGATAGTATTTGAAGTGGATTGCATGGTTTACTGTTTGTTTATTTAGCCGGTCTCACATTTCAATCACGTAATGATAGATATCAAGACTAATCACTTTCAGCTGACTTTAAATGCCACCTTCTTTTGTTAGCTGATAACGGCTATGTGTCTCTGTCTCATCTGTGTTTGGCAAAATCTCAATCACAGTTCAGACGTTGTCACAAAAGCTAATTAAGCAGAAAATCTTTGCTTTTTCCCAGTTTCCCACCTTGGAATATCAAAGATTTAAAAAAACCCCAAACTAATAAACAAAAGATGTCAGATAAATTGATGTGAAAGTGTTACAATAAATCATTTGAAAATTAGGGGGAAAAGAAAATTATGATCAGTAGAGACAGCCCACTGCTAATGGAATTTGGGTCTTTTTATACACAAAAAATGTCATACTAGCTGTGCTGTATTACTGCTCCCTAGGCAAGTAGCAATCTTCATTGGTTTATGATTCTCTTTTTCTTTATCATACTGCAGCATTTTGGTGTGAGAATTTTAAAATTAAATCTCCTTATTGTGCAGGCAGGATGTCCAGTTTTATTCTATCAAATGCCACAGAAACAAAGGGAACAATCCATTTTTCCTGATAGAAGCCAACAGTTCGTAAGAGGTTTGAGATGAGTGTAAGGATACAATTTGCCTAGAGAGTGCCTGAGGATCAAGACAACCTGACTTTCCACGGAATGAGTCTGTCAGCTGGCATCTTGCGGTAATTGCTTCCCATGGCAGGACCTTACCAGCCGAGGGAGGACTGCTCTCGTCAACCCAAGAATCAATTTCTACAGTAGCTGAATGATAATTGTTTGCTAAGGCTCGGGGAACTTGTTGCCAAGCCTGAAAAAGGGGCTGAAGCTATGATTGGCACTCATTAACCCGGGATTTGGATTTGATCATTTACCTTAGTAGAAGAATGTGTGTGGGTAAAGGAGAGAGAGGACTGCAAAATGTTCTTTTGTTTGGAAGAAACAAATGAGATCAACTGCAGAATGGGTATCTGAATGTCAAGCCTGAAACTATATCTGTCTTCACTCAAAGGGACCAAATAGCATGCGCTATGAGGTGATTTGAATGCTTTCCTTCAAGTACAAACACCTCCTTGGAATTTTTTTTTACCTGATAGATACTTCTCTTTGTGTGTCTTGTTCATTATGGTAAGTACGTCCTGATGACTGATGCCCTGAAGTTAGATTGCTGAATTACACAGCAAAGACAGTAGGAGAAGACATGCTAGAGGTCCAGAAGACTAACTTCTAACTTCCATAGTCAAGCTTGTGCTTTTGCAAGAGGCAATTGCCACTGCCCGCCCTCTGCCGCAGACATTTATGCTCAGCTGCAATGGGGCCCAGCAATGTTAGCTGGACAACTGTGTGTGCTGTGTTCTGATCCTCACTTAAAGTATGCCTAATGCCAGGTATTATTGATTGCCAAAGTTCCTGCCACACAGCATTTTAGTAAGTAGACCAGACACCTGCAGTGTGACTTAGAATATGATCAGCCTCTGATGCTGATTTTACAGTTGTCTTTCCTAGTGCCTGTTGGTTATTTATGTGACCTTTCCAAGTCTATTGACCGACATACAAACATTTTTATTTCTGCATCACAACCACTGCATTCACACAAGTCTGCCAGTGCTGGTTCAGGGAGAAGCACAATGCAGTGACTAAGTGGTATTTATGACTAAGCGGTATGGTATTTAGAAGACTGCTTCAGAGTCATGCTCCATCAGGGATCCCCTAATCATCTTTGGTACCTATCAATGTTTATGTAAATTCTAGACCTAGCTCTTCACCTCAACTTTTACTCTCCACATATATGTTCATTACCAGAAAAAAAAAAACAGTCTCTGTTCCATGACTCTGGTCTCACCAATGCTGTCCCTTTCAGATCCTAGTGTGTTAGGGTCTCCAGAATGGCAAAACTGTGGCTCTTGCAGCCGGAAAGTGGTCCAAGGGTGGCTGTGGAGCCATTGGTGGCTCTAATGAGATTTAGGTCACAGGGATCTCAACAGAAAGTCTTGTAGTAGGCGTTTCAGCATCTTCCTGTGCATATAAAGCAATGGACATTAAAAAGAATAATATTGTGCAAAATAAGAACAGTACAGTTTGTTCATTATCAAGATAATACTAACAATACAAGTGTATTTAGCTGTTAAGTGTCAGAAAAAAAACGCAAACAACAGCCATTGTAACTCTCTCCTATGGAACCTTATTAGTGCTCATCCCAAGTTGCCTCGTGCAGAGTGTCCCTTGAAGCTCAGCAAAAAGAGATGGTGTATGGATCCTGTAGAGACAGGAAGGATGTTCTCTCTTGCATAACCTCACAGCACTGGAAATACAGCAAATATATAACTCTTCTGTGCAGGCTTGTTTTGCAGCTCTTCCCATGCCTGGTTTGTGTGCACCTGAAAGCTCACTTGCCCATCCACACTTGTAATAGAAAGAACAAACAATATTCAGATCTGGGGAACTATTTCATCATCAACTGGAAAGTGTCTGTGCTCAGCCGTGGTCTTATTCCCCAGTTACAAGACACACAGAGGTCTTTCATTTTTTTTTCCTGTCAATAGATAGTTTGGAGTATTTTTTTAGAACTTTCTATTTCCAGGGGATTTCAGCTCTGAACTTTATGAGGTTGTTGTTTTCAGTGCGTTCTGAATGCAAACTTGGATACTGAATTTACGTTGCATAGCACAGACAGCGTCGCATCACTTGTAGTCCCTTAGCAGATCAATCATGTCCTCAGTGGCAGCAGTAGCAGGGTATTTTTATGTGGATTTGGCAGTTAGAGTAACTAATTGCTAGACATGCTAGTTTGGAAACAAACATCCTGCTATGAACTGACCTGTGGAAACCTCCATGTTAAACATAACTCCCTTGTTCTATCTCCTTCTGATTTGGGCAGGTTCATGTGAAACACTGAGTGACTTGAGAGGAACTGCAAAGGTTCAATGGCTTAGTAGAACAGATTTCCTCAGATACTGCAGACTGCTTCTTTAGCTCATGTGACAATTATATCTCAATTTGATCACAGGGGAATACATTTCCTTTTTTCTAAGAGTTTGGACATTACATGCTATACCTCCAGAGCAGGTCTACCAGCAAATCAATGTGAACAGATGTCAAGTCACAGAATCCCAGCCTGGCGATGGGTTTGCATTCAGATTCAACTGGGGGAAAGCGGTTTTGTAAAAATGCCAACTTTTCTAAGATTCACAGCCAAGAAAGTTATACTAAATGAATCTTGCACACGCAAAAAGCCACAGTCCCTTATTAAACCAGCCCCAAAAGAGCAGATGTCCTTTAACTAGAAGGATGTATTACCTAAGGAACGTGATTTTCAATCTAAATCTAGAGACTTATACATGCAATATATGCACAACCAATGAAAACGGTGATTTTATGTCTAACATACTTTCTTATGTATTTTCCAACTAGTTATGAACTACGCCTTCTTAGTGAGCAGATATGGTACTTCACAAGGGATTTGGAATATGAATGAGTGCTGTTCTTTACAGCTGAATTCTTCTGATCATGCATCCAATGGTTTGTATAAAACAACTAGGGTGACATGCCTCTTTTATGTGTCAGACAGATTTAATCTGTAGGCCTGATATTTTCACAGAATAAGGCCCTTAAAGGAGTATCTTCAAAGGAACTCTGTGCCTCCAGCTGTTCTGGAGGGGTACTGACTAGCCAGAGATGCAAAAGGCTAAAAGGAGAGACACTAGTTTGAAGTCCAGGTAATTTGTCTTAAACTGTGGGTTTAAGAAACATGAAAAGACAGAGAAGAAGCCATGCTCCTCGAAGTTACGTGAGAGTGTTGCCATGAAAGCATTTTGTGACAGTGCTCTGTTTTGATGGCTGGTTTGGAAAGGGCAATGGCCTCACACCTGCACTCCTAATTTTGTTGGGGCTACCTCTGTTCTCCCAGCAGGTAGGCCCATCACTCAGAATAATCTGTGTTTTGGGGGCTATATTATGCAAACAAATGTAGAAGCCCACTTCTGTGTTTCTCGTGCTCCTCCCCTCCAGACTGCTAGTGGAAAGCAATGTGGCACTGGTTATCTCTGATGTACATTTTTCAGCCAATAAACATTTGCATTCCATACCTTTATTTTCCACATTCCTGTAGAATTACAGGAACGGTAAGCATTAGGTTTGTACTTGTGCTTTCAAATAACTTACGCAGAAGTTGAATTATGTAACTCACTAGGATGAGGATAAATCCCTGCACACTACCTTGAAAATATGAGGTTTAAAGTGAACATTATAGTATCAAAGTATTGCACAGCCAAGAGTCTTTGAAGGTTAAATTGATGAAATATGATGAAATTAACAAAGTGAAACCTTATATCCAAAGATGTTTTCTTTGTTCTTGAATAGAACATCTTACATCAAGGTCTGTACTTGAATGTCCTTACAGGATACCAAAATAATAGTTAGGAAAAAGTCCCATCAGGTTATATATTTTGTGGTTAATGGGGCCTGCTGTGTTTCATTTCAGAAAAGCACTTCAAGAAATGCTCCCTAGTTTATGTTCTCCTTGGGAGAAATCCTAATCCTAAACTGGTATTAATTTTCTTCCAGTGTCTAAATCACCCTGTGTACAGAGGCCTCCATTTATGTAACTGGAAATCATTGCAATTATTGTGTATCTCTCACTCTCTCTCTTCATCCTTCTGCTGCACCCATAACCCACAGCATCCTGTCTGTGTTGTTTGTCACCTCTCTCTCCTGGAATGAGATTTGTTGGAATGTGTATGTTAATCCTAATTCATAAGAGCTTCTTAAAAAGAGGATATAAAGTCAGCTCAGACATGACTGACAGCTGAAGAGATATTCTCCACCGCTTCAGGTGTTACAGGTATCTTTTGGAGAAGAATCTCCTATGGCCATGGTGTAGCATAGACAAGATCTAATCCGTAGTAAACCAGCACTGTTTCACTGAGAGTGAGGTGATTCCTTGGTGCAGCCCCAGTGAGCAATTAATGATGCTGTTAGCTTCTAGGTGTGAACACTGCTGTCATTTGTGCCTTTTTCCTGAGTGACTAGCCCAGTCAAATTTACCTCAGCAATAATAATGTTTCCTCAGCAATCCCATTCTCTGCAGGAAAAGAATATGGGCTTAGAACAACACTGGTTTAGAATACAGATCAGTAGCCTGAGGTTTTTTGTTTCTGTGAGAACCTATGAATTTTTCCAAATTTTGTGTGGGCACATCTGTTACTCTCCCCTCCATGTGGTGGATTCGGAGTCAGCAGGACTTAAACGGTCTCCTGCCAAAAACCACATAGCTGCATGAATGCAGTGCTGAACCTGACCTTATAAGCCCAGCTGGCTTGTGGGCTCCTTGGAGGATATTTTTATCCTAACACTGATATTTGTTTTCTTTCAGCATATAAATCACTCCATGTACAGTTCTCCACTTACACTGATGATCATTATATCATTATAATGTGTAGTGTTATTAGCTTGGCCCCTTCACTGTTCTTACACAGTGTTAGGGCTTTTGAGTTGAAGATGGGTTGTCTCCTTTTGGCTTGGGGCACAAGGATATGGATGCATCACTCTCCATGGACAGCTGTGTAGGGATGGGTGATACCTAAGGAAAACTAGGCCAGTGGACTTACCAGTTTTAGTTCATTTCTATTTTGATTGTCCTCCTCTTTGATTTCTGCCCTTATGGTTGTGAACCACCAGGTAGCAATGCAATCCACACCATTTTTTAGAAGGATGTCACAAGCATGCAGTGCCTGTTTATTCCTCAATGGTGAATAGTTCTCTGTTTAAAAAAAGCCCAAACCCAATGTTTGCAAGTCATTTACTATGAGTAAAACTCGTTGCGCTTTATCATGTGATATAGTGTTTCTTACCCCTTCTGTAACTCAGCGAGTAAAGTCTGCAACTGGGCCATGGGGGCATTCATAGCATCCCTATTGCAGAGATGGTGGTTGTAAGACTGGATCAATACAGGTAGTCGGGGAATTACCCTGCCTGTGGTGCCTGCTCGGCTGAGCTCACTGCCATGCCAGCAAGGATGCCAGCAAGGACACCAGCACCAGCAACACTACGGGAGCACGGGGGCTCCTCTGCACCAGCATTCTGGGAGCGCATCCCTCCCAAAGGACCCAAAGCCTGGCGTCTGCCCTCTGTGTGCTCCCTATGGCCTATGAAAAGGAAAATAAATGCCTCGCTTGATTTTCTTTTTTTTTGTTAGAAATCCCAATAAGCCAAACTCTTCTAATACACACTATGTGAGGAGGATTTAAATGTTTGGGAAAGGTTGTATTCCAGCGTA
>KZ505702.1:677312-689225 GCA_002844005.1 Limosa lapponica baueri
GAAAAAGCATGTGTTTTCAGTGGGGAGACCTGGCCACCGCCACCACTGCCAAGTTTCGCTGACTCCGTGAGAAGTCTGGTTTTAGCCACGTAGGCAAGAAAATTTGGTCTTTGTGTAGAAACTCTCCTCCAAAATCAGCAGCCGGTGCAGTGTACCCTGCCAGCGCACAACTGGGTGGGATGAGGCTGGTTCAGCCGTACCCCAGGATCCGGTCACTTACAAAAGCTTCAATTAGATCCATCATGTTATCTGAATGGTTATTTTGTGACTTAATTCCCCCTGCTTTTTCGCAGTGGTAATTAAATGAGCGAGGGGAAAAAAGAGACAGATTAATTGATTGAACTGATTCCAGGAGAAACCATTACTCCCGTTCCTCTTCTGCTCTATACGGTGTTTAAACAACTCTGAAATAGAGCTGGGTGAATCCTGCCAACATATTTCTGTGAGCGTTGCTTTGATTTTCAAATGAATTGTCTTCATCTGCTTTTATCCCCCTATTGCCTTGGCTTTATTTGAACATTTGTACAGTTTAGTTTGCTCATGAAAAGAAAAAAAAAAGCTAGCGTGTTTTAATACAATGGAAAATTAATTTCGTTTCCGTGAACTCAAGAGTTATGTAGTGACAGGACAAAAGTAGTGTCACGTAACAGACCAATAATCAGTAATGACATTGTTCAGATATGCCACAGTGCAAATGAATAATGCTACGTCATACACGGAAAAAATTTATGAAAATTACTTAACAGAACTGCCAAAATCATAAACTATAGAAACTCTGCATCTAGAAAAAGAGGTGAAATGTACCAAATACTGCAGTTATTGCCAGTTATTCACTCTTTCATTGAAAAGATTAGGAATATTTTTCTTTTAAATTGCATTCAGTTAGTGTACGTTTATAAGTGTGATGGCAGTGAGTATAGAGCATATTAGTCAAATCTGTGTTTAGGGAATATGAATAACGTGTATTAATCATAAAAGTCCCTTGGTAGTAACAAATATACTTACAGATTTTGTAAAATATTTTGAAAGGAAGGAAGGAAGCAAGAAAAAATCACACAGGAGTACACTTTTAAGAGAGTTGTGCAAAACAATCATCAACATTAAGGAAATGCAATTTTTCATCTGGATCTAATCTATAGCTTATAAAATCTCCTTGTTGAACAATTATTCAGAGAGAGACTAAATAAATATAGTGCTAAAAATCATAATAAATGTTTCCAGAAAATTTGAAAAGTAGGCAAAAAAGCAACTTAGTTACCTTCTCTCCATCTACAAGAAAGATTACTATTTTGGCTTGCGTTTGTATGCAACTTTTCTTTTTCATAAATTGCTTTATACAGCAATATCAGATTATATAAGGTTACAGAATGGCTGAAATTTTTCAAAGGTATGTTTTGAATTTTTTTCAATAAGCAGAATAGATGTTTAGGACAGTACATTTTCCCGAATCATGCATCCTTGGCTTAATTGTCAGTATTGGGATTCTGTTTTCATCCTGGAAGATTGTTCAGCTCAGGAATATGCTATGGATCCTCTTCCCTTTCAGACTGAACTGCGTGTTTGGAGATAGCATTGTGATTTAAAACTCTTAGGAAGAACGCAAAAGGCAAATTAGAATGGTAAAAAAAGAAAAAAAAGAAAAAAAAAGAAAAAATAAAAAATGAGGGAGCAAGGAAGAAGTTTCTTGCTGTGTTTTTTCACCCAGGGTGTAGTTGAGTATACACACAGTACATACAAAAATCTGTTTTAAAAATAATTGTGTTCCTTTAGCAATGATGTAGAATATAAGATATAAAATTTGCTATATTATACAGTATGCAGATTTCATATATAGTTTTCTGTAAAAAGTGACCAGAGAGTTAAGCAAAATCAATATGAGGCTGTGCTGGGCAGGGGTTGGGGGGCGGGTGGGGAGAGGAGGGAAGAAGTTGAATTGAATTCTGACATGAATATCATATATAAGTCGAAGGTGGTGTTATCTTACTTCATGAGACAAGGTTTTTCTGCATTATTATCCTGCGCACGAGTCTTTGAGAATGATGTACCCAAACAGCGTAAAGTCCAAGAGGAGAGTCTTAGAAAATTTGAGCAAAGGAAAAAGATGAAAGTGGTTTCTGATTTGTAGTAAATATGTTCCTTATTTTTTTTTTCACATTTATCTCCATAAGTAGGTTGATTAGGAGTGAGGCTTTTTGCTAAGTAAAGATAAACCTGGGAGATGAGGCTTTAATCTGTCTCCCTTTCCTCAAATAAATAAAATCTCCAAACCTTTGACTGATGGCCACCATTGCCCAACCATCTGGCCCTATTGATGGGCCTCAGTCATGGAGGGAGCAAGGCAGGAGAAACTCTGTGTGGGAGGTGAGCATCTTTCCTCCTACTCCTGCAAGGGTGGCCTGAGTTCAGGCAGATGAACGTTACCTACAAAATGTATACATAATGCAAGGGGAAAAAGACGTCTAATTCAGTTAGGGAATTAAAACGTGTTTGGAAGTAGCTGGTAACTTGTGGCTAGCTGTGTGTTTGAGAGCTTATAAAGTCCTTATTACTCAACAGGGCCTGATTGCAACCTACTGGCTAGTACAGTTTTTTAGCCAAGAAGAGGGGAAGAAATGCCTCCTGGCAGAGCACAACTGAATACATCGGAGAAAATAGTTGTTATTTCAGGTGCACAGGTTCCCAGTAGAAAATAAGTTTAATTAATTAATTTATTTTTCTAATTTGTGAAAATATGCCTAGGGTGACCTCTAGGCACATGTGCAAAAGCCATAAAACCAGATTCATTCATTAACCAGCTGACACAATGTCAACCAAGGATAGTCAAATAAACAAATAACATGTGAGGAAAACTCAGACTCCTCCCATCCAGCTCTCCGTAGGAAAAAGCCTTTGAGAGTGAACACACTTGGCAGCGTGCCTTGGGCTCCTTGCTCACTGCCTTTTTCTGGTGACAGAGAGAATGGAGTCGGAATTATGCTGATGAACCCTCTCCTTTTTTATTTTATGTTCATGTCACTCAGTTAAATACTGTAAATGTACCCATTTTTTCCTCTCTTTATTTTTTTAAAATATGTTAAATGTGATATAGGAGCCAGTCACAAAAAGGAGTGTGTAAAGTGTTTGGACCTCTGGGATCAGACAGAGAACTGGAAATCGGGATTTCTGGCTTCTCCTCCTCCACCACCCGCCTCTCTCCTGCTCTCTGATCGTGGAGAAGCCGCTCGGTCTGAGTGGTTAGACGTGTAAACACAGGGCTCATCAGTTCCTAGTAATTCCATGTATTGCTCCTTTGCCGATGTGTGCTCTTTGAGCTTCTTTCATTGCTACAGGATACTACAGAGAGTGAAATTAGCTGAGGAAAAAGCAGATGCACCTCTGTAATGGCATTACAGAAATAATGGAAAAAGTTCAGCCTCTCCTTGAAGCACCGGGGAGCATCAGACTCCTGTGGATAGGTGACAGCGGTGCTGAGACATCAGCCCTTCACACCTTTCCCAGCATCTTCCACATGATTGTAGTGACTTTGCTGTTGCCAGTGTCTTTGAGGTCCCTGAAGAAAATGCCTATCAGGACTTGAAATGCCGTCATCATGCTCTTTCGCTGTGATGCCACCAGCAGCTACAGCTTTCCTCTCACAACACCCTTGTTATGCATTATGAAATAATGTGTTATGGTTTACCTTATAAATAAGTAATTTTGGAAAACTTATACTTCAGCTGTTTGACAGGCAAGTTTTTCCATAGTAATAAAACCAGGTTTGTGTCCAAACATCTCGCATAACCCTCTATTTATATTCAAGTGAGGAAAAAAAAATCCTTTCGGGCTACAACTTCATATTTGAGTTCTAACAGACGAGATTCTGTTCAAACCGGAGCGCTGTGGCTGTGACGGACACAGAACAGGGCAAAGTATATCTGGTTTTCAACCTGGGAGGAAATCTTCCCCCTAATCTGCCCCCCTCAAAAATGTTTTCAAGAAAAGATCAGACACAGGTTTTTAATGCCTGGGGAAAAACAAAACATGACCCACAATAGATTTAGGCAGTTCCATTTTTGCTTGCTATTTTTAAAAGCATACATGTTATTTAAAAATAATTAGCTTGAGCCAATTTATGTGCAATGTATATATTGCACATATGTCTAGAGGAAACCAGAAACAGGGTTGTATAATCGTAACCTTACTGCACTGAAGGCCTGGCATAATTACCGTTGCAAGAGAAAAAGCCAAAGAGATTTTATCTGTCATATTTATTTCCCCCATGTAAATATATTAAAACAAAACAAAAATAAACTTTTGATGCTCAGAGCTTAACCCAGTTTATATAGTATGCATTTCATTCTTTGTTATTATTAATAATAATTTCCCACATACTCATGTGCAGTAAAGCACTTGAGATGGCGATCTGTAAGGCTGTTTTTCAGCAGCTGCAAATTTCATCTGTTGTGCATGAAAAAAAGAGGTATTTTCAAATATCCACATGCACTTTTCCCTGATTTTGTCTCTGCATGGCAACTGCGGCTGTATGGGGCAAAAGTAGGTTTTACCATGCAAATGTGGGCATGTGCATCTGCATAGGCTTCTGGCCCCTTAAAATGTAATTAGCCAGTATAATAAGGCTGCTGTGTATGTGTAATATCATCATATTTAATGAATCATAGGACTGAATGTGAGGAAGAAAGTCTATAGAGTCGAAATCTCCCAGAGGCTTTGCTGGAGCTTGGACTGGCACACGACTGACGCTTTTCTGTATCCTCAGATTCAACACCAAGGCCAACTTTACTTGCAAAGAAAAGATCCAGTTAAATAAAAACCATATGAACCCTGCTAAAATAATACAATTTGAGTAAATCAATGCCTTTGGACTTTCTCAAAAGTATCTTAAGAAACTCATTGAAAGGGAACAGTGCATTTCTAGTGAGTACCAGTTAGGGAGTTTAACATGCTCCCCTGTACCTTGGTGACCTTGCAGGAGGTGGGATAGATTTTCCCCACACAGCACACGTCTTCGTTTTGCAACACGTTGTAAACACACTTTTCATGGTAATGTCTTGTTTTGGTTTGGGTTTTTTTTTTTTTTTCCTAGATTATGCATTAGTAATTTGTGCATCACATGCTGGCAAGCGGAATCACAGTATATTGCACACACTACTAATGTGAGACAGAAACCCCAGCATATTCTAGCACTTTTCTCATATCTTGTTAGCATCTGTTTGTGGTAGGCTGGGATGATGAGGTGCTAATATGATACAGCGAAGGAAGTGTAATCCATGAACATTTTTGTGTCACATTTGTGTAATATATTACACTAATCTGACCAGACTTTCATGTGCTCTTACCCAAGGAATGCCATTCCAGCCTCCTCCCTTCCCCCATCAGTGCCTTTGAAGGTTTGTGAGTGATTTCCTGTACACAGGCTGTGTAAGAATGTGCGCACATTCTTTCCCTGGTCGAGGAAGGAGTGCTTTTTATGCCCGCTTGCTCTCAGCGTAACAATGTTCATGAACAAATTGCACTAAAGAAGGAAGCATGTTCAATTATATTCTTCTTTCTCGGCTCAGAGGTAAATGAAGTAGAAGGTGCACTCTTTCCAATAAGCGTCAGATTCATTCAGAGTGCTTCGTGCAGTGTCTGGGGGCAATTTTTTAGCAAAACTTTTATGAGGCAGCAGTCTGCAGGTTGCACAGCAATAACTAGGATGTCTGAATTGGCAGCCATTGTTTCTTTCTGAGAAGTACCATCAACCAATGGCTTCTTGCAGACTGGTTCTGATTTTCACCTTGTTACTTCATGCTTGTCCTTGGACAATTTTCTAGGTCTATTTTTCCTACCCAAGATTAGTTTTGCCCTAGACTGTTTGCTTCTTTGGGTGATAGCTGTCTCTTCCTTTGTGTTTGTGTAGCTTTAGCGCATTAGCATCCTGCTCCTGACTGGAACTGCTTGTCAGTACTACAGTAGAAATAAATGCAGTAGTAAAGTGAACTCATTAAAAAAAAATCCAAATTGCATTATAATTATAATATACAGTGCTTCATCTTGCTGATCTGATTCAGGAAGGGAAAGCTGGATCAAAGGTCTGGATGAAAGGTGTAGAATTAGAAAGTCATAATAGTTTTGGCAAGTCATTGTAGATTTATTCCCTGTGGATCCCCTGTGTAAGTTAGAATTTATAAGGAATAGTGAAGAAAAGGTATCTCATAGTGAAATTTGACTGGACTGTGGAGCCCATATATATATATATATATGTCCATATTTTAGGTATTCATCTGAGACTAGAATGCCCTGATACCCATCATATGGTGTAACTCTTTAGGTTAGTCATCTTATAACTCCCTGAGAGCTGCGTGCAATGCAAGATCACAGCTTGACTGCCCCTGTGGTAGACAATGCAACAGATGCTCTTTCTACCATACTAAGATCACTTTTGCTGGCTGTTAACGTTGCATTTTTCCCCATTAGAGAGGCTAGGGCTTCAGGAAACAACAGCTCAACAGTCCTGGCACTGCAGCGAGACTATTCCTGTTGGAAAAGCAAGGAGGAAAGCAGTGTGCACATGTTCTAATAAATTAAATCGTGCCTGTAACATTTCATAGCACCAAAATGCAATCTTGCACACTTTCAAGCTGTTGGCATGCTTTGCCTTGTACTAGGGAACATTTCCTGAGCAACTCCCAACCAACAGCCACAGAATGCAATTGGAGGACCTACCCAGCCCAAGATGATTAGCAGACTTCTGTTTTGGACTACAAGTAGCTCTATGAATTCCTTCCCTGGTGGTGCCTACCTAGTTTGCTTTCTAGCGTTTTAATTTTGCCACATAAGGTGGGACCAAGCTCGACTCTAGATGACATTATTCATTGCGAAGTGAAGGTGGATTTAAAAATGTTTCTCTTTTAGTTGTGAGCCAAAATTGGATACTATTATACTTGAATAGCTGGAGGAATATTTATCTAGAGCAGCACAGTGTGGCAGCATGTAGTTACACTATTGGCATCTTATTGTGTCAGCTTGCCTGAATGTACGCCACTGTGTTCAGTATAATAAACCAGAAGAATTCTCAGAGGTTATGCCTAAACTGCATGCGCCTGTGGTGCTTCTCAGCTGCTGGTCCATGAAACATACTCTGACCCGTCCACGATTTCAGGTTAGAATGACATCCAGCTGCACATGATCCTCTCCTGAACCTTGGTGGGATCTTTGTTTGCTTATTTAGGTTTTGTTTGTTTGTTTTACTAGGGAAAAAAACAAAACAAAACAAAACAAAACAAAACAAAAACAAAAAAAACCAAGCACGCAGGGTGAAAGAGGTGCGATGTCCTGGTGTGACTGCTGTCCTGGACAGCGACCAGAGTGGCTGGTGGTGCCATGCAGCACCTTTGTCCAGCCCTTCCATGCAGCCAGTGGGAATTGGAGCAGACACACAATGCAAAGGCAGGCCATGCTCATCTCTTCCCTAGGCAAGCAAGCTGTACACTGTGGTATTTTGGTATCATGAAACATAATATTGGTGAATTAATCTCAGCGGAAGAAGGACCAAGACCCCAAGTAACGTGTTTGTGGATAATGTTGATGTAAAAAAGACAAGTCAGTATGTACTACAGTACATTAACCGTTAACTTGTTACTACAATATAGAAAAAAAATGCTTCATGTACTGACTTCCTATTGATGTGGTAAGGTTTTGAGCATAGCTAGTTTACTGAATGTCCTGGTAAAGCAAAGATGAATAAAATTAAAACAAAGATTGTATAAATTGTAAAACAGGAAAAAAAAAGAAGGTAGTAGACAGAAGCTTTCAGAGTCCCATGAGCTGTTTTACAAACATTTTTTTTCTCTAAGAACTACCCTTTTTCTTATGTCTTTCCCTGACAACTTTTTGCTTTTTATCTGATTTTAATAAAAAGATAGCATTTGAGAGCATCTCAGAATCCAGCATCTCAGCCTCTGCCTTTGTTGTTTAAATTACAAAAAGAAGAAGAAAAAAAGAAAAGCCAAAACTCAACCCCAAAGCCTTTCAAGAGAACCTCATCAACATGTTTTGGGCCTCCGCTTTAGGATTCAGAGCTTCTTTAACTGCCGTTAAAATCAGGAAACTTGATCATCCCCTCCAACAAAAAGCCATTGAAACAGGCCTCCAGTGCAATACCAGAAAACAATGCCTTATCTGATGCTATCTGTTGTGGAGACTTAAAAATTATAGGAAAAAGTGCTACCCCCAGACTTTCCCTGAGCTATTGTGTACCTCCTTTCTCTGCACTCCTCTTGCAGAAGATTTGAAAGCAGGAGTCCTGGGAGATCAGGTCCTGGGCTATTGATACTATAAGGACCTCATGACTTCTCAGGTGCCACATGCAAAGTAAAGAGATGAGGACGGGAAGACTTTGCAGTGTAGAAAGATGCTGGAGGGATCTCATTGAGTTGGTAGGGAATTGCCTAGGAGGAGGGGGTGATTATCCTTCAGATAGCAGAGATGTTACCATGGCTGCCCAGCTGAGTATTGTAGCAGGGCTGAACAGCTTGGAGAGGGTTAATTCAATATTTAGAAATGCTTTGGGAGGAGCATATTGTTTCTTTTGCAAGGTTTTTACTGAAGATAGTGAAAACTGTTACATAATCTGGAGAACCAGAGGGAACTATATGTAGACACTCTGGTAGGTCATTGCCCAGTTAATTATTTACAGGAGAAAAAAGCCCAACACAACACTTTGGAAAACACTGCACCTTCTGTGTTGGCTTTGGACTACACTTGTTTGCGATCTCAGTTTGTTAATTTGACACTCGTGTCAATAATACATATCTACAAAAGGAAATGTTTTATCCTGATGTCTCCTTTCTAAATATTTGTTCCCAAAAGCTACACTTCATGTTGTAAGAAGTGGCAAATGCTTTTTCCAGATCTCAGGAGAAAATTGGACCCCTTTTAGTCATCTAAAAGTCTGAAAATATATGCTTTCACCATGATGAAAAAGTTCAGGTGCATGTAAAAAAGACAATTCTTATAAGAGGGTATTACAGTGATTAATTAAATGATGTTATTTCTGGTCAGCATAATTATTTGCTGGGAGCTGAAAAATTAGAATTTGGGGTAGCTGTTGGCCAAAAGTCTGTATTAAGGTATGGATTTCCTAAATGTCACTGTTCTGTGACATAGGACAGGGAATATAATAGAATTATTTTATTACGGCTACAAGCTCTTTCTTGCTAAGCAAGATCTCTTTTAAAGATTAGGCATGTGTCAGTATAGTCACTGTTCAAAGCATATAGTCAATCCTATCTGCTGTGAGAAGAGAGCTTTGAATGTACTTTTGTATCATCTATGATATTTGAGGATGCTTTAGGAAAGGAGCCTCTGAAAGGTATAAAATTATGGGTTTATTAGCCATACTAACTGTGAACAAAGAGTAAGATTTGTTTAAACAATCAAACACTACAGTAATTAGTATTATAACATGGAGGCAGTTTTCAAGTTCTATAAATATGTGTAAGACATGGGAAACTGGTCTTTTGGGGCTGTTTCTATAACAGAGCAGTCCGAATAACTGAGTTTGTGCAGTAAATGAAATACAATATAAAGAGATTGGTTTGTAACATATGCAGTCCTCATCAGTGTAGACTGGTGTCTGCTTGAACAACTATTGATAGCCCAGCATGATGTATGGGAAATCTCATAAGTAAAATTTAAAGATGAAGAGTTCAGATGAGACATCATCACATTTTCCCTTAAAAGAATGAAGGTAGGATGAAATGAAAAATAGGGTGTGATGATGAACACATTTTCATGCTTAGACTGAAAAAGGTCTTACCTGGAACCACTACCCACTGGAAAAGCAGTGATGAAAAAGATTTTGAGATAAAATTCAAAAGCCACAAGAGCTTCTAAAATAATCACCAAACTAAAAATATCTTCATATAGAATTTGGTCAAACTCAGGTTAGTATTATTAAATTCTTATTGATTTCAACAGAAGCCAAATCAGATCCTAAAATATTTTTTTCAGTTATCTTAAAAACAAAAGAAATGGGTAGTTGTATGCACAAGAAGTAAACAATTTTATCTTCAGATTTTTTTTAAGAATGGAAAGAATGTTCAGCTGTATACAGGTGAAACAAACATAGAAACCTCTGTATTCATAGAATAGTATTATTTGTTGTTTAATATTGATCACATTTGCTCACTCAAACAACCAAGAGAAAAACGGTAGGTAAGTAGACAATATAGGGAAGATATAGCAGTCAGAAAAGTGAATCAGTTCCTCAGTCACTTGAACTAATGCACTTTCTTTCTTGTGAAGAATGTTGTCCAAATTATAGATGGAGTCCAGGCCAACGGAACTTTATATTTTGCATTAGGTTCCATGGTCCATAGGACCATTAGGTCCATACATTTATACTCACACAAAACAGGCCTCTCCAAGAATAAAAAAAAATTCAAGCTCAGTGCACAGAACAGAAATGAAGAGAAAATTGAAAATTATAGTTTTCTTGCTACAACAAATGTGGTTTACATTTATTCCTATATAAATTTTAGCTTGTCTTGTACCTCTGAATTATTTGGCAAAAGTTGCTTGACCTCAGTGGAAACAGAATCCTTGCAGGAGGTCTGTGACCAGGTTTACATGGGAGAGAACCATAATTTCTTCATTATGGTTTTGATAAGGATCTTCTTTGGGATTGTTTCCATGCTTCTACATTTTGAGCTCAATGGAGCTGAGCAGCACAGTTACTCAAGCAAAAGGTACCAGGGTAAAATTTAAAGATTTTTTAAGATGGCTAAGCAGAGCTGACAGGGGAGCTGCCGAAACGCTCGATGGGAGCAGGACTGTAGGCGTGCAAGAGATCTAAAGGAGGAAGCTCTTCTTAGAGAGTTTCCTTCCTTATATTTCATTCCCAAGAGTTTTGCTCATTATTTGATTCTCAGAGGCAATCTAATCACTGCTGGCATCACTTACCACTTCTGGGTTCAGTTCCCCAGTCTGCCACTTGCACTTAGAGTAATTTTCTCTGGTCTCATTTTATCCTAGTTTATTTATTTTAAATAAAACCTGTTTTGTTATTTATTCTGTTCACTGGAATTGAGTGAGATTGATTTATTTAAAATATTTATATATAAATAAGCATTATGCATGTAGGACATTACCAATATTATTGCAAATAATATAATATATTCTTGTTAATATATTATGTATTTATAAAGTAGGTAAACAACTGCAAGCAAAATGACACACATGTATCATATGTGAATATATGTCTGTGTCTAGATTATTGGAAATTACATTGATACTTGTGAACAGACAAAGTGACTTTTTATATCTCAGTTAAAGTAATATCATTTTTACTTCTTTCTTCTGCATTGTTTTTTCTCTTTTAAATTGCCTTATTTTTCTCCAAATAAGGGCCTGAAGAGAAGAAATCTCTTTGCAAGTCTCCAAATTAAGAGTGAACTTCCTCCTTAACACACTTAGTTAGAGGAACTGCTGTCCTTAACTGGGCTCCCCACCTCCATGACAGTAAAACGTATTTGTCCCAGATGTGTATATAAATATATAATGCATAGAATATTCTACACGGGCAACTTAAGGTTTTGAGGACATTATTTTTAAAGTATCTCTAACCAGATGTTCTTTGTGCTCATTCTTTCATTTCTCTGACAATCTCTAAACATTTTACTTTACCCATTTTCATAAGGATTCCATTCACAGGCAACTTCAAAAGCTTTGTACCCGCCTTCCTGTTGTATAGGATGCAAGGGGACCCGTCATCTCAGCCAGCATCCCTGCCATGAGCCATTTATTGCAACAAAGGCACTGTGTTAACGACATGGCTCATCATCAGTCAGTCCTGGTGCAGAAGATGTCAGATCCACTGCTGGAGAACAAGGATAATTTGGACTTTGCTTTTTGAAATGGAGAGATGGCAGG
>KZ505702.1:689792-709004 GCA_002844005.1 Limosa lapponica baueri
TGAAACTTATGTGTCACTGAGGATTTCAGCATGATATACAGCTCTTTGCATTGAAATTTGGAGGGATAATATTTTTAGAGATAAAGAACTGATGTACTATAAGACCCCAGACTTAAGGTAACCATTTCTAAGCTAGGTAAATATGCCATCAGCTTGCAAGCACATGCATGACTCATTTAACTGCAAGTAGTGTTTACTTGCACTTAATTTAAACACATGCTTAAAATTAAGCATGATCAGCAGTGTTGAAGAATCAGGGCCTCCACACATGAAAGGAGAAGTGAGACATGTAAGGTATTTGCATTCAGCTAAAGCATTCAATATGGAGTCTCATGAAAATTGGACTAAAAAATTAATTCAGTTTGGTTTGAATATACATGCTCTTCTGTGGTTTGAAGAGTGTTCAAAGGAGCTTGGTAAACAGTTAAGTAGCAAATATCAAACTAGGTTAAGGTGTCTAGTGAGGTACCACAGGGATCTCTATTAGGTTTTATTTATTTAAGTGTCATTAAGAACTAGAAGAGGGATTCTGTTAGTGAGGCATATAAAATGAATGTTAATGACCACAGTTTAATTAAATTCACAGTTAATGCTAAATTGGAAAGAAGCTGCAAACAATGGAGAAACAATAATGAGGGAGATAAGCATCCATCCGGACAGGACAAAATAAACTGAGGATCAATGTGAGAAAACTGATACAAATGGGGAAAAATATTGTCATGCAAAAGGCAGATGTTCCATAGGAGGAAGAAACAAGTAATGCAGAGAGACTTAGGAATGACAGTGAATAGTAAAAAGCTCCATACAACCTTTTCTTCTTGGAGTGTCTGTATTCAGAAAGTATTATGTCATTGGGCTGTTTTCCATACTACTTTTGTGCACTGCCCTATGACATCTTGTTCCTATATCGAAGTCTTTTTTTATTGAAAAGATATTGATTGATTCATTTAATGGATTAAAAAATAAAAAGCACTGTCTCAGAATGCTGGAAGAAACAGGAATTAGATGTGCACGTTGTTACCTGAGACCACAAAAACCTGTAGTGCCTGGTTTATATGGTTCTATACTCTGCTAGGAGACAAGATTTTCTACATTTCATTAATTTTTCTTTGTTAGTCAACCGTATGTTCTATAGTACTTGTAGCCACGTCACTGGCTTGGAACATGCAGAGGCACACCTTGCAAACTGAAAGCTCTGGCAGAGGTGTGCTTGGTGTCCTTATTATGTAGCTTTGGGGAACAGGACAGTGAGATTTCAACATGAAAGTTAAAAGGGGAACTCATTTGTTATTTTCTGCATCTTACTGATGTCCATTCCTTCCATAGGCCCCTCTGATTTATCATCCTAAAGGTACAGAATGGCTGTAGTTGATGTTCTGTCAAAGCTGCAAGGGGAATAACTAACAGCTGTGCATGGATTGTATTGAAAAAACCTGACATCTTATGATTTTACTTGTTCCTTTCTAGTTGCAGTTGGAAATGGTACTAACAGATGCAGTTTAGTAGTCTGTTGAACTTACGAGTTTTTTGCCTTAAACCTGATGTGTCCAAAGGAATATTTAGACTTGTTGGTTAACACAGGATGGTTAAATCACACCTTATGAGATGAAATGCATCTTAAAGTTATCTAACTACAGCTCTATTTACTACCTAACATACTCTTATTTTCCTTCTCTGTTTACTTCTCAAACTCGTGACTCTCAACACGGCTTCCCTCTTTGATCAAAAGTAAGAGTGCGCAACACTCGAGACCAGGTTCCATAATGAGGCATTAGTCACTTGAAGTGAATTGAAAAATGATTGAAAATGCCAATTGAGCTGCTCCCAGCTGTGAAGATACCACAACTTTTTCTCACTGAAGGCTCCCAGGAAACCAAAGTTCTTCGCATGCTAAGAAGCACAGTTTAGCTGGGTGCTATCTCATGACAAAGCCTGCGGAGGATTCAGAGGGCAGTCTTCCTCTGCCAAAAGACCCTGAAGCCACAAAGCAAGCCTGTGTTCTAACAGAACACCAAAAGCACTTGGACAGGAGAAAAAATTCATCACAGATCACAGAGTAGCCATAGCAGGAGATGGTTTAAGCACATTCATTGTACAAAATGGTGATAGCTAGAGAGCATTTGACAGGAGGCTCAAATTCAATTTTTGCCTGTCTGACAGGATTCAAAAGTCCACATCTCCATTTCTCCTAGGAGTGCCCTGTTCATACGTTTTATCCAATGACAGTTTCAGACGAAATACATAAATACTCCTTGATATCAAGCAATCATTGAATGAAATACAAAGGAACAGCTTTTGATGTTCAGACTGGAGTCCTAGATTTCCTATTGCTTCTCACTCTTTCTCCCCACTCCCATTTCCCTTCACCCAACTCCATCTCGTTTACCAGTTAGCTCTGGGACACTGAGTGTTTGGATTCACACTGTAGGACACCCAATTCTGCATGCATTGGATTAAGTGCTTTTTATCCAATTTATCATCAAGATTTCATTCTGGGAACTGAATAAACTTGCAAAACTTGGAGATTGGGTTCCTAGGTCCCTGTTTTGAATGCCTCTGTTCCTACAGGGAAGCAAATAGCATCCCTCTAAGAAAAAGTGGTAAGGCAGGCTGATATGGAATGCAAATATGTAGCCTTACCTAGATAAAACTGTGCAAAATATAACTAAAAAATCTTGTGTTTACATTTTGAGACCATGAAACTCAGTTATTGTCTTGGAAATGTCATTATTTAAAAGATAATAGACAGCTGTAGTCACGCACCTTGGTGAGTCATTAAAATAGAAATGAATAGCAAACAATCTGAATTAGTAAGAGCACACCTACAGCTACTGCTTTAGGTTTCAGGGGTTTTTTTAAGTTCTTTCTCTTCTGATGTTTACGATAAGTGATAAAAAATAAATATACATTCTTGTTTTTTCCTCATTATTCTTCTTCTTTCCTTTCCCTGGCTCAAGGACCTCCCCCAAGGTACAGTCTGTAGCTTACAGGTATTTGGTCTTTCTTTTATGAAGATTGACCTTGACTTTAGCAGGAGAGAGATATTTTCCTTCAGCAAGATAAAATTACATAATCAGGGGCAAGAGCAGCCTGTCCTTACTAGGCTGATTAAGATCTGTTAAAGTCACCATC
Organism: Limosa lapponica baueri; assembly: GCA_002844005.1. Classification (NCBI taxonomy): domain Eukaryota; kingdom Metazoa; phylum Chordata; class Aves; order Charadriiformes; family Scolopacidae; genus Limosa; species Limosa lapponica. Next base: position 692,925 of record KZ505702.1, read on the forward strand.
TCATTTTTACTACACATATCAAGGCCTTATCTACTGCTGTAATGAAATCAAGAGAAAGTGTCTTCATCCTAGAGTAACAGTCCACGAAGACTTGATCCAGTTTTGCTGTTTCAGAAGGAAACCCCACACCCACTGCCATATCTGTTCTCATGTGAATGCAGACCAGGCCCTGTATAAAGTGTGCCGTGTTCATGCCAGTAAAAATTCTGTGGGCTTTGATAAATATACAAGAAGGATAAATTCCACAAAAAGTTATTTCCGAATAATTAAAAAGAATTGCTGGTTGTCACTTCTTAATTAAGAAGAGTAATGTTATAAATAATTCTTATTACTCATAGAAAAGATCAGATGGGGTTTCCTATAGTTTTGATTCTGTTTTAACTTCCAGAAAGACTTCTTATGAAGAGTAAAGCTGAGATGTCTACCATTTTTGTTTTATTCTACCTTATAAAGACAGAGTTATTTATAGTTTTCTTGATTCTATTGCTGTTCCATTGAAAGTGCTTTATAACTTTGTACTTTCTTATGAGCTTATGCCATATTCACTTAATCCTCTGACACCAACTTATGTCAGGCATGGCAAACCAAGCAAACAACTTCTGTGTCACTTAAAAGTAAGCCTATTTGCAGGAAAAATGGGGCCAGTTCCAGCTGCTCACCTGAGAGAGTGAGATTTTCACTGATATCAGGCCCATCTTCTCTTTCAACCAAAGGAATGAAGAACCTTGGGCTGCAGGTGGTTTTACATTCAGCTATGAACAGTTGGTCCTGTTGAGACCTTGTATTTACAAAGTGTGTTTGGTACCCTCAGACAAGAGAAAACCTGTAGGTGCAGGGCACAGACTCCCAGCACAGGCAGTATGAAAAGTCGGTGTCAGGAGGAGCAGGTTTACCTGAGATGGCTTTAACTTACTACTGCCCTAACCAACAGTACCACGCCTGTGTTCACATGGGTTTTATCAACTGAAGGCTTTAAAACACTCTGAAGAGCCTTGTAGCCTCCATGCTGAGCTTCTTTCCATCACAATTGGACAGCTACTGATAATGGAATAACCTGGTTAAAGTTAGCTTAGGTATAAAAGTCACTGCTTTGGATTCTGGTATTCTTGTATTTGGTTTTCAGGTTTAGAGAAGGGACCTTCTGCAGGCAGTGAGCTGCCAGTGGCTTTGTTGGTAAGAGGTTACTGGCTGTGGAGCTGCAGAATAATTCCTGTACACTGATTTTCTTTAGCAAGAACACAGTCATACCTCCTTTGGGAAAAACGTGTGCTATAATGAACCATTTTACCAGGTTTCTCTTGTGGGATTTCCTGTAAATTATTCTTGCAGGAGAGAAAAAGGTAAAGTTAATGGCATTTAATAGAAGTGAGGAGCTGGAGAGGGTTGCCTATTATACCTACAAGGCATTGCTAGATACAGCTGCAGAGGTGGATTCCCTTTACTTTCCCATTATTTTTTGTTCTCCCTGATTACATAGACAAACAGCATTATCAGTAGCTCCTCAGTCCCTAGTTGTCCCAGAGTCCTCTCTCAGAAGGATTTCCCAAAACCCTTCCCAAAACCCTAGGGCGGATTTCACAACAAATTTATCCCAGCTTCCTTATCAGTGAGCTTGTGTGGGCTAAGAGGGATGGCCCGTGTTTCCCACCTTCTCATCCTTCCTCCTACCCATCCAAAGCACCGAGACTCACATCTGAAAAGTCCTCACAGCACATAGCACAGTGGTGCATGGCCCCCTCTTAAAGCTACTAAACTTTGAATGAAATTTGTCTCTAAAAATAACCTTTTAATACAAACTTCATGAGAAACAACAAATACACAAACAGAAGTAGGTATAAAACTTGAGTCAGTCCTTTAGATTTTGCTTGAAGCTCCATATTAAAAAAGATTGAAAAAAAAGGAGTGCAACAGACATTTCACGCCTCAAGTTAAACCATTGTTTTTCAAAGGAAATGTAACTTGAAATAACCATGTATTTCTTACTAAGTGGAAGCAAGTGTTATGCAAACAAAGAGTCATGTGTGAAAGTAATTCTTATCTTGCTGCCTGGACTAGTTGGGGGATAAAATAAAATAAATCTAAGTCAGGTCCAAATAGAAAATGGAACTCAAACCTCTGGAGCACATGGAGCAGACACTGAAAATGCTGTAAATCAGGGGAATTCAATTGACTGAAGTAGGAAACATGCTCTCTTTGGGCACACCTGTAGGTCAGGACTAGCAAAGGCACTATTAAAAGCAATATCCCTACTTAATTTTTAAGGACTGTTTACAGATCAAAGTGCACTCATTATGAATATGGATGTCATGTTTAAATAGTCCCTGCTTTACTACCATATAAAGTACTCTTAAAATATTTCCTTTTTACTGTGAAGTAAAACATTCTTGGCACCACCAGTCCTCCCCTGCTCAAAATATCTCTCCTACTAGTGAATGGTAGATATATAAAACAGCATATTTAAAAGTTTTTCACTGTAGCTCACATCATCTTAAGTGGACAACAGAAAAAGTCCAAGCTACATCATCTGTAGGACTCAGGAGAAGTTCTGGTAGTTTAGGACAGCTTCTGAGTCTGCTACAATAAGCTAATACTGTATTCTGTAGGTGGCCCCATGGATTTAACAAGATTTTATATGAGGAGAGCTCCTGAACGCTATGAGTAAGAAAACAAATACCAGTTCTCAGTAGCTCACAGGAGCATCTTCCCTGTGCTTGAGGGCGGTGTCCCCATTTTACTGAAATGCACCTGCTGTCTCCTCCCGCTCTCAACCTCTCTACTATGTCCTCAGCCATCCTTTTTCCTAAATGTCTGCCCCCTCCCTCCACCGCAGGCTGTACAGCTTTCTATTCATTTAAATGCAAAAATGCCGTTGCGTGCAAAGGATCTCTTGAGCCATAAATCAATAGAGGCTGGGAATGTGTTTCACAAAAGTGTTGTTATTCATTTTGTCCTCTTTATGCTCTTTTAGAAGGTATTAGACTGAAAGGACCTTTGATCTAATGTATTATGACATTCTTAGTTTCTTGTGGTTTTCCTCATCTGTCCAGCCTTCACTGCACCACTGTGCAGCCTACCTTAACAAGCCCAACTGAGTTGAACTTTTGATGGGCCATCATTACTTTAAAAAAGGATTACCTTAACTAATCCTATTCAGACAGAATATTTTATATGAATACTTCCCTAATATTTAAAGGCTCAGATTATGTATTCTTCAGTGTCTGTGTTTAGCAGTACTATCTTTAGTCTACAGATTCAGTGTTTACAGATTTAGTGCTTCAGATTCATGGTGCAGATGTTATTCCATGCATTTTGGAATTTCTGTACTACTTCTTACCTTCTAAATACACCGGAGGCAGTAACCAGAGAGTTTGATAGCGTTGACTGGTTATTCTCTAATGCAAGTCTAAATCAGGAAGAATGTGACTGGAGTCAATGCAACCATGCATGTGTAAAGACAACAGGACATGAACAGACAGGAAACTGACCTACAAGTTGTTTCCACTGGTGTAATGTATAATACTTTTTTGTCATCCCTAATTTGAACTTTGTCCTGTACTTTGTGCCTTGTGTTTGTATTAGTTACTCTATGGTGCTATGAGGGTAATAATAAATCTCTTTCCACCTGTAAAAAGCACAGTGGGAGTTTTTTGGGTACAACCTTAAATTACAAAAGCAGTCAAGCAGAGTTTAGTCAAACTTAGGAAGCAAATATTTAAGTATGACTGAGTCTATAAATAATAGTAGCAATCAGCTCAGGTTGTTATCAGCTTAGAAATAAAGGTTTTGTAAATGGAATTGCTTTCAAGTCATAATTATAAAGCAAGGGAAATCAAAATCCTTTAGTCTTATAAAATAGCTTAGAAAAAAGACACTAGGAAAGAAGTGGCCCTTATTCTTACCTCAAGTTTAATCCCCAGGGGGGAAAAGTGTCTTCAATTCACATCGGTTTCAGTTTGAGTTGATGTAGGTGCATTCAGTGTCCCACAGAGTCTGCCCCTCACACCTGCTTGGGGTTTCTTTCATCCTCTAAAGCATGGATGGCCAGCTTCCATATCCTAAAAGCTATTTTTATTCCCAGCCAGGTGCTGCGGGGCCAAACAGATATAGAGATATTGCTACAGTGCTGCTCCAATTGACCAGACCAAACCCAGATCTGTGTCTTCTCCCTCCTACAAGATGATATAGGAACAGGCCAATTGCTGCCTGGCCAGTGTTCCCCAAGCCAGAAAAATGTCCTTACAGGCTGAGTCCTGGCCCTGAGCCATCTGCTGACTAGTTTGGCAGAAGGCTATTCCAAATCTCTTCCCTTTATTCTTCCTGCCTCAAGGATCTGAGTGATTAGATTCCAACCTCCTTTCCAAAACCACCTTTTTTACAATACTGGCACTGTGTCTGCTAGTGACAACCCCTTCCTAAAAAATGAGCTTCTTCCTGTGAGTTATTCTGAAAGGTTCTGTAATACTAATCTGGTGTAGCCCCACCAAACAGCATTACTCTTTGAAAGCTTTGCTAAGAATTGCTTGTCTCATTATTTCCCTCTTTTTTTCATGGCAGTAGTCCGGCTTTTCATGTGTTTTCCTTCATTTCAACTGAGAGTATGTTTTAAAGCGATCTGCTAGAAAAAAGTCTTTCTGAACTCTCTCCCTTTCCTAGGAAGGAGGCAAAACTATTTTTATAATAATTGCTACAAGGTATATTCTATTTTAAATTATACTCACAGTAAATTAAAATAACCATCATAAAAATTAACATTGTAATTAAATGGAATGAAAAAACTTTTTAAAGGCTTTAAAGCTAAAGGCTAGTGTCTGCTTTTAGTTATGTGAACGAAGAGTTGTGTGGCATAACTTGAGTGACACCACCAATGCTGAACTCAGTGGTATCCACTGAAAATCAGAGGAGATGAGGGGAGGTGGGGGGTCCTTACCATGAGAAGCTGGTCAAGGAAAAGACATCTGTCAACTTGCTGATGTGCTTTGCCCTTGTACATTATGATTTAGTTCTTTAAAATTGTCCTATGAAATATATTCATACCTGTAACAAAGTTCTGAATGTTGACAAACTGAGGACTCAAGGATTTCCTGGTGGTGGATGCATTTCTGTAGGAGGCACACAGCAGACACAGAAGAAAAGTGTGTACTGCATGGTGCACTATAATAGGCGATATCCTGATAGACGGATGGGCAAGATTTTCCCTTTCCTACTCTGGATATCCCTGCTCTTTTGATCAAGTCACTGCCAATTTATTACCTGTCCTTGTGATTCTGTAGCTGCTGCTTTTCCTGTACCAGCTAGGAACAGCCAAACTGGAAATAAGGTACAACTTTTAACTGTGTTGGTAACTAGTTACCAGAACTACTTCACTACCTCACATGCAGTCCTTAAATCAAACCTGGTTATTTTCCTAACAGATGTGTTCCAACTTAACCACCCACATCACTGGATTTGATGCAGTGAAAGAGTGTGACTTGTGTCCCAGGTCAGATGACATGCTCACACCACTCCCTTTTGGATTTAAGGATCCCTGAATCAAACCTGGTGCTTTGGTTTATTTCCAAAGAAGCTAAGTAAAACAATCAGAGACAGTCCCCGCACAAACAAAACTGGCTGCCTTGCACCAGTGGAAGTAAATTCATTTAAAATGTGTTTTGACACCTAAGCTTAACCTAGAAAAAGAAAGCTTCCCTTTCATTGGTAAGCTCCACCTCACCTGCTTAAAAATATTACCACAGATGAAGTTTCCCTTTTTAACAATAAACTATTTAGTAAATGTTGGGCTTCAGCCTCTCACCTTTACAGCCAAATCATTAATTATGACCTTTTTAGTGCTGTTATTAAGCAGTCCCCCCCTTCCCCTTTAAATTATTTTCCTTTTCTAACAGTGAACCTTCTGTGTCAGTGGCTCATAGACTGGAGCAGTTGTAACCTGTAAGTAGCATCCACAGATCATAGGGGAAAAGAAGTTTACTGGAAAGGGGCAATGCAGCAAAGACAGGAGGAGGCAGTACACGGACAGGCAAAGCAATGGCTTCTCTTTCTTTGTCCCTGTTATTAGCCAGGATTGTTTCGGGGTGCCTCTGCAGGCATAGCCATCGGGATTCACAGAAATATGGACGTTTAAGTTGTATGAGTCTCTGCCTTCTTAGGGGAGATGAGAAGGCTGCAGGCATCTCTCCAGCAGGCGGGCACCCAAAGCAAGCATGATGAGCTGCCATGAGCAGCTGCTACCAGCAGGACTGCCTCTGGCACAAGCTCTGCTGTGGCCTGGGCACTGCCTGGGGAGCCCTGAGCAGAGGGAAGGGTCCTTATCTGAGGAAGATCCATTGCGATCGCCCTGGAGACTTCCCCAAAATGGTTCACAGAAAGAAGGAAGAACTTGTCCCTTTGAATAAAAGAGGCCCTCCCTTTACATCAACTCAGGCGTTGCTTCCAGAGGGGATGGGGAGGCATGGGGCTATCTGCAGGGAGGGATGGAAGGGACGAGAGCTGCATTACCCAACACACTGGCTCAACTGCAGCTGCATCAGGCTTGTATACTTGCATTTGTTCAGCGTGAGTAGAACTACAATGCAGATGTGTTCGGTGTGAGAGCTGAGGCCACTTCTGCTCTTTGCATTCACTGCCTGGCCACTTCCCAGACTGCCATTCAGACTGCACTCCTAGCCTGGTGGGAATCCTTTCCTTTCTCTGCTGAATCTTCAAGACATTTGGTGAGGGACCTGGTCTTGAATTAGTGCAATGTGACCGGCAGAGGTGAGAGGCAGTCCTCCCATAGCTACCTGTGGCATTAAAATTGAGATACCTTTTTTTTCTCAGTGAGTTAATTTTAAACCTATTTCTTTCTTTCTTTCCTTCCTTCCTTCCTTCCTTCCTTCCTTCCTTCCTTCCTTCCTTCCTTCCTTCCTTCCTTCCTTCCTTCCTTCCTTCCTTCTTTTCTCTCTTTCTGAGTTGCCATAGAGGTTGAAATGACCTCAGGAGAACTGAAACAGGGATCTGCTGCCACCTTCTGATCACTCGGAAATCCTTCCATGTCCCCAACACGGAAACGGTGCTGTGTAATAGAAGTGGCTACATTTCACTAAATGGTGAAAATGTCCTTCTGTCATCTACAGCTGTACCTTATATTAGTTTTCATCAAAAATACACTGATAACTTTGGAATGAATACAATATTGAGTGAAATATTTAGGAAAGGGGTCCCATTCTTGTGTGTACAGTATAGAAAACCATTACATGTCCAGCCCCAGTGTAGGTACACAAAGTTTCCAGTGAGCTCAGTCAAGTATTAGAAGTCAAAATAATTTTGTGTGTCATGCCCAACACTGGAAACAGCCCCAGAATCCAGCTTACTGTGAACAATCACCAAAACTTTAAACCCATCACTACTTTCATTTATTAAGAACCTCTGAAGTTTATAGTTTGTAATACTTGGCATGGCAGGGATGGAAAAGGACATGTGCGAACCACCTATTCCTATTCATGGAGTTTTTAAAAAACTCAGGGGGCTGTCTCTTGGTTGCTCTGTAATCACTTTTTTCAAACCTTGAATTACTCTGGTATGTAAATACTGATAATAGATAAATATAACAGAAAGTGGCCACATACACATGTGTACATGCTATTCATCTGTCAGGACATTTTTCTGGGTCTTCAGCACCAAACTCCTGGCCTTTACCACTTGAAATAAAGACTCTTTTGTCTATAAGCAAAGTGGCAGGCTGAACAGTAATTTTGGCCAGCCGCAAGAAAGACAGCATTAAGCATTCACTTCTCAAGGCATCAATACTGCTAATGATTTCAAACCCCTGACTCAGGCCTCCTGAAACCATTAGACGGGCCTTACGATCATCAGTGCTTAAGACAACAATAAAGATGTAAGGTTTTTTTATTATTATTTTTCATCTGGTTTTTGAATCTTTACAATTCTGTGTTTTAAATTTTCGTCAGTCATTCTGGCAGAGGATTTTTAGGGGGAACTCAGCTTGTCTGATGATTACCTGGCTGCAGGAACTGGGGTTTTAAGGAGTGGGGAGAAACCACACACACACACACAAAAAAAAAAAAAATAAAAAATGAAAATGTTAAATATTGGATAGTTATGAAATCAGGGAAGTCAGCAGCATGAGCGTAAGCTTTTTTGCAGCCCACCAAAGTGCTCAGAGTATTAGAACCCCCTTAATCTGCCATTAACTGTGGGTACTATCCCATTACAGAGATGATGCAACCCTTGCTCGGACTGACTGCTCAGGCTGACGTGAGCTTTGCCATCCCGGCTTAGCCAGCAGAGAAGGCAAGACATCACGTGTAAGGCTCCTATCATCCCCTGGCAAAGGAACAAACCCTGGGAGGAACACACCTTGTGCCATCCCTGCTTAGGCACTGTAGATCCTCACGTCCCCAGCCACCACTGTGCCTCCAAGACAAGCTCTGCCCCTTGCCCAAAGGCAGAGCTGGCTGGGTCGTGCGCTGTGCCTGATCCAGTTGTGGGGAAAAAACCACGTCTGAAGGGCCAAGTCCTTCTGCGTGAGATCAGCAGCCTGGATCACAGAGATAAAACTGTGTTTATCTGGCAGGCAACATCGAAACTGAGAGTCTTCAGCAAGTTAGGGAGAGGGACTGGGGACGCTCGGTTTTTGCTGCAGAGCTTAACGGAGGTTGGTACTCAGAAAACGCTCAGCATCCACCCTCAGAAAATCAAGAACGATGATGATCCCTAAAAGTAAAGCTCTGACAGCATTAATCTCTACTGAAAATCTCAGCAGGAGTTTTTAATCAGGGTCAGCCTTGTAACGAAGAGACAACTAATGATTTCCTATAGTCTGTAAAATTCTGATGAAGGTAAAGTAAACATTGTTATTACAGGGTTACAGAGTCAATTTCCTATCACTTTTCACTAGGACTATTGTAGGGAAACATTTGGGTAACCACATGTTGTGCTAAAAAAACCCTAAACACTAGCAATGTTTCCTTTTTAGGAAAAGAGACTTGTGAATGATTTAAAGCCTGATTCGGTAATTTGGGCCCTCTTTTACTCTGAAAAGGAACGGGGGAGAAGGGGGAGGGTGCCAAAACTATATTGCACATTACCAGATTTCCAGGATTCTGCATTTTCTTACTCATTAAACTTCACATTGAATATGCATCACTTCTCCGCACACAGTTCCAGCCCTAGGGATTGCACAGTCCAAATGTATTTTAATTACATTATTTATTATTTAAATTAATTTAATTACAAAAAATAACAGACTCTGCACATGTTCGAAAATACCATGCTGTACAACTAAATCTTGAGTAATTGTTAAATTTCTTGCAGGCCTCCTGCTAGGAAGTACTGTTTTTCTTTAAAAGTGAGAACACTATTATATCCGTCAGTGGAAAGTTTACACATTGTATTTCTTCTTTCATATGCCGTTAAACATGAGGCTCTCTCATTTCCCCCTTTCTTCAGAAGGCAGGAGACCCATCTGGTAATATTCTGCAGATCAGCATTTCTTACGGAGAGTTTGATTTAAGTGGTGGTTTTGTTGAAGGCAACGAAAAAGAAACTTATGAACCTGGGTTACAGCACTAGGTCTTGTGTTGTTATTAAAGTTACTCCGTGCTTGTTCCATGCCAAAGATAGACCTGTCTTTAAGCTGCAGAGAATAAGTAAGAGTATTCTTTTAGTTCTCATCCCACTGTGTTTTAGACTTGCAGCAAAAAAAAAAAAGTCCAGTGTTTGCATAGTTCTTGACTTGCCAGCTAATTTTGTTTTGAGAGTTGAAAACTGATGTGGACAAAATAAAAGCTCTTTCATAAGCTTATGAGTTGTTAAAGCTTTAGGAAAGAAAAAAAAAAAGAAAAGACCAATTTTCAAGACTGATAACTGTCTGCGTGCCTTTTCACTTCTGTTCTCTGGCCAGCACTGAGTGCACAGGTGTTGAGATTGAAGGAAGAATATTGCCATCTTTCTTCCCTGGATTAAATTTAGTGGTTGAGCCTCTTTTCCTTTCTCTGTCTGAGCTGGGAATCCAGAGCAAAATGTGTGAAAACTGAGAATAGAGCTTTCTTCAGTGAGAGAATGCAGCTAAGAGATTTTGCTATAGAACAATGTTTCAACAAAGATCAGGAAACTTTTCAAAAGTTTCCTCTTGGAAATAAAACCCCTCTTGACCAGAAATCTGGTTCATAATACAACTATATTCTTCTTTTCTCAAACCCTAAATCCCCCCAATTATCCCAGACTTCTGTTTTCTCTTCAGCAGGACTTTGATTCCGTAAGAGAGAGCAATGCATGAAATCCACTGGAGAATTTTTTGCTGCTGTTGCTGGTGTCTTTTATGGATTTTAGTCAACAGTGATAAAAACTCAGTGTAGGCATCAGGCAGGGAGAATGCTGTACAGGAAATGCCAAGTCAGATCAGTGATCTACATAGTTCGTATTTTGTTTCAAGAAAGGCTAGTGACAGATAATTCAGTCCTGGTCGTTTAAGTAATTGCATCATCTGCAAATATTACCATCTCAGTACTCAGCATCATACCCAAATGACTAGCAATTATGTTAAACAGTTCTACTCAAACACACTGAGGCAGCGAAATGTTAAGGTATGCAGTGGTGAAAAACGCACTTTTAATTTTAGCCTGGTTTCAGCCAATCTAGCTTTAGGAAATTAGCTGAGGTCCAAAAATATAACTGTATTCCAGGCTGTCTTTGTAGTTGTTGCAGAGACAAAAGTGGTTGTAGAAGGTACGTAATCCAGTCTAAGTGTCCCACTTGCAATCTGTTAATAGACTACCTTGGAAGAGTCTACCTTTCTCCCTCTCTTGGTAAAGAAGTGCCAGCAGGACTGTTCTCTTTGCAGTAATAACAGACAATTTATGAGTGCCTTTTTTTTATTATTCCACACCATAAGACAGTTTATTTGATGGCCTGCCTTCCGTCAGAGACTTAGAGAAAAACTTCCTGAAAGTCCTTTTTCTCCCCTTGGTAGAGAGAGCAGTGGATATTGTTTACCTTGACTTCAATAAGGCTTTGGACACTGTCTGTCATAGCATCCTCATAGAGAAGCCGATGAAGTGTAGGCTGAATGAGCAGTGATGTGGATTGAAAACTGTCTGAAGGGCCAAGCCCAGAGGGTGGTGGTCAGCAGAAAAAAGTCTAGTTGGAGGCTAGCGGTGTACCCCAGGGATCAATACTGGGTTCAGTCCTGTTTAACATCTTCATTAATGATCTGGATGATGGGGCAGCACACCCTCAGCAAGTTTGCTGATGACACAAAACCAGGAGGAGTGGCTGAGATGCCAGAGGGTCATGCTGCCATCCAGAGGGACCACATCAGGCTGGAGAAATGGTCTGACAGGAACATCCTGAAATTCAACAAGGGGAAGTGCAAAGCCCTGCACCTGGAGAGGAACAGCCCCACGAACCAATGTATGCTGGAGGCTGCCCAGCTAGAAAGTCACTTGGTGGAAAAGCACCTGGGGGACCTGGGGGACACCAAGTTGACCATAAGCCAGTGATGTGCCCTTGCTGTAAAGAAGGCTAGTGGACTAATGGTATGACATGCTGCCCCTTGGCACCCTGCAGCTTGACCAGCATTGGTGTTTAGGCAAGGTGCCATATGCTTCATCCAAAATGACATGTAGGGCATGCTACTGCCATGTGAGGTGGGATTCTCTCAAATCACACTATCATTGGTGGAGCCAAGGGTGTGGATGACTTACCCACATTCAAAAGGCATTTGCACAATTGTCTGCTGCTGTCAGATGACCTGGACATTAAGTGTCCCTGATAATTTGCTGGAGCCATGACATTGCTTATGAACCTGCGCTTGCTATCGGTGATCGGATGAGTCACAATGTGGGTTCTTCATTGCTCATCTTTCTTACTGCCTCAAACAAGTTTGGTTTATAAAATGCTGTCAGACCCCATCACTGTTTGGACCACATGGTATCCTGGGCTGCATTAGAAGTGTTGCCAGCAGGTTAGGGGAAGTGATCCTTCCCCTCCAGTCAGCACTGGTGAGGCCACATCTGGAGTGCTGGGTCCAGTTCCAGGCTCCACCGTACAAGAGAGACATAGGCATACTAGAGAGAGCTCAGCAAAAGGCCACAAAGACGGTTGAGGGACCGGAGCATCTCTCATGGCTGTGAGAGCTGGAACTGTTCAGCCTCGAGAAGGGAAGGCTGACAGGGGGATCTTATCAATGTACATGAATAGCTGAAGGGGCAGTGCAAAGAAGATGGAGCCAGGCTCTTTTCAGTGGTGCCCAGTGACAGGACCAGAGGCAATGGGCACAAACTGAAACACAGGAGGTTCTATCTGAACATCAGGAAAGACTTTTTCACATTGAGGGTGGCCAAGCACTGGCACAGGCTCTCTGGAGAGGTTGTGGAGTCTCCACCCTTGGAGGTATTCAAAAGTCATCTGGACACAGTCCCAGACAAGTGGCTCTACGTGGCTCTGCTTGAGCACAGGGGTTGGACCAGATGTCCTCCAGAGGTCCTTCCAACATCGACCATTCTGTGACTCTTTGGTGATGCCAGAAAATTTTAGTTTAGCAATTATAAATTTGTGGCTTTTTCCTATCTGATAGGTTCTCTTCCCACTTAAACTAGCCCAATGTTATTGATGTAGGTTTAAAAGCAATTTTGTATTTACAATAAGGATGGTGACTGATGGGCCCAAGCACGCTATTTGCTTTCTGTAATGGACTTGAACTTTGTGTTTCCCAACATCCATTTCTGTGGCCCCTCTTTAAAAAGGATCTTTAAAAGCTCATGCCCTTTGTTGGAAGGATTTCTTACCCTCTGTACCCTCACCTCTGATCTTTGTCATTATCTTGTAGTTGCCCTTAAGTATAAGTAATTTGAAGACAGGCTGATAGTATAAGACTGACTTTTCACTTTCATCCAGAATGATACCATGGGGAGATATATGCCTCATGCTGTCAGGGCCAAATCAGAGTTTCCAAGTTTCTGAAAGTTTCATCTTCACTCTAAAAAGCTGTGTCCTTAGCGACCACAGCAGATCTCACAATTTATAGGCCCAATGGTGAACTTCAGGAGAGTTCAGTTAAAAGCTTCAAGGCAAGGACCTGAAAAGGTTTCTTCTCCCATGAAAACGCTTAAGAGGTTTGTGTTTCAGTGAGACTTTCCTTCCCTTAAAACAAATGACATGTTAGAAGTCCATCCCTCACTGCTAGATTAAACACTCTCCCACCTTCTCCAAGTCTAGCTTTGCTGGTTGGGGGAATCATGAAATCAAAGGTTGAATACTTCAAAGTCTTGGATATATATTTGGGGTACTTCTGAACCCAATATAATCTTGGACCCAATGGACCTTCATGTGTCTCGTACACTCCTATTTCCTAGAGTCAGGACACATGCAGATGTGATACCTGATACATTTGGCTTCTGAAGAGGGTGGCACCAGACAAGTTACAATGCAGAATAATCCTACCAGATGGAGCCATGCTTTAGAAAGAGCTGTTCGTTTGGCCCTTCTCAATGAGAAATAAAAGGCTGGAGAAAGGGGAGGGTGAGTGAATAGAGGGAAAAAGTGATGACTCCACAAAAAATGAGTGGGCTTTGCTGAAAATGAGGTGAGCCTTGGGGCAAAGCAATAATAGAATAGTAACTTAAATTGATAAAATACCTTTCAGCATGGTCTCAAAGGACTGCACAGTTATTAAAACCTAATGCCAAATTTAGCACTACAATAAAAAGACAAAACAAAAGCAGTTCCACAATATAGTGAAATATATATAAAATACCAAAAATAGAGTAACTCTAAACCCTGAACAATCTTACTTTCCCCCTAAGTTTGAAAATATGAAGTGATTTTCAGGGCATTGAGTACTGGGCTGTGTTGTTTTACAGACGACCATAAAGTAAGTAAGCAGTACACATTTTTGCGTAGGAGGCACACTGTGGACACAAAGCAAACCTATTAATTGTGTTTTGAAAATGCCTTGTACTTTAGGAAACAGATTTTTAACATTGTTCATTGACTTTACATTTTAGATGGTCCAAGAGTTTGATGTTAGAGGGAGAGGAAGGCAGGCAAGGCGAACTGACTTTTTTTCATTGGGTCACAAGTTATTTGGCTCAGTCAAAGGATTATTGTCTAAAATACCAGGGTTATGAAGGAAATCAGACTATGTGATTGTAATGATTCTTTTTAGTTTCAAGAACATGCACATCTACCAGCAATTAATGTTTTATTTATGGTGGATATAAGTATAGCTGAGACATTCTGGAGCTGAGAGATCCTTCTTGAAGCTTACATCTGGTCTGGACATCCTATTCTTTCCTTACAATTAATGGAGAGAAATGGGCTTCTTCATTCATCATTCACCTGCCTCACTATAGGTATCTCCGTTAGGAGGTGAGGAATTGTGTCCTAGAAATTCCTGTTTCTCTCCATCAGCTTTACAAGGAGTTTAGTTGGACAGGCAAAGATATAGAGCTCTCCATTTGGTCAGAATACTACTTTGAGCTGGGGGCTAAGGGAAACAGAAATATTTTCCATTTGTGCAGAAAGAATAGAAGAGGCAAAAAATACTGTACTGACTGAAATTTAAATGGAAGATATGGAATATGGATGAGTCAGTTGTAACTGTTTCTCTTATGCCACCAAGCAATTGTGGAACAGTTAATCAAGACGTCCATTTATAGGACATTCATGCAAAACATTTTTTCTGTTTGACCATATTGAATGCAGTTGGTTAAACTAGAACTGCATTCAGTTACCAAGATATTTATTTGTGTGTTTTGCAATTTATAAAACAAACTGTGTTCTCTTTCTTGTGCTCTCCTTCCATCCCTTCTCTCTCTGATTTGTTGCTGAGCAGTAAACAAAATCACAGGGAGTGTAATGAATAAGACAGGCTGTTTCTAAAAACTTTACTTACTGATTTGCACAAAATGAAAACTACTGTCAGAATTATACAAAAATTAGCTTCTTTGACTTCATACAACTTAAGCAAATACATTGTGACTGAAAGCTGAAGAAAAATGCACAACCTGCAACCTCTTAAAATGGATATCCCAGAGAAAATGCACTATCAGTTCCTCTCTGGCTTAACTTCAGTAATCTGATACCTAAATTGCCAATGCAATCAGGATTTGATATGTTTAAAATCAATTAGAAGAAACTGGGAATAGGCTCAGCCGTGTACAGATATTGACTAAAACCTGCCAAACTGGACCCAAAAATGGATCTGGAAAATAAATCAAGTGGATTTAGAACATAAAGGAAGACATAATCTAAAACTTAGCTATTTCTCACAAGGCACAGAGGAGAGGGAGATTCTGTTAACTGTTTAAAATAATGATCTACTCTCTTCTGCATCTGAAAATAAAGGCAACAGTAAGGCCGATGCTCACAGGTGTCTCCAAACTGCCCACAGTCCCTTCCAAACAAAATGAAGACCACAATAGTAATTTTGCTCAAAATGGCATATTCTGAAAAGTCCTGGAAAGTCAGTCTGGAAGGGCATAAGTCACAAATGCTTCATGACCATAGCTTACTATGAGGAAAGTAAAGGAACTGAATAAGACTACTGCCCATCTTAAGATCTTAAGTGAAAGACAGAGGACACTTTCAATTCAATGCAATTTACATTGCAATGGATTTTACATATCAGGAGCAGAAGCACATCAAAAAGAAGAGAAAAGAAAGGAATGCAATCCTGCAGAAACTGAAGTTAGTGGGAATGGTCTGGAAAATGATGAGCGAAATTTGTCAGAAAGTCAAAAGCTTCACCGATTCAGAGAAGTGGAATTTTTTAAATATAAAACAAAGAAGGCATCATAGAGTAAGGAAAGGAAAAGTGGTAAATAAGAATCATGAAGCTGCAGTTGTTTGAGGGAATGTAGGTATAACTGAACAGTAATATGTAAAACAGTAAAAATACTACTGCTGGTAACAGAAATATGAAGAAAGTGGGTATCAAAAAGCATAATTCTAAACCTAAGAAGAGAGAAAAGTGAGGTGGGTATAGATTAACACAGGAAATGAGGAGGATGACCTGAAACATGGAGTAATCCCCCTCCCAGTTCTTCCCAAACACTCATTAAACACTATGATGCTGCATCT
>KZ505702.1:709014-736127 GCA_002844005.1 Limosa lapponica baueri
CTGGTGGCAGACTGGAACCCTCCAGGTGGGACTTCACCCTGAAGATGAAGAGGGGATGGGTGTTCTTCACATCACAGGGTGAGTTTCCAAGTTTAGGGGTAAAGGAAAATAGGGTTGTGGAAAGGACTACTTGGGAGTCCCAATGGATCGGCATTTGAAACGAGGAAGCGGCAAGGGTTGAGGAATAATGTGAGGAGACATTTAGCTGTTTGGGACTATGGTTAAGAAAGTTAATTTTAGAGGTAGGTTGTATAAAATGATGAAAGAATATAAAAAAAGTAACACGTATGTATTAGGAGACTGAGAAATAACTGGGACATTTATCATCTCTTCATTGTAAAAAATTAGTCACTTTTAAGCTGTACGCTCCGTATTACAGCTTAACATTATATTGGCAGGTCTTAGCCTGACAGGGTTGGAATTACATTGTAGAAACAAAAAGGTTAAGAGAATATGGGCTGATAAACTGTGGATTTGTGGGTCAATGAAAATTGTATCTATAAAAGTTAAAGGTCCAAATCACCCTGTCAGGAAAAAGAAGGTTTTACAAGTGATACAGGTAGATACACCAGGTAATATACTGTAAAAGAAACATATTTGCAAGCTGGGGATAAAAAATAAATAGGAACAAGATACACACACAGCACATTGTTCTCTACAAGAGCTAAATGAGAAAATGAAAGCCACTTTATTAGCTAAATGTCACTTTTGTTTTAGGACATAGTCTGAAGAATGAAGAGGCAGATTAAAGGTCATCTAAAGAGGAAAGAAAACTAATAGTTTTCTTATGACCCATAGGCAGAATCACTTCTTTTCTTTTTATTGTTTTTAAGGTATCTTAATAAATTCAGGGAGCAGGACACTGCTGAAATGCCATAAACTGCCCCTTGTAGGTCAAGGGAGTTGAGAACTGGACAAAGGAAGTGACACAAAGAGCTAGTAAAGTCTTAGAAACATGAGATCTGAACATGATTTGGAAAATGAGGAACTTTGAAATTACAACTTACATATACTGTTCACTGCCACAATACAGAATATATGGATAACCTCCCTCACAAATTTTTCTCAATGATCAGCTGCCATCATCACTTACACTTGGTGTTAATATACTAGTAATCAAAAAGCAAGCAGTACAGGTGGAGACTGAGCAGAATTATATCCTGTGACCTCATAAAAGTAGAAGAACTATACAGGCGCCTCTCAGAAATTTCAAAGAGAAAATGCTAAAGATGAAATAGATTAAAAAATGATGTGGCCTTCTGGAAAGCAGTAATGAGAGAAATCTTTATTACTGAAGTTCCCTATCTTTAAAAAAGAAAACAAGAACTAAGAAGAGACAGCATCTGTCAGAATCCTGGAATTAGACTAAGTTTAGAGAGTCCAACAATTATAAGAAATTACTGGAAGTGAGAAGAAATTGGACCTCCTGCAAATTAGTAAAATGAAACAAACTTTAAGATACAGTTAAAACAAAGAACATGACAAAGAAAAAGACAGACAGATCTGTAACAAGAGGGCTTCAGAGAAAGTGCCTGGTTTGGCAATCATTTTAATTGGAGATAGTAAGACGCTAGTATCTAGCTCAAAAGAGACAGCATATTATTTGAGCAATTCTGTGGATCTCAAATTTTCAAAGCTGAAGGCCAGGGGAAGAGGTTGTCTTCATGTTTTATACCTGCTTCACTTACAAATAGAAAATAGAGACTCTCTGGAGAACTGTATTACACAAGACATTCTTTTTAGGAACCTGAAGAGAAACATGATAACAAAATTTTACAAACTTATGAGGAGGTTAATGGTTTAAGGAACAAATTATTTCCCTTCCAAGCAAGAAGGGTGTCTGTCAGAGTTCAAAGCCACAAATAAATGAACAAGTTTGGAAAAACTGAAAGTGTATCTTTTGGGGATACTCTGTTTATGAAGAAAAATAATTTTAAGTAAAAGAATAAATATTTTTTTAAAGATTTTGGAGATAAAATGAAGAGTTACATTTTTCTACTTTTTATAGAAGTCTGGGTGTTTTTGTGGTAGGGAATAGAAACCTCAGATTTAATAAGAGTAATGTATTTTACCCACAGAATCCTCAGCTTTAGTAATTTTCATATGAAAGCAATAGAACATGGATCTGGGAGGGAATGTGAAGGTAATTCAATATGCACAGGTTATGTGATTCTCTGTACAAGGTCAACTTCTTTAAAATCAATAGTACTATAAAAACGTACATTTACATGTGCTTCTCAATATAAAATAAACGACAATCCAGAAAATCTAGATGGCTGCATTTTTTAAGGAAATTTATCTGTCATAGACAAAAAAATGTAACAAAACCTACAAATTCAATTGAGTTCAAAATATAATAAGATGCTTAATTATAAACCTTACAGGAAAGCATGGCAGCATGTAAAATTTCTCATCTACCTGTTGCAGCCTTCTGAAGAGACGCTGGCTAACTCTTATTTGCCATATTATGAAAAATAAAATCTTTAATGAAGACGACAACCATTTTGTGCTCAGTGACAAATAAAGACTAACTATGATGCAATAGTAACATTGGAAGTGAGGTAGTTTGACAAAGTAGTTCTCCCAGTACCTGGTGCAGGTTTAAAAGAACAAAAGGCTTTAAGTAATGGGAAGGAAGAAAGATCTTTCAAGGGGAAAGAGCAGTTACTGTTACAGGCAATATATTAAATTTCTTTGGAGTAAGACTTGTTTTACACAGAGAAAATAGTATGAAATAATACACCAATTGAAGCTGTCTCCAGTTAGAATCAATACATTTCCTATGAACTATGCAATTTTCTGGAACAGGTGTAGGGAAAGGAGTTCTTTTTTCTGTCTCTTGTGGTTACACTGAGAAGTATGAGTGTACTGGAGAGAAATTGCCATTGTAGTGGATGCTTACAGATCTCCTAAGCTCTCACGTAAGGAAATTCACTTTGTGCAGAATAGAAAAGAAAACAAACAAGCAAAAAATTCGCCTATTGTTCCTTTGAATAGCTTCTGGTAAAGATGCTGCTCAAATGTGTATGGAAATTTTCATCATTCTCTCTCCTGTTAGTCACAAAAACGTGATACGGGATATCCTGATATTAAAGGAATGATTCCATCAAGGCAAATTGTAAACAAGAGGCAAAAGAGGCACAGATTTTTAGAAATATAGAATGTTTGTTGTAGAATGACATGCTACAGATTTGGTAAACCTAAATCCCAACTCAGATAGTTTGAATACTAATAGTAATATTGGATGATGTAAAGTTTCCCTAGACAGTGGAGACGATTTGAACTTCAGAAAATTTGTCACCAATGATTTCTTCTGTAATACAGCCTTCTTTTTTGTTAATTGTATACTTTTGAGAAAAATACATTCAGTATTAACATTTCAATATTAGAATACACCTGCTGAAATTTTGACTTCATTAATGCACTATCAAGGAATTATTTACCTCTTTCTTCCCTCTTCAGAAATATACAGAAGGCATTCAAACCACCTCTGCTGCATTTATTTAAGCATAAATGCAATGCTTGATGACTATCAGTGTTCAAAGTTGTAACAAAATCACGAGACAGCTCTTGTAGGAAATAAAAAAAAATTATCTTAAAGCAACAACACAATGTCCAGAGCACTGAGAAACCCACTCTAGAACAAAGATAGTAAGCGACCAAGGTTCAGGTGCTGTCAAATTTGATATAAAATGGAAACACTGACACAGAGATTCAGAGGGGCCAGTTTGAACAGTTAGAGGGGCTGATGTGGAAATGTTAAGCCCCTGATTGACTACTGGGACTTAAATGACCTATTTCTTCTCTGCAGCAGGTACCACTGTATCTCTTCTAGATGGCGCATCTCACCTCCAGTGGTCCTTTCTGAATGCTGATCTAACACACCAAGTACTACGTGAGCAAGGGCAGGGGAGGCTACAAGACAACATTCACTTCATGCACACATGATGGGTCCCATTTGGTCACTCATCATTTTCTTATACCCCACCATCCCCCTTGTGATGCCACATGTGGCCAGGGGGCCTTAGGAGGTATTTTAGAGCATCTCTGAGAGGTTCTTCATGGGCAGCAGTGGAAAGTTTCCACTGGTCTTTATCTCCCAGAGGCAACATAACTCACTGTGTTTGTACATACGGCAGGGTCTCACGCATCTTCTCACTCTTCCGCCATCAAATTCAGGTTCCCATGCTGACAACTATATCCATTAAGATTGCTAACTCAATTTCCTTCACCCTAAAGTAATAGAACCCAATTTCACCCTCCTTCCCTCCTCCACAAGTGTTTTTTACTGAGATCGGAGACGCCAATCCGAGCCTAATAAACATTAGTAGCACTGGAGCCTAATTTTTCCTGAACAGACCCCTTATTTAGTTAGATTCTTTTGTCACATCATCCATCACAACCATTGGGTTTAGCCTGTTCCTGTGATTTGGTTACATTTAATGCAGCAGTTCAGTTAATTGTGTGGCCTTGTACACACAGCAAAAGTTTTGTCTTATTTGCTGTTTGTTGAATTAGCATTTTAAGACTAAGCGCCGATGACTGTCACTATACAGTCTCCTGACAAAGAGGAAAACAATCACTTACACCATGTCACATTAGAAATGGAGATCATTCAAGGGAAATATGGCACTCAGCTGAGAATTGTCAAATCGGCTTGTTTACAGGGTGAAACCTCATATAAAACAGAAGTCCCTAATTTACCAAATATAAACCAATAACAAAAATAAACTTAAAACCAAACAAAAGTGATCCCCTGCATACTTCTTGGCAATTTGCGTTGGTGCTAACTTGCTTAATCAGGAAGCTCAATAAAAAAATATTCATTTTATGTTGGAAAATCAGCATGTCTGTCACTCCACGTTGCAACCTTTCCACATTTCAGCCAACACTGGCCTTTGTCAGGCTTATATAGTCTTGAATTTATTTTGATGAAGTCTAATGCCATCCAAACTGCCAAAGGTACTTAACTTGGCTACTAATACCCAAAGTAATAAAGGCTGTTCTTCAGCATGGACTGTATGATCTTTATTAAGCTTGATGACTAACCAATAAGTTACTAGATGAAATTAGGCTTTTTATATATAATGTGTATACACACACACATATTCAAACATACATTCATACACACATTCATTTGTAGACAAAAGTATATTCATTTCCTCCCAAGAAAAAAACAGAACCCATGCTAAATAATTTTTCTAGAAAGGTCTATATTAGGTTAACAGAGAAATCGTTTGCATTTTCAGCACCGTGAGAAATTCAGGTATAAACAATTCCAGAAGAGCATACATATGAGGAATATTATTACAACTGTATTTCCCAATTGCTTTAGGCACCTAAAGGTGTGAGTAGACCTCAAGGAGGACTTTCAGAAGATTTAATCACCTTCACTCTCTAACGGTTTTTTGTTACACCCAGGAGGTGACTACTTCATGCTTAGATACTTACTCCTATTAACAAATTTGTCCCCACGGCATTTTGCAGAGAGTATTATGCAGATTGACAGTGAACAAATGACAAAAAAAAAAAAAAAAGAAAAAGAATCAAACCATTTGTCCACAGCATTTGGCGCTGAAAATCTACTGTGAACCCACTTGCACATTGACCCTCTTGTACACTCCTACCTGTAATTTTTATTCCACTGAGGAATATTATGATTTTTCTGGCAACCTAATCTATCCCTTATTCAGAAGAAGGTAAGATGACCTTCTGACCTTAGTCATTTATCTTCTAAGAGTAGTGAAAGTAAATAGCCAGACATCACCCAGGCATTGCCGGCTTGATGTTGGATGGATGAGTTTCTTCAACCCTTGTGGTTCAGCAGATCCGTGCCAAATGATACTATCTGCAGTGAAGCCAATTTTAACTTCTTTTTACTGATTATAGTGAGCTTTGAACAAACTTTTCTGACAACTTTAAGGCAGGTTTTGAAAAACAGTTAACCTAGCAGAGAGATGTATTCATAAGGTAGCTTGGCAAAGCAATCAACTACTGAGATGCTGACAGAACAGCCACATTTACTGGGAAGACCTCAGATTCACCCGACGTTCCTTATACAACATATCTCAAAGCTTCTGTGATGTTTCACAACAGTCATATTGCAGGTGGCACTGGCAGTAACACAATTACAGATGTCTACTACCTTTCCCTGGAAGTTTGTGCTTTCAGCCACTTTGAATTTTGCTAAACATTTTCTCACTGACTGCTGCCCAGGCATTCAAACCCCTTCAGTCAGAGATTTCAGGAAGTCTGCCAGAGACAGGTCAGCATGAGAAATGCTGTAAAAGTTTTTTCAAAGGTTTGAAAAGAAAATGGAACTAATTATCCCACTTCTAATCTGTGAAACGGCTTGAAATCCTACAGAAATTATTACGAAATAATTATTATTTTCCCTGGGAAAAGAATAAAATTAATTCATATACGTTCAGGCTGTAATACTCTGGAAATCACCTCTTCAGAACTTCTTAAGAGTTTGGCTCCTCTAACCTTTGAGTAACCATGTGCACCTGCTTAGGAAAATAAGGCTCATATGAACTCCAGCCTCAAAGAACTCTTTTCTTTGGTTTTCCGTAGAGTATGCTCAGTGCCCACAGTGGCACTTTCTGTGTGCCAGCTCTGCTTACCTTGCTCAGCTTCTGAGGAATACCAGATTTCTTGGACTCCATAGTTACGTGTAGGCCATCCTGCACTTGATTTCACTGGCAAAGCAAACGATATTGATGCAAGAAAAGAATTAATGTTTGTGCAAGGCCATAGCATTTTGAGTGGTGTCCAAAGTGGTAGTCCCTCTGGTTCTCCCACAAACTCACCAGGTTATACTGGTAAGAAATTAGGGATAAAGAAATTAGGGATAAAGAAATTAGGGAAACCCCAGCATTTCTTAAGCTGGGATCTAGCAATTTCCCACCTGTAACATTAAGCAATTTATTTCATATTCTAAATATATGTTTATCTTCCCACAATATACTTAGTAAAGAAATGTTACAGTTACAAAGTCATGATGCAAAGAGAGAAGTAAGAGAATTACAGTGGCCTGTGCACATGCATTATGATGCAGTCTTTAATTACACAGTCATGTCCACCCGCAGGAACCCTGCCTCATTCAGTGCACAAGGCAGACCGTGCTCACAAAATGAGCAGCCATGCAGTATTTCTTTTTCTTCTCATCATTTAATATATGTCCCCATGCCTAATTTTCTGCACACCATCCAAACCTTGCACTGAATACATAATCATTCATTTCCTAATGGGCTTTTCCCTGGTGCTTTTTTTTCATAGTATCCTACTTATTAACAGAAATTAATGAATTTATCTTCATAATGTCCCTGTGGTATCATTCTCCCCATTTTACAGATAGGGAATTGTCAAAAGTACCAGCTAATTTGGGGTGGTAATTTGAGATGCCTGAGGTCTGATTTCTCAGAGTATATAGCAGTATGTATGCTCTGAATAGTGCTCCTATTTATCATAGTCAGTGCTGCAAAAGCTCAGCAATTCTTCAAAAAAGATTGCAGGATCACAAGTTGTATGTCCAAATGTGAGAACAGAGAATTTATATGATTTTCATAGAAAATCTCTGACAAAGACAGGATGGAATCTGGTTTTCCAGGAACATTCAGTGATTTTTATCACAATCCGTTTTGTTCATCTGCCTCATGCAGTGCCCATCTCCAAAGCATCAAGTGATCTTCACTCATGACACAAAACTGATTCACTCCTAAGCACTGTTTATACTATACTTTTAATGAAGTGGGAGTCTTATGATCTTTCATTTCAATCCTCAGGCATAACACATATTCATACAGTGATGAATTAAACTTAACTTTATTTGGACATTTTCTAATGTTGGAGTACCAGGCAATTTTGCAGTTTCAAGATTCTTTCAATGTAGCCTTGTGGCTTAGAACTAATTAATTTGAACACAGAGAATGTGGGGAAAAAAATTGAATAGCGCCCATATATACATGTGTCCCCACACACGCAAATTTACTGAAGTAGGACTGGGGTTGTCAGGTGTGCAAAGCAGCCCTTTATTCTTCAAAGTATGGTGGAAATTTGAAAAGGGAGGAAATGCTTTGTGGACATCCCACTAGAGGGGGGTGGAGGAACACATCTGACCAGTGACTTTGGAGCCTCATAACAAAGCAAAAATGTTGATATTCAAAAGCTAGTGGGTTTACACAGGTGGAATTGTTAAGGGGTGTGGATGTATTGGAAGAGCACTAGGAAAGCTGTGGCACTCTTATTTTCCCCTTTTCCTATATACATGTACTATATGTTCTTGGTCATAGGACACCTATGTAGTGGCTTCATCATTCCTTCATTGGATATAGCTGTACCCAGCTCTCCTCTGCCCAGGTCCTAAGGGAAATATGTCCTAATGGGTCCAATATATTCTGTGTTCTTGCTCCTTCCTAGTTCCAGATCTTCCTTTATTCATTTTTTTCCCTCCCGTGTCTTGCCTTGCCACTTCTTGCTCACTCTCATTATCTGCTGTTAATGCTCCTCAATGATTTTCCATCTCTTGGTTCTGTTCAGCTCCTGACACCTTCTTTTTCACCACATGTCTTTCAAACTTCTACCCCTCATTCCCCCACCTTCCCACCCCTTTCGTCATTTCTTGCTTGACTTCCAAGGGCAGCTCTCTGTGGCAAGCTGCAGGGATGGAAAAATGTGGTGTGGGCTCAGAGTGGGTGCATGTGAATTCCTCACCAATGCTGGCACATCATGCTTTGCTGTGCTTGGGATGGAGCTACCCAAAGAGCAGCAGCCACATGATCAAGTAGCATCTCATTTAGTGAAGTGACTGTCAAGATTTTACAAAGTGTGTGTGAGGTTTCAGAGAGGTAGGAGGTGTATGATTTGTCACAAGTTTATAACTTGGCCGGATTTGGGCAAATTTACACAATATAGGCACAGTCCTGACATGAATATGATCTTTATACCAAATTTTGGAGGAGCCAGAACATTTCCAAGGCACAATTTTCTATTTTCCTCTTTCATTTGTAATGCGATCTAAACAATATTTTATGTAGCATCATCTCCAGAAAAAGCTGCACCGTTTATGCTGAACAGCAAAGTAACCTCTGTTACTCAAAAACCTTAAAAACAAAAAGCATACCAGAAACAAAACCTTTCCTCAGCAGTCCTATGGCATGGGATTTTCAGCTCTATAGTTGCAGTGTGCCAAGCCATAAATAGCTAGTGAGTTTTAAACTGTGTAGTGATGTGAATTTTAACTAACATCATACCTGTTGCATACCTCCTGCACTATAAACCCACTCTAAACTTTACCAGAGCTCCACTAGAAACTAAAAAAAAAAAATTTCAATCATATTTTGTGTAGTTACCCCAAACCATGAAATAACATCAGTGGCAGATGGTTGCTTAAATAAATACTTAGTGAAGACCTGTGCAATGATGGTGTGTTCTTGATTGCTATGTTTAAAACTGGGTTTGGCAAAATGCTCCATGCCCCGATCATAATAAACTATGTTGGTTCTTCTGTCACAACAACATGATAAAGTAAGTGAAGTCATATAATCAACCTATGAATATGTCGTTAATAACCAGGATATGCTTCTGTAAGAGTAAGATCTGTCACACAAGTTACATTGAACATTTTATAGACTTACTGATCTTATTTTTGGCCAGCAATCTTTTTAATAAGCTTAAAAAGTATTCCATCTCTGATGTCATGGACCTAGTTTTAGATGGCCAAATATGGAGACAGACTCATGAAAGCAGATATTCAGCTTTTAAAAATTTCTGAATGGTTATAAAAGCTTTGAAAGAATAAATTATTCAAATAAAAATATTTTGAATAACCCAGACCAGAAAAGTCCTGCCTGAAAAGAATACAAGTAAAAATAATGTGGAATGTCTCTACCCACATTAAAAATATTCATATTTGGTATGTTTTCATTTACTATTATTTATTTTCATCTTTCAGAGAATTGTATTAGATTATAATAGTATCTTATTTCTTCAGATCAAAAGAATCTGCATTTAATATTTCATAGGGGCGATTGTCCGTGTGGTCTCACATTATCTTATTGGAACATCAAAGCTTGTTTTAGATTTCTGCTGGTACCCCCCTGGGCAGATCCCATGTTCACATGGAAGCTATTGGTTGACATTCAGGACTGACTTTCATGTGGGAGAAGGAGAAAAAGACTATCTCATACCTATAAATGGACCACCAGGGGAAGCTTTGAAGATGGGATGGAGGCAAAACATACACTATGTGTGAATGATTACTTAGGAACTTCCTTCATGTGACTGCTGGGAAGAAGTTTTGGTTCTAATGGACAAACCTGATGACAGACCTGGGGAAATTTGACATTTCCATATGCTTTCTTTGCTGTTTTGCCTATAAGAGTAGGCATGTTTTGAAGGGCTGTTTAATGAGTAGCTGTTGTATACAGGAATCTCTTTTTTGAAAGATTTGTACAATGGCTATTGACTTGTCCCTGACCATGGCAGGGGGACTGGACCTCGATGATCTTTAAGGTCCCTTCCAACCCAAACTATTCTATGATTCTATGATTCATTGTACATATTTCTTAAAAGCTCTTGATAACTTCTTAGTTTATATGGGACCATTTTCAATATTTATTTAACATGATTGTGTAGGGCTCCAGTCCCTCCTGTATAAAAAGCAAAACACAATAATCAAAGTGACAACTGCATTCTTGGATGTTCAGGTAGGATTTCTCTCTTTCAAACTCACCCATATAAAAGTTAGTGGACTAGTTTGAGCTGGCTGTCTTAGCTGCTCTCTAATCAATGGAGAGAAACAGGAACCCCCAGAAGTTATCCAAACTGACTTAGATGTCTCAGACCAGGTGAACTGCTCTCTAGGGATACCTGTTGCTTTCCATAGGGAGACACTGGATCATTTCCTTGACTCAATGTGAGACAGCTAACACTCGGTCAGCTCAGCAAGCTCAATGCCATGTTTTCATATCAATTTGCTTTTGGAGAGACTACTAAAGATGTCATAGTCTTTGTCTAGGACATTGTTCCTAGACATGAAGGGGCAAAGTACTACTCAAAGAGCCATTCTACTGCACCTCATGGGCTGTTACTGACATTTATCATTAGATGTTAGGCAGATTATTTCCTCCCTCCTGAAGAACTGTGAAGTCTGGTGTGACAGCTGGAGACCAGGCACAACATATAAGCATCTCAGGTGATGCCAGATACCTATGTGTGTACAATTAAATCCAGTGTTTAGATACCTGCAGCTTGCTGCTCAGTCTGACCTGCACTGCTCACCTGGCGTTAAGAAGAAAATTACTTTATCTGTCATTTATTATGTCACCTTATTCTGGAGGTGTATGTATCCTTTGAAACACACAGCAGGCACTAAGAAATGATACTATATAAAAATGGACCTCAGGTAACAATCTTCCTAACTCTGTTTAAATGGTTTCAGCATGCACACTGAGTTAATTTCCCTGAACCTACATTAACATCAACAGAGAGAGGGAGAACTCTGGGGTATAATTCACCTGACGTACTTTTTATGTTTTCATTAGGATTAAATGAATTGTTCCCTAAAAGTGCTGTTTTTTCTGTACTGACTATGAAGGGGGTGGAGGGTGACATCTGCAGTAGAGCTGGCCACATCTGATGGTATGAAGCACACCTGCTCTGACCACCACCCACCCAGCAGCACTCTGCAAAGGGTTTCTGAGACAAAGCCTGCTTTACAGAGGCATCCCTAATCCTGAAATTGGTAGAGGGAGGCTATGACAGCTGCCCTCTCTCTGCAGCTAGAAGTTACAATATCAGCTCAGCAGAAAAGTTGAGTTTGCTGTATTTGCCCAGTCCCTAACCTCTTCAGGGAGGAAACAGTAGGGTCTAATTCAAGCAGCAGTTGCTACCTTTTGTCACTACTTATTCAGGAATCTGCCTCTCTTTCCTTCAGTTGTGTATGGGCTCACCAGTATGAGTAAGAGAATCCCAAGGAATATTTATCTAGTTTTTCTCAAGTAGTTTTTTCATACTTGTGTTCAGATGACGGCAGTTTCTAATGAGCAAGAAAGCTAGTTGCTCATTGTTTGGGGTCCTGTGAGACTGATAGATGTTCATTGGGGTATTTGGACCATATGCCTCACCACAGCGTATGGAAAACTACCTTCAGATTCCAGTCTGAAAAAAGAAAAAAAAAAAGAATATAGGAATTATCATAATGAATCAAATAAAAAAATTTTGCTAACCTATTCTGTTGTTACTAGTATATACTTTTCACAGGTAGGTGAAAAATCTTCCAAGTAGGCTGAAAGGGTACTCTGTTAAAACTCATGCTTTTATGTAACTTTAGAATAGGCAGTGTGAATTTAATTTTAGACACTTTTTCAATTTCTTAAACTAACCATCGTATTTGCAGATACTATGATAATATCAGTGAAGCATCTTTACTGGAGACTTTGAAAAAGAATAACTACTAGGGATCCAGAAGCAAAAAAGTATTCTCCTGGAATAATAGCAAGCATAGTTCTCACTTTTTGAGAAAGGTAGAAGTAACACTAGACAGAGAACTAATTTTCTCTTTTTTTTTTGTAAGCACCTGAAATATTATTTTGGCTTTATTTTTTCAATATTTGTCTAGAGAAAGCATTGTGATGTTTTTGTACTTGAAACCTTCTTTCACATGATTATATAGCTTGCATATAGTATTAAGCCAGGCAGAAATTGAAAGCTAGTGCTCTTGTGTACATGTCCTGCTGGACTGTAAACATAAGCAGCATGAAAAGTTTTATCCCAGGGATGTGGTTGAGGCACCATCCCTGGAGGTATTCAAAAGACAGGTTGACATAGTGCTTAGTGACATGGTTTAGTACCATGTGATGGTTTAGTGATGTGTTTTTTTATCAGAGTTGGATGGTTGAACTAGATGATCTTAAAAGTCCCTTCCAACCTAGCTAATTCTATGATTCTATGATTCTATCCCTGAAGCTTTCATGGCACTTGATGGGATTGTTGCACCAGGGACAACCACGTGTTTGGAGGATGTTCTGAGGGAAAGCATCCTGAGTGATTTTTCAGGTTGGTTTTGGTGGAAGAAATGCAGTCTGCTTCAAGCTATTCTCATCATGTAACCAGAGAGAAAGCTATATTCTATTTTGAGAATATATGATGTGCATGTTGGTTACTGAACTGATGTTTTAAGCAATTTGTAGTGTTCACTGGAAACCTACAGAAATCAAACTGCCTCTTTTTATCTTCATCAGACTTTGTAATTTGCAGTGTCAGTTCTTCTGTCCAGCAAGGCTATTCTTTGTCTTCAGCTATCTAGCACTTTTTATAGCCCTCCTTGGTATGATGTGCATGCTCATGTTATCTAGTCTATAAGACCCCTTAAGGCTTCTTGCACTTAAAAAGTTAATGTACTGAAGCAATAAACTGAACTTCTATGCGAAATGACATAAGACGTTGTGACAATGATATTTTTCCAAAATAGCTGGAGGCAGCTGACTGTATTGTCAGGGTACTACAAGGACAGAAATACATCTGATACTACTAAGATGCTTTCTACATTGGTGTGTGGTCCAATAGCTTATCTGTATCTTAGAGGACATATTTTTATTAGATCTGCTAAATCATTTTGCCCTTCAGGCTGACTTTGTTTGCAAAGTTTCTTCCTTCTCTTCAAAGACTGAGCTGCAAACGTCTATATAAATGCTGACAGAATGTGTGAATGGCGTCAGAGCATTTGTATTCCGTCTTCAACTCTTACTTCTTTTAGAGCCCTGAGAGTAAAATCATATCAAGACACCAAAAAGGTTTGTTTTCTACTGTTTGAGAGCTAAGTTTATTACAGCATGTGGTCTGTCCCTTCCTCGCCCACCTACCTCTCTGCTTCTTTTTCAGTTCAGCTTTTTGCTTTCTGTAGATGCTGCCTATAATTCTGTACAACATGTGTGTCTTACTTTAGACTAGTGACTTACTACTTTACTAAACATGATAAACAATAATGTGTTACACTGTTGTTATAGAAATGGGTGTTATAGAAATGGGTGTTATTGTCTGCTGCTCTCCACAACATACTTTTTTATGCTGGTGCAGGTGAAAACAATGGGACAACCACTCATTTTGCATTTGCACAGAAATGTTACCTGTGCAAAATAATTTACTTATCTTTAGACAATGATCTTAAAAGGGTGAAGAAACAGGGTGGCAGGAACTTCATGAAGTTCAGCAAAGAGAAGTGCAAAGTCCTTCACCTGTAACAACCCTAGGCACCAGCATAGACTTGGGGCTGACCAGCTGGAAAGTAGCTTGGCAGGGAAGGCAAAGCTAGTAAACAAGAAGTTGACTGTGACCCAGCAGTGCACCATTGCAGCAAAGAAGGCTGGTGACATCCTGGGCTTCATTAGGCAGACCTTTGCCAGCATGTAGAGGTAGGTGATCCTTCCCCTCTGCTCACCACTGTTGAGGCACATCTTGAGTGCTGGGTCTAGTTCTGGGGTCCCCAGTACAAGAGACACATGGCCGGAGCAAGTCTAGAGACAAGAGGCAATGGGCACAAATCAGAAGAGATTACTGTGAAAATGCTCAAAGACAGGAAGAGGTTGCCCAGGGAGGCTGTGGAGCCTCCACCCTTGGAAATACTCAAAATCCAACTGGACAGGGTCCTGGGCAACCTGCTGTGGCTGACCCTTCTCTGAGCAGGTGATTGGACTACATGACCTCCAGACAGGCTTTCCAGCCTCAGCCCTTCTGTGATTCTGGGTGGATCCATGATTTCTCTTCTAGCTAAGCAAGGCCATAAGGTTGAAAACAAAAGATTCTTTGCCTTTTTGCAGAAAGAGAAAGAAAGAAGAGGAACATATCCTCTGATTTTTGTCCTTTTTTTTCCAGGTTTTGTTATTCTGTAGGAATGATTGTCTAAATGTCTTTCCTTAACAATATCTGGAAGTCTGGAATAAAATTTAAATTTTAACAACTAATGGAAGATGTCTATATTGCACTGGTAACACATTTTCTGACTCTGTGGTACAGTTAATGTACTTGCAGTACAAATTTCCATAGGGGCTTATATAAGCAAGACTTGTCATCATTTTCGAAAGTGTCCTTCCAGTCAGATTGCTCTTCTTTTTCCTGAAAGAGTCATTTAATTTTTCTATGAATTTCTGTGTTACTGCATAAGCAACACTGGAACAAAAGGTTGTGTAAGTTCTCTGTCTTTCAACTCCTTTGGTTTCTCAGCTTCAAAGACCCACATCAAAATATCTTGCAACAGAACAAACACCAACTGGATTTTCTTTCAGCCTTCAACAGATACCAAGTTCTGCCAACTGCCCAGAAGAATATGGGGAAATGCTGCGAAATTCCTCCTTGACATACAACAGAGCAAGTTAATACTGAGGTAGCTTTATGGGTATGTTGCAAAATTTTTTTGCTTGGTTTCTTTAAAGACACTTTTACATCAAACCAAATGGTGCTGTAAAAGTCTGATATACAACATTTGGGGTAAAATCATACTGTTGAAACACATCATTCAGTTGCTGAGCTTTAACGCTATGACATCTAGATGCTTCCACTTTCTCCCCGTTCCCTTAAGTTCACTGCTGAGGACAGTCCTCTCACTGAGTCCCATGGCAGCAGAAGCAGCACCTCAGCCAGGATGTAGACTTTGAAAATAATTCTGATTTGACTGATTTCAACCCAAGATGTGGAATAACTTTACAGTTGAGGGTTTAATCAAAATTAAGAGGAAGTACAGACTTTCTTCTGATTGCCTCCTTTACCTCTTGTTTTTAATCTAATTAGCTGTGCTACCTGTTTTAGTCTGGGTGGTGATAACCCACTGAGACTTTTCTGATGTGGAGATCTTCTCCAGTACCTAGGTGTTCAAATCCTTTTTGTTGTTGATTGTGATCTAACATCTTCTGCAAAATAGCATGCAAAAGACGTGAGACATTTGCACGCATTGAGATACCATGAGAGATAACTCTGCTCTCAACCATCTGCTAGACCCTTTGTTTACTGCTGTTCTTTGTACTGAAGTTCAAATATTTTGGAATGAACAGGGGAAAAATTGCACAAGAAGCCCCCCAAATCAGCTTTAGTTTTTCTATGGACAACATCTGCAGAATGTGATAGGAAACAAAAACATCTGTTTCCAGTGGCTTTGCTGTATTGTGCTTTTCTAGTGACTCATATGTAAAACTGAAGCCAGGCTGTTTGGGGCGTTCTCTCATTTTTTATTATGTAAAAAGCCCTGGGCAAGCTCAATATACAAAGGTAAGATACTCAGAGGTGGAGCAGATATTAATAGGTCCACAGTAAGCCCGCTTCAGCTTCACAGCTTCTGGATGAAGAATCTTTTGGATGGAAATGAAGATTAAAGTCTTGACTGACTAATAAGAGAGAATTCCCCAAACAAGTCTATTATCTAGTGGTAACACCATTGTTCATGGCAAGATTTACCATAAAGCAGAGGCAGACTTTTGTCTGTATCTATTAGTTTCACCTGGACTATGATAATTTAATGCACTGGAAATGTGGTTTTTTGCCTTGCAGACCAGTATGCCTGCTTCTGCTGTCTGCTTGTTTGGATATCCATGAGATGTTGGGCAACACTTGTCTGACCTGGTAAGTGGCAGTGGTATCCCACTGCCTCTATGAATGCATTTAAGTGGTGATAAAATTAATATTTGAAAACCTATCCTTTAAGATTTTTATGCTATTATCATTGACCAAACATAGCTTTGATTTTTAGGCCTCCTTGTGCATGCAAAATTGAAAATTTCGCTTCATCTTACCAGTGAGGTAAGAGACCATCCCCTCATCCTCTCTCTGACTAACCTTATAGCTCAGCCATTAGAGGATTCACAGGACATGTAGAAGTCGGATGGGGCTTTGAGCAACCTCGTCTAGTGGAAGGTGTCCCTGCCTCTGGCAGTGGGGTTAGAACTAGATGATCCTTAAGGTCCCTTCCAACTCTAACCATTCTATGATTCTATGAAGTCACGCTCTTACTGCTCTTGTTTTTAGAAGGACCTCCTATACTCATTAAAAACCACAGTGCATTTGTGTATGCTGTTCTCACCCTTCTTTTGAAGCTCAGCTCTTTCACCCTTCCAGCCTGGCTGGTTCAGAGGGGTAAGAGATATATGGCTATGCAGCCCAGAGATGCAGAGGCTCACCAAAAGGCAGGGGCTGATCATTTTTCCATGGGCTTCATCACGCTAAAGAGTCACTGGACAAAGCAGAGCTGTTTGTGCTGAGATACATCAGCGTAGGTAACATGTCCCTCTCCATCTTGGTGACTTTCATCTCTTTCCCAGTTAAGAGGTATACTAAGGACACTTTCTAAGGGAGCTCTATGCCTTCTATAGATATCCAAGCTTCTGCATCCTTTAAGAAAACTGTGCTGAAGTTTTTCCTCTTACTTATATAATCACCTAGCAGTGAAAAGAGCTAATGTTAGGATATAGCTCACTCTGTATCTTGACCTTACAAGACATATTGCCTACAACTTATTACCCCCTCTTGTTTTCTTATTAAAAAGCTGAAACCAATTATATTCTTCCCTTTAATAACCTTCCAAGAACACAGTGATAGAAGCTACTTTTTAACAGAAGTCTTTTGCAGAGCAATATAAAACAGAAAAACATTTATAAAAAATGGTGATCCTTGGTTATATTGGTACAAGGAATGCAGAAAGGAAGAAAGCAAAATAAAGCCATGAGAGAATATTTGTTCCTCTTCTGTTCTGTACAATTATAATATTATATAATTCAGAAAGGTAAACATATTCCTTTAGTCCCTCTTCTGGTAACATTTTCAGTCTGCCTATATATATACAGGGACATTTTATTAAATATGGTGCATATTGTCTTTCTCACACTTACCCTCTAAGGCTTGGAAACCAGAAGCTCCAGCTACAGAGCAAGTAGATGTGAATCCTATCACTAATCCCAAGTATTTTGATTTGAAAAAGAAATGGTGTTATTTCACTAGGAAAGAAGCACAGGCTCCTTAGTCTCTCCAGCCTGTGATAAAGCATCCCCTGTGGGGCCATGGGGAACAGAGGAAAGCTGGGCTCTGTCTCTGCCTACTCCACATCCAGGTGAGGAGGAGAGAGGAACCCCAAACAGCTGCAGCTTCTCATGTTGCAAGTTGTGGGCTCCTCTCCAAGCTTGCCACGTGGCAAGCGTGGATGTACTCAGGGACCAGATATTGCTCAGAGTAAGTGTGCAGCTGCTATTTTCCTTCTACAAATCTTTGTTCTGGCAGTTGCCAGCAAGAAACTGATCAGGAGCAAGCCCTGCAGGTGACACTAATTCAGCACACAAATCATAAGGGTTATGAGAAATCTCCAGGAAAGGATGCGTTACTATTGCATTTCTTCTCTTACTGCATACCGCTCTCTTGGATTAGTTGGTGATAGATGACTACTTAGATACTCAATGACAAAAGGTCAATTAGGGCCATGTTTTCTTTTCCCACAGAAAATGCTGATGATTTGCCCTTGGTTTGACAAGTTTAGACCTGCGTGGCTTTTAAAAAAAAAATATGATTGTATCTAGTCCAGTCTTTCAAGCATTCAGTGAGTGTGACCCTCCATTTTCATCTTTGCAGCTCGTATTGTTTTCAGGAAAAGGGCAAAGCAAAATCAACTATGTTTGCAAGGCTGGGTTCAGTGACTGTAAAAATCTAAGCCACACAGAAAAAAGGATAATTTTGAAAGCTTTTATGAATACGCTGTAAGAAAATTCTAGGTTCATTGCAAAAGAAGCACCATTTTCTGCTCAAAATTATGCATTTGACAATTGTGCAAAACATATTTCCAAATAAATTGAAAAACACTAATGTAATAAAAAAAACCAACCAAGCAAAACCCAAGTAACAACAAAAAAGAGAAAGCAGAAGTTGCAAGACTGGCTTCAATAAGTCCTGTTACTTGTTTAAAAACAACCATGTGATTTCCTCCTATTTTTCCTCTCACTGAAAATCAGACATCAAAAGCAAAGCAAACAGCATAGATGTTCAATCTATCAATGTAAATTGGCTCAGCTGGTATAGCTAGCGCATAAATTGCACGAGGAATAAATATACGGTCTGTTTGTTCTGCTGTTGAGAAAATATAGTTCAATTAGTCTGGACTACCATATGATACACAGTTTCTCCCTTTCTGTGGGATATAATTAGGAACAAGATGTAGCATCTGAGGGACTCATGCCTTTGAAGAACATGACAACTTTTGAATAAATAAGACGAAGATGTGAAAGTTGCTGTGTATCCTTCTTCTCACTGTGGGGAGTTGAACAGGCCTTTTCCTGTCTGGCCATTTAATTTGCTCATTTGTAGCTAGGCTTGCATGAATCACTGCAAGCCTGCTCTGAGAGATGGGTTGCACAGCTGTGTGACCATCTGGGAAACGAGAAAGGAGAGGAGAGGAGAGGAGAGGAGAGGGGACAGAAGAAAAGGAGAAAACAAAATGATGGAAAATGGCAGATGAGTGATTAGGGAAGACTCACATTTCTCTCTTTCCAACTTGACACTGTGACAGTAGTTGAAAGCAGCAAGCCAGCCTGTTATTCTTTTCAGTAAACCATGTGGAGCAATGGCTCTTGAATTTTGCTACAAGGCTGCCCAGCACTCTCCTGCAAAATGAGCATTAGGCCAACAGGCAAAGATGGGTGAGAAAGCTTCATTTTAATAATGTAAAGAAAGTCCCTTTTTTTGAACAGCAAGGTAATATGCATCATTTTGCTACAGTCTTAGAAGGTCAAGAGCTTTGTTGGAGGCAGCTGTCTCTCCTGAATGGCTCGGGACCAAAGTGATGCCTTGCAAGTCTATAACCTACATAAGGTAAAGGTATTATCTCAGTCAATATGTCATAAAGGAGAAACCAATCCTGATACGAAGATGGGGTGACTGGTATACAGCATAACTGAAAGGAAACTGTGTTCTCAAACTTATCTGGCTTGCTCATACTATTCTCTGAAATGCCAGATCCATCCAAACCCTCTTAGATTTGGTATAGTAAGCATACAATCATATTTTCATAAAGACATTTTGTTCCCCCCTTCAGACACATTTAATCTGGGTCCAACTTCTCTGATTTTCTCATTGAGCTTTCACTGAGCAGCGGTTCAGCCTGAAGCCATGTGTGCCCAGGAGCACTGGCTCCCAACTCTTCATGCCGAGAGCTGGGGCAGAGGGTGCCACGGGCGCCAGGCATCCTTCCTGGGGAACCGGTGCCTGCTCTGGCTGAGGGCTATGAGTGTCTACATCTCATCAGAGACAGGCTATGACCGGTGCCAGGAGAGCAGAGCCCAGGGACATGCTTGGGTTCCCCCAGCACCGTCAACACCCACAAGCAATCAATGTTGCTAATTTGATATGTGTCTTGTTGTGCCGTGTTTGATATTTGGGGGAGGACCCTTCCTGTTGCTTAAATCCTGTTCTTCATCATTCTGTAGACATTTTTCTAGAGTTCTCCAGGAATTGAAGGGATTTTTAATTTGGAAATATGCTTTGGTGTGCATGTCAATAATTCCATATGTTTTGATTTCTTCATAAGGGGATATTTTTAAAATAAAGATTTGAGATATTTGGGTGTTTTATTTGTTTTATTTCTAGTTTGTTATAAACAATGTGAATATAGTTGTATACATACACAAAAAGAACCTTCATGTCTATAAAATATAATACAAGATATTGTACTTTGCACTAAGAATTTAAACGACTATAACATTTCAGTTCAGGAACGCTGCTTAAATAGTACACTTCAACATGACTTTCTTCTCCCCGCCCCCCCAGTAGCATTTCATGAAAATATATGAAAAGATTTTGAATTCAGACAGCAAAGTATTTGCTCAACAGAAGGTGGTTTAATTAAGGTATCTGTCTAGCTCTGTAGACAACCATATAAATGAGTGGTTCAAACATGAAGTAACTAAGCAATACATTCTGAGATTTAGTTCCCACTTTATTGTTTGAATCATTACTGGAACAGCTTCTTATGTGTTGTAAGCCACTGTAACTTCTTTGGTTCTTATGTAATAATGGCAATTTATATCACCTGAGAAGACCTGAGCTAGATTCTGCTCATCAAATTACACGCAGCCTGAATTAGTTTAAAATCCACTACATTATGGTGCTATTGAAACTTTCATGGTTACATTTATAAAAAAATTCCAGAAATATGGGGTGTACAAAAGGCCCCCAAAAGCTTGCACACACCTGTTTTAGATAGAAAAAGGCAGAAATGTCTTCAAGATTATGGGAAATCTTTTCTTAGCATGTTAATCTTGTTAAAGAACGATCAAATCTGATGTAAGGTCAAGAAAAACTTGGAAAATGTGGCTGAACTTCCAGTTAAGTTTCCCAGTTATTGTCCAGAAAACTTCTGGATTTTTCCTTGTACAGGCAACTGGGTCACTTAGAAACAGATTTTGAGATGTAACGATTCATATTACTGTTTACTGTTCCCAATGAGATCTGGAATTGATTTTTTTTAAACACTGAATTAAAAATATTTTACTAATCACTGCAAGTTTTTGATACGTGCCATTTCCAAGTTACACTATAAATTAGTCAATGAAAGTACAGAATGACAAAGCTTAGTCAACTGATTAAGTCATTTAATGGCTGACTGATATCCAGGTAAACAACTGAAGCTAATTCAACATATAATCACAGTATATCTACAAGACTTTACCCATATCATAGATGTTTTTAGCACTTAAACTTCTTTAAAAAATTTGTTTTCAAATTTCAAATAACGTAAGTGATACAGTGAAACTCACAGAATAGTAAATATTTTTCTTTCTGAGGTCTAATTGCATAGTATATTGCATATTAAATTTAAAATAAAACCTATTTTAGAAGATGATATGTTTAGAAAACATTAGAACATTGTTTGAGAACAAGAGGCTGGTCTATGCAACATGAATAAGAAGTCCTAATTTGGGTCAGCTGCTGATTGCAGTTAAAACAGTTTGAAATAAATGCAACTGAGTTAAACATAAATATTGTTCAAAATGGACCTCAGCTTTCTAGAAGAAGTTGCTTAGTCATACAAAGACTATAAGATACTGAGGACCTGACCTCAGAGGAGGCCCAGGAAGCCCTGCTCTTCTGGAGGAAGCTGCCTACACAGCATTACCTGCAGGATAAAAAGTGACTCAATACTGTACATCCTTACTCTTCTGTTCTTAGACATGGGGCTTATTCTTTCTCTTTATAAAACCTTTGATGTGTACCATGCAGTACAAAGTTTCACACTGGGAGAAGCAGCTTACACAAGCAAATCTTCTACTCTTAAAAAGGGATTGCAAAGCAGTATCCTGTCACTGTGAAAATGAGGAGTATATGGCCTGGTCTTTGTGAGACAAAGACCATAAGCAGAAAAATCCCTTTATTTTCTCTCTTCAAGGACTGAGTCTCAGCTCTGTGAGCATGTATTTTATGGAGAAGCTCTTGTTCTCTCCTGTCTGTAGCAGGAAAAGGAGGCTCAGTTTAGTCTTAAAGATAAACCCCAATCAGAGCGACAAATCCTAACTCTATTAAGGTGGTTATTTCAAACACTGAGTCTGCTCAAGTGGTCATATGTGCTGGGAAAGAACAGATCTGAAATTAGGTAACACAGCCTAGTGTCTTTCTTGGTGTCAGTCTACTCATGACAAACTTTTCTATTCAGCCACTCCCTTAAACTCATCAGGATCTTTTATGTAATTATGCAGATTTTATAACATCACATACATGTCATCATTCATTAAAATCTGGAAGCCAGCAAAAGAAGCTATAGTGTTGGACGTTGGCATCAAGCAGGCAATCTGAGCTGCTTTGGGGTCATTATTTTCAGCTGCCCTTGAAAAACTGAAGATCTTTTCTTGAGGCCCCTGTTTGTCACTATTCTTCTCATCTTCTTGCTGGCTTTCTGCCTCAATGATGCACTCTGGCTCTTCATATTCTAGCTTGGGTTGTACCACTGCATGATCAGTTTTGTCTATCCATTCCTAGGAAAATGAAAATGTTGATGTTGGCAGGGACTGAGATATCAATCAAAACAAACCTGGCTGTAGAGACACTGATTTTCCTTTAGTAATGGCATCTTTCCAGGATAAGCCACAACAAAGATGAAATGGAAGCAATATAGACAAGCAGGACATAAGATAGCAGGATGGAAGAAAGGCAGGATGGCAGGAAAGCAGACAGGATTCCACAAATGCATACACACTCCTACTGATTATTGAGACCATATTATATGCATCTTCGTATTTAATCAGGGCCTTTAGAAAACCTTGGATGTATAAAATAGCTGGTGTTCCCTCTTTGACAGATTCATGCATTCTTTAACCGAACCCCTGACTTAATCTAAGTTGAGACTGATTTTACATGAAGATTTATAAAATGTAGCATTTCTGTATTAAAGCTTCAGTATTCATTTGCATTTGTATCTTTCTTCCTCAGATTAAAGCTATTTTGTATATAGAAATCTTTCGGTTTGTCACTGAAACATTATTACTACTCTTTGATATTTTCATTGGATTTGAAAATGTAAATATATGACCTGTCTCCACTCAGAGGAAACTTAGTAGTAATTAAGATAAAGACAGCCTAACTAATACAGAAAAATACACCACATGTGTGATGTCATGGACTCAAGAAGCAGTAAGAAAACAAAAGCAAAAACTGCGGTCTATCCATTTCACAGCCATTCCATGTCTAAAAGTTTAGCAGCCACATACCTCTGTGGCTAAGACAAGGTGCTTCCTACTGTGACTGATGCCTCCAAAGGCATGAGTGCTATCACTGGCTCAGCGCTAAGTCTCACAGCACTTCACAAACATCAAGGGCAAGGTCAGGTTGAAACAAGCTCCCTGAGCTATCGTGTACAGGAATGGACGCAAACAACACAATGGCACCTCACTGGATATTGTGCAGCTGGACACCCTTAAATTCTTCTCCAGCATTTTCTCTTTCTATAGCAAGTGTCTTTTCACAGTGCCAAAGCAGCACTAGACTGTTTATATGAGCTCTGGTGTTCGCTCTGTGGATCCTCTTGCTGATGTTGCACGAGGGGAAGAGCTTTTCTCTTGGGTGAGAGAGAGCTCATGGTGATGTCTGTGTAGAGCAAGTGTCAGTAGCTACTCAAGTTATTCTCAACACTTTAGAGTTTACAGCCTTGGTAGGAAGGGAACGTTTACCTGAAAGTTTCCATTATGATCATTGAAGAGATCAGCAAATATGTATTTTGGATCTGGTATAGCGGGCATGACTGACTTCTGAAGCCTGCAGAGAGGAAAGAAAGATACAAATGGATGTTTTGTTATAGTGTACTCATTCATACAAAACTCTACCTGAGCACAGTTCTGTAACCATGAATATATTTTACATGTCAGTACTCTAGGCTTGATAACTTTTAAATGTGTTCTAAAGGCAAAAAGCAGCTATAACAATATGATAACGATACCAGGATAAGAGTGATTTTTCTGCTGGATTTTCAACCAATCCTATCCTAGCAAAATCTATGCAAACTTCCAGCTAGTCAGCAAATGCCATTCAGCTCCATACAGTAGTCAGAACTTTACATTCCCTGGCCACATTCCCCTAGACAGGGAAGATGGTGCAGCAGCCAGAGGTATTGGCTGACTTAGTAAACACAAACGTAAACTTGAAACTTAGAAGTATAGCATAAAACTTCCAGCTCATGCTCTAAAAATATTACCAGAGTCCCATATACTTTCAGCTTCTAAAATACTGCATTTTGGGGCTTTTTTTTTTTCCATCAAAAGCCCCAAATTTGGGGCCCTTGCGGGTTTCTTTTGGTATTTGGTGGTTTATTTTGTGTTTTGTTTTTTTTTTAAATTGTGGATTCTAAACATGAACAGAGTCATTCAACTGCAAATCCAAATATTGATACAGTCTTATTAAAGGTGAACGCACTCAAGCTTACTTCAGCCTACTGCAAACAGAAATTGAGTCTAATGAAAGTTGCACAAAAGATTGTCAGTTCAGAAGAAATATCCAAAATAAATGGTTTCTCAGGATTTAACTAGTTTTCTGAAAAGAATAAGAGGAAATTAAGTGGAAGACACAGAATTTTACCCTGAAACTCTGTCTTTTACCACAATTGTTCTGGTTTTGAAAATGAAAGGCTTTAGTTTTTGTAAGGCCAGGACGCATTATTGCTCAAACAGTAATTAAGCTACTGGCTTCTACATCTTCATGATGACTTCACCCATGAGATAAGAATTATGAGTGCTAAGAGACTTCTTCCTGAATGATGGCTCTATTTTCATGACATGATTATTTAGTAATAACTAATAAAACTGTATTTACCTCTGCCATTTACACAGAAGAATCGAGAGGATGAGCATCATTAGAAGTACTGCCAGCAAACAACTTAAAACTATTACTGTGTTTGAGTGAGATTTTGTATCAACATCACATGAATCTAGGAATAACCACAAAAAAAGTATGTGAAAAAAATATTTTTTGCTTTAACAGTAAATATTCCTAATCACATTAGAATACTGACTTTTCTTAAAAAAAATAAAAAAGAAAACTTTTTTAAAACTTTTCTTTATCTAAATTGACCTGGTACAGGACAAAGGCACGGGCTTACAGGCAAAGAGTAGAGGTGTCATGAATGAATCCAATATTTCTTCTTATCTTCATTGACATTGCATTGACAGTGATACAGCAACTTTGTGCTAAGATCTATATTGCATATACCTATTTTAAATCACCAAAACTGCTACTTTACAAGTAGCCTAAATATCTTATTTCCCAAGATAGAGCAAACAAACAAACAATCAAACAACATCTCCCCCATCTCAGCAAACAAAAAGCCAGCAAACCACAAGTGCTGATACCCAGAAAGTAATCAGTGGCAGGATATCATCTAACACGCAGGTATATAAAATGAATGCATTTGTGCACTTTTCCACATTCTCAGCATTCTTCCTGAAGCTTTTGTAATGCCACCTGAAAACTCTTCCTACTACTATTGAGCTTCTGGTCTCCACATAAATACTATAAAGACTAAATGACTATTCATATGGGAGCAAACATCCAGCCTGTTCCACCTGCCTGCTTTGTTCAGCGTGCCAGAAAGCCACAAGAAAAGTTGTGATCACAAAATAAGATATTCAGAATTTATGAAATTTCTTGAGCACAGCTTTGTTCATGGCTTCCTCTGATGTTAGATATGGGGTCAATAACAACTCATTGAAGTCCTGAAGTGAAGTGCTTGCCGCAGTGAAGGGGCTGTACCAATGTCACTTCTGATCGAGGGGCACCCAGGGCAACTGAACCGTTAATGTCTCCTCTGTGCTTTCCTTCCTTGCAGTTACCTGCTGGAAGCCTCTGGTCAAATGGTCCAGATAGGGCTGTTATCTGCTCACCTCTCAGTGGTGCACAGGGAGACATTGTCCTCTGTGTTTGCTTTAGAGCATTTGTCAGTCACACCTGAGGACATGCTTGCAGGTTCACAATTTGCATGGTGGAAGAGGCTTCTCTGGAGGTCAGCACTGTGGCTACTACTAGTGCACAGGCTACATATACCTGTGCTCCAGGATTTCATCCCAGCTTTATGTATATAGATTTTTTTTCAGGTGAGCTAATAGTCCATTGCATTTTAGAGAACTCAGATCTGGGCACACTGGACACCTGGGTGTCTCATAGTTCTGATAAAGCCTAGTGAGTGGAATTTTGTGCTTAGCTGATATGATACGAATGTATTGGGATGGTGTACAGTCTTTTCTTTACTACAGAAAATCTTGTTTGTTTTGGTTGTTTTTTTATTTTTAATTTTGATAACCAGTAAAAATACTGTTTCCATCAAAGATCTAGTCAAAGTCAATTGCACTCAGTTAAATGTGTCTGCCTGGTGGGAAAGCAGTGCTGATACTGACTTTGCTTCCATTTCATCTCTTTTCCCCCATCCTCCCTGTTTTGATCAGTCCAGCACATATAAGCATCAGACTGCTGTAACCTCTGGTCCTGTAGTTCAACTGG
Organism: Limosa lapponica baueri; assembly: GCA_002844005.1. NCBI lineage: Eukaryota > Metazoa > Chordata > Aves > Charadriiformes > Scolopacidae > Limosa > Limosa lapponica. The sequence continues at coordinate 736,012 of KZ505702.1, forward strand.
ATGTATTTTCAAAATAAACTACCTTCAAAAATGGGGTATCAAGCATTTTCTTAGGGATTAAGTTTGATGTCCACCTATCATATAAGTCACCCTCCTACCCCTCTACCCTCACCCCC
>KZ505702.1:736144-784355 GCA_002844005.1 Limosa lapponica baueri
CCACCTATCATATAAGTCACCCTCCTACCCCTCTACCCTCACCCCCGCCACCACACCCCCCCCCCATTCATCACATAGCTGTCATTGGTGGATCCTAGACATATTGTAACACAAATAATAAGGACACTCTTAACTTTGCTGGTTATGGGATAAATTGATAGTGTCATGGGTCAACAGGGACAAAGTGAACAGGAGTTAAACATGGACAATTATACATCCACGTGAACTTTCTTTGATAACAGAAGGTGGAGCACAACACCACAACATTAATTTGCTGCATGTTTCCAGCCTCTTTTGCAGTCACGCCTTCCCCATTTGTACTTAGACAATACATGAATGTTGTTGTTACCTAATAATCTGCCATTCCTCCAAAACGTTTCTGCTTCCCAGTCACTGCTGTAATTAACTACATTGCAGTGGGGTACTAGCCTCTTCAGTCTGACCCGAAAAGAATAGCATTTCCTTGGATCAAAGCCTTGGTCTCCAACACTGCAACACTTAGAAGTTCTGGACTGAGAAAAGAGGCATATCATTGTTAATTCTGGTGTTCAAGACAGTGCTTCAGAATGCCACACTCTGTCACAATTAGGATAAGGGATAGGTCAACCTAAAAACTCTAAAACTGAATTTTAACTTCTCTGAGTTTCCAAATGTTTCAATTCTGTTTCTTGATTGGCTGTTCACTGCTCATAGCCATTCCTCATTGATACTGAGTGAAGGTCACAACAATCATTACAAAATACACTATGTTACAGTTGCATATTTACAATATGAAAAGACACTTTGAGCCACAAAATATTTACAAGTTATATTTGAGACTGGAAACATTTAAGTCAATGAAATAATATTCAGAAATACTTAATAGCTAACTTTAGAATAAATTAAAATCCTCTGTCATCTCTTTTCTTTCATTTTATTTCATGGGTTTTTTTCTTCTTTTTTCTCTCTTAACTACTCTGCTTTCTGCTTTTGTCTTCCAAAACTCCTCTATTCTGAATATATAACCTTTCCATTAGATTTTCCTCAGCTCTTTGCATGGCAACTAGATATAACTCAAAAAGTAAATGGTTTCTGGCATTACAGGGATCCACGATCCTAAAAATCTGTTTTCTGCTACCAGATAAATTTGAAGTTATAGGAAGGAAGAACAATTTGAAAACAACCCTATTTTACATTATATGGAAAAGTTACTTCCAGCTTCTTCAAATGTTGATAAAAAATGGCACGTCAACTCACTTGCCAGTCTTCGTCAAACTTGCTTTTGTATTGAAGCTCAAGAATCAAGCACCTCACAGCTCTCTCTGGTTTATTACAGCTTACAGTAACAGTGTCTGCTTTCCAGAAGAAGGTCACATTTTCTGGTCGATTGGGCTTTACTAAGAAGAAAAGCAACAAATTATGCTATAGTGTCTTAAAAAGAAGCACTTTGCAGTTAAAATTATTGTTATTTCTTCCTTATCTCAATGTTTCTTGGAGTAATAAGTGAAGAAATTGGGCTTTCTTCTTGGACAATGCACTTTTGTAGCTGACCTCCCTGTTAAACATCAAAATTGAGCTTGACACCATGACACTGCTCACCATTCAAAGTGCTACATTCAAAGGTAGATACTATTTCATGTCGGAAACCTATTGCAAGTAACTAAGGAAGGGCTTTACTCTCCCCACACTCCCCACAATCGAAAGAGGCTTCTTCATTGGAAAGGGACTGACAAATTCAGTCCCATAAAACCTACAAGACACAGTTGTGCAGCTGCTGGAGGCTATGTGGGATATGGTGGGGCATCTGAAAAAGGCACTGGGTACCTACCCACGCACAACTGAATCTACCCCTCATTGCTTTCAGATAGTCTGAAGAGCACACCGTGGTTTGATCTATGTAGCTGGTTAGTCTTCAGTGGGAAATAAAGGGCTGAGAAGAGTGTTCCCTGCTTTCTCAATCTTTCTAGTTGTCTTATTATGAAATGTATGGCTTGTATTATGAAAATTCCGCCTTCCTAACTTAAAGACTTAAATCTGATCCTTGATACTTATGCTTTGTTACCTAACTCTTTTGAAATTCATTTTACTATCTGTGAGTGTTTAATAGCTAAAATTCAAGGATCAGGCCGCAGACTTCCATAATTTTCCAGACATTGGTAAAACTATGAGACACAAAAGTATTCTCAAAGTTTGATACCTTGACAGGTTTTTGTTTAATCCCCTTTGCTAAAACATTATTAGTAAATGCTAATAATGTATTTGGAATATATATTCAGAAAATTCTGCATTGTATGATTTCTGTGTGTTTTTTTATCAAAAAAAATCCCACTACTTTATATGCTGTAACTATGTGGAATTCCAGAAGATTTTAATAAACTAATCTCACAGTAGATGTGAAATATGTATTTGGGGGCAGGAGGGATTTAATAAAACAGGAATATTGTCTCTTTACTAGTAGGAGGATGTCTCTTTCACACTATCAGACTGTACCAGAGCCACTCAACTAATTTCTATTGACATCCAATGATGGTTTTATGACGGCCTCTTGGATAAGTAGATTACTGCCTCGCATCCCATGGAAGATGGCAAAAAACAGAAGGTTAAAAATACAAGAAAGATCACACAGGTCACATCTCACTAAGATGAGAAATTACCAACTTTTATTTGTTTTCCTGATATGGATACTGAGCAGGCCTGCACTAGACGACGCACATCCACATATTTTAGCATTTTCATTCTGATTTTGAAACTGTGTTTTCAGACAAATCTGGTTGCCCCATGTAATCTCAGTTAGCTGCAACTGCACACAGGCCAGGGTAAAAACTGATGACAGCAAGGGCTGAAAATTAACATGAAATAACTATAGTTTGGTTTTGGCACACATACTAATAACATTTTATACACCAATATAGCTGATTTCTTCTCAAAGTAAAGAACAACTAAAGAATCAGTGAAGTCTCTAGGACTATCAAAGTAGCTGTGATTTTATGTACTTACTATAAAAATCAGGTTTTAGTTTTTTAGAAAAAAGCTCTTCACTTCCATTGCTGTTCCTGATAGAGATGGCAAGGGTGGGTCCTTCTGTCTTAAAGAGACATCCAGAATTATAATCTTGATCCACTAAATAGGTGGGACATGGCTTCCAAACTTTGCTTTTGCCTTCATCAAATCTATAAATGAAATAATAGTTGTGAATGGAACACTCTTATGTGTTAACACAAGTTCACAAGTTCATTCCTTTTCTTTTTTTTTTCTTTTTGTTACTGTTCTTTCTTTCTTTTTGTTTAAATGACCTTAACAAGGGAACTCCATGTATGGAATTTCTTGAAGCGGCAAATTTCATAGTGGTGTGAGGGAATTTATTACCCAAACCTCATTGACTTTCCAGCCCTGGGTTTTGACACAGTCTGGAATTATCAAGTTTCCTTCATGCTGTTGGTTTTGTTTTCTGATAAGAGAATGACTCGCTTAAACAGATGTTTTCATGAACCTCTTTCCAAGATTGTGTGCTAAAAGTTCTTTTACGTATACCAGTCAGAGAGAAAAGGGAAGATCAAGTGCTATGACTGTCCTTAAACAAAGCATTAAATTTCTGTTAGTCCTTAATGACATCAGTTAATAAGGAAAATATACACTCATATGTGAAAAAAAGCTCTTTCAATGGTGTAATTAGCATTAGGCTTTGGCACAATGACAGAACAGGGACAAATCTTTCATATAATGTTTGTTGTGACTGACTGCTCAGCAGGTTTTCTGGTTTGTACACTTCTGTAGCAGCTCGTGAATATAAACAGGTTTCATGCTGGATGATTAACAAATGTTAAAAGCATTTTCAGGTACCATTCACAGAAGACTCAAATAGACTTAGATATTTCAACCTCCCAAAGTAAATCCTTTAAGAAGAGAAGAATAGTCATTGCCAATACTCACGTATAAGAAAATGACACATTCTTGCATAGTTCTGTTGCTGCCCATGTGATCTGCATCTTCTCATTATTGAAATTGATTATTGTGGTGTTGATGGCATCTCTCCCACCTGCCCAGGACAGAGAATATGATTTCAGCAGTAAGTGTGAAAAACATCCCTTGACATTGGTAGGCAATCAGTATTTCAAAGATACGTATGCAATAGACGCGGATGATCATAAAATAAGAAGACATAAGAATATCTAAAATGTAAGGAAACAGAGTAAAATAACTTAGAGAGTTTGAAATTAGAACTTCCAAATAGCAAAATGAAAGCATGCACAGCAACACCAGAGAGCACCCCACTGTCTCTGGACCAAAAGACATAGACTGGTTGTGTATACAGTGCATAGGACCTATACCTTGAGGCTAGCTCTCCCACCATAATACCTGCTAAGGCTTTCCTGCTTATGAAAACTATTTGGGAAGTAATGCCACATGGACCCTGTGTGTAAACTGTCAAATGTTTACTGTAAGAAACAAGGGACTGACACCACAGGTTAAGATCAGGTCAAGACCCAGAGCAGATCAGCGCAATTAGTTGTACTGCATATTTGATCTATGCAGTTCTGGTCAATTCCACCTTACAGACAAAAAATATAATTTAATGTCCTCTGACTGCATGCAGATTTTATTTCCCCTCCTGACCTCCTCCTTGTTATAACTCTTGCTAGGCACACAGGTATTTTAATTCTGTGTCCATCATGATTCCACAACCAGACATTGAAGATAAAGCTGACATTGAAAGATGCAAAAACTAAGAAAGCAGAAGGATTAGAAATCCATTCTATATCAAGGAGAAAGAGAAATTATTTATTTTTCATTCTGTAAGATGTGAAATTTTATTTATTTGAATGAACAAAGAGGAAGAAAATGTATCTTGAATATCAGCAAGAAACCACTTGAGGGTAAATTTTGCAGATTGCTATTTCCAGACATGAAGTCTCTACCAATAAAAACTTCTGCTGGAATATTCCTGTCTAGCAGGGCAATAGAAGATTTTAGCTTTGATTGCCCTCTACATTTTATGGAACTCTGGACTTCTGAGGGGGTTTAGAATGGAAAAATTTTAAAACATTTCTTATGAGCTTTTTATCACATGCAGAGATCCTGAATGTTCATGGGAATCAGACCTAACTATTCTCATGGTTGCTATCTTCTGCTCCATAATCAATGCTAAGAATGTGAGAAAGGCATGTGGGTTGAAGTAGCTGTTTTGCCTATTTTCATGGCTATATCTCTGCTTGTAGGTGTTTCATTACTTCTGTAATTAGAGATAGTCAAATCACTTTTGCATAGATGTAATTGTGTTGTAGTATGTTGCTTTGTCAAAATCATTCAAGAGACACTGGGTAGATGTAGCTGCAGGTCCTGTTATGTGATTCATGTGGCTCTGGTAAAAAAGATTCTGCTCTTACTCCAGAGAAGGACTTGAAACTAACTCCTCCATCTCCTAACTGATGCCTACAGGCTTGTTCTGTATTCTTTTCTAAAACTGAAAATCTCATGAGTGTTTCTGAAGAATGGAGAAGTCAGTACTATTACACAGTGAAGTAAAAACATAACTTCAAAACCTCAAAAGCTATCATAAAAAGGAATTTATTCAGGCCATTCTATGTCTGTTAAAAGAGACTACCTAGCCCTTGTTTCCTAACTCCTGAAGCCCTTTGTAAGGCCCCTCAGCAGGTCTAAGAGGTGATCTTGTCTTTAACTAAAGCCACTAAGAAACATGATGGCAAAGTGCCTAACAGTGGGTCCTTGGTCTGCAATTGCACTAAAACATTTTAATTTTTATGGGCTACATTATTGCAGGGTTGTGCTGTGCAGTATGTTATGGTTAGTGTAACTGAAATCCATATGACTATTTGGACTTCAATTTTCTATAAAGATAGTTAAACGTGTATTTAATGCACATTTGAGTGTATAATTACATGTTCTACATCTTTAAATAAAATTAAATTTATAAAAAAGATTATAAAAGCTAGTGAATGGAGAATACTGTACTGTCCTGAGATAATTTTTATGGGTAGAGAATGAATCCTTTCGATTCCCTTTAGAAGCAACAAAATATGTATTTTCCACTATTTGATAATTAGACTGAGAGCAGATAGTTTTGCTTTGAGAAAGAACTTCTAATGTCCATGCTTCAATTATGAAAATAAAAACAGGAAGAGTACTTGCTTTCTTAATCACATATTTTCAAGGATAATAAATTTCAAAATTAAGTTACAATGCTGTTTCTATGTGGACAATAGTTTGGCACAATGACAGTTGGCAAAATGCCATTTGTAGGACATGTTTTTGAATCAATTTTTAAGTCAAACATGAAGGAAATTCTTCAGTTTATTCTCAGAAGGTAGCTTAGCATCTCTGCAGAGAGCTGTGCACACGCATCTTCCTGCTCTTGACGAGAAGATTTCAAAGAGGCTATGTGCTAAGCAGAGTGGCAAACAGTCTCGACAGTAAGACATAACAAGAGTGGGTACCTGAAAGTCCTATCTTGGGCGTAGACAACTAATCCAGGCTGTGCCAAGACCTTTACCAGAGGAAGAGTGCCAGCTTAAAACCCTCAATTGAACTTGGGCACCTGGGCAGCCACACTGAAAAACACAGCAGTGATTTTTCCATTATTTGGAGGGTGGAGTCAACACCCGGCATTTATCCCATTGCTCTCCAGCTGTGAGGTTGCAGCAGTTGGCCCAGGATGTGAAAGATCTGCTTGCATTGACTTCTAGTATTAAACAAATGGTGCGGGTTGGGTTTATCTATAAGACTGGTCTCAGATTGCTCAGTACCATAGAGGTGGGCAGCATAAATAACTTTTTTCTCTTTTTTTTAAAAAACTATTTTTATAGGGAAATTGGTGGAATTAACACAGATAGCACTGGTTGATAAATTGTGAGAGAGAGCACAAATTTGCCCATACAAATTTCTTGTATGCAACTGAGAAAAACTGTCGTGCCTATATTTTGATTGAATTTGTCTTTCACATACATGATGCGTGCTTGGGAAGCTCCTTGAACCTGTGACTCTGTATCTCACAACCTTGACATTGCCAACAGAGAAATAAAAGACCAAGATAGTAAATATTTTGGTAAAGTAAGAACCCATCCTTCCCTCTCTGTAGAGAACAATTCTTGAAATGCTTTTTCAGGCTGCCATGTTTTCCCTCAATTCCAACGTGCAAGAAGGACACCAGCATCAAAACCCTAAATCCCATAAAGTTCCTTTAATGGGGTGTTTGATCTCTTCAAGCTTGCAGTGGTTTAGTCAAGATGTGATTGCCTCTAGAGATGGATAATAAAGAAATCAGACAGACCGCATGGGATTAACACACACTAAGGAGTGAACGCTAAGTAAAACCAGAGAGTATGATCTGACTGGCCTGTTTGGAAGGCAACAAAAACCACCAATTCATTCTGATCCTTGGACAACACTCATTATTCTCTATTTTTCAGTTATACTGTGATAGCTCTATACTACTAATTAGAGGCTGCAATTCAGAGTTGCGCACTACCTCTTAGGTTTGGCAATGCATTTTTTTTTTTTTTTAGATGACAGAGAAGAATATCAGTTTAGCTTGAATCCTGCAGTAATTTACGGATGGACTTAACTGCGCACAGTCTGAGTAGTCCACTTGACTTCAGCAGGATTACTCAGAGAGCATTAACTTAACAACACATATAAATCTTTCTCGGATCAGATCCTTTTTCTGCAGAAAACCTACATACTATGAATTGGAACTCTGGGATTTTCACATTTAAATATAAACTACAGCAACTGCAGTTATTTATGTACTAAAATGAAAGGTAATATGTTCTTAAATACTTAAAAAATAAATAGGACTATTCAATAGAGATGGAACAGAAATTGTAAAAACTATCTGATGATATATACATATTCTTTCCTGTGCTCTAGTTTTTCAGAACTCCATAAGAAATCAGTCTTAACATAATTAACTAGCTATGTAGGACAGAAAAGGCTTTACCAATCTTTTATTATTAACAACTGTACTTCTGAAGCTCTGGTCAGGGAATTTTTCTATTGTGCTTTCTAATTTCATGAGTTTTGTAGCTTTTTTGAATGTGGTATCTGTTGCATTTTATGTACGTGTTCAGTAAACATTTGCATGCACCTTTTCAAATTATAGCATACGTATATTGTGAAATTCACATTTCAACATGAAAAGATGCATAGCCTAAGTGAGGTTTTATAAATTTGGATCCTCTGAGGATCTGTACAGCTTATCTGAAATATGGTACTTCCTTCTGATGATCTTTCATTTGCCTTTAACTGAAAAGATGTTTCATTTCCTTTTTTTTAAGTACCTATACCTCTGGAGGCAGAATCATTCCTATCTTTTGTTAATAGAAAGAGATTGAGAGAAAGAGAGAAAGAGAATAAAGGGGCCATTTCTCTCCCTTTCTTTATGATGGAACTTTTATGAATCCTCCTGTAACACCACGGATCTTTCTCAGCTAATGTGCCAACTTTTCCACAGTAATTGTAATTATTTAAAGCATTCTTCTTTTCATGATCCTAGAGGCATGCAACAGAACAAAGTAATGCATTTTTCGTATTCTTTATATTATGATAATGAGTAGATGGCAAGGTCAAAAATATTATGAAGAGGTGGTCCCCGGGCCAAGAGGAGCAACAACTTCCTGTCTGAGGGTGGTCTGCTGGTCTAGTTAGGTATGCAGTATGTTGCAGTGCGATAGGACACATACCGGTGCTCTGGAGCATGAGCTTCAGAGAGAATTATCCAAGTCTACATCTTTGGTAAAACCAGAGGGCGACTTGCAGGGCTCCACACAAGACTTTAACCTCACAGGCACTGCTGGGCACCTAGCTCTTCTCAGGTCAGACAAGAGTGGAAAGTACCACTAAACTGTGTGGAGAAATTGCTTTTACAGGGGGAAAAAAAAGAAATTTCCTTGAGCAATAAGTTATGCAGACACAACCATGAGCAAGAATATGAGCAAGTACATTCCACTGCCAAGCTGCTTTTCAAAGTTTATTACTGAGAAAAAATACTATTGAAGGGGAACATTGTAAAAAGGTTGAAGGTCATGGAACAGATTAAAAAAAAAAAAAGAAAAAGGAGAGGCAGAATGTCAATCTGCAAAGATAACAGAATGGAACATGCATGTACTGGAACAGTTGCAACCTCATCGAAGCATAACAAAGAAGAAAAACCACTTTTGATTTCCTTACACTGGTGAAACCTGATAAGTAACCACATGTTGAACTTCCACATATTGCAGCACACTGTATAGAAACCACTGGAGAGCAAGACCCAGATCTGAACCTACACTCTTTAGATACCCTTAATAATACTTAACTACGAGAATAGTTTCATTTCATTAATGGGAACACACGTAGGCGAAAGTGCAGCTCCTTGAGCACAAGACTACTGAATTGAATGCACAAAACAGAGACAATAGAAAATTTCTTTTCATGAAAAGGGAAGGGACAACAAGAGAGAGTTCTTTTATAAACATTTTGAGGCAAAGCACAACTCTTATAGCATAATTCTTATAACCCATCAAACTGTGTTTTTTTTCAGATCACCAACCATTGCTAGGCATCACCACACTGTGCATCAAAGAAACACCACAACTGTAATTTTCCACTTTTGTTCCACAAAGTCATCCCATCAGTACAGCATAGATATAGGTGGTTGCCATTTCAGGAGAGGTAAGAGTCAGTCATGTTCTGTAACAGGAGGACCAGTGACTCACAGAAGCAATTAGCACTGGAGAATCAGCTGGTGCTGCATTGCGTGGAAAAGGTACTTGCCATACACACAGTAGAACAGAGAGATGATTTTTAGGTTGATAAGACGAGGGTGTAACTTTAAAGCATTTCTTTCGCCTTATAAAATTAACGACAAGGAAATTGTGATAAATTAGCAAGAGTGAAAATTACATTACTGGTCTATGCATTGGGATTTGTGTTTGATTTCTGTAAGAATCCATTTATCTTTGGCAAGCTATAAGTAATGGCACTGCAGATAAACACATGAAATAGAGATGTTCTTATATTTAGGTAGCCAAATAACCAGTCTTTAATGTCTTTATTAGTTTTGCTCTTTAATAGTATTTTTACCTTGATGCTTTCTCAAGCACAAGATATTGCTGGATATTTTCACCTTGTTCATTCTTCTGGAGTACTAAGTGCTGAAGTCTTACCTGGAATCTGTTTTATCCATTTTTGTTCAATGCGAAGGCTAGTCTTTTCCAGATGCAGCATACTCTGGTAGAACCTATGCCTTAGTAAGTAGTCCTGCTTAAAGAATTGAGTATTTCTCTTTTTGACAGTAGACACAAGCTTACCAAGTTCTACCTTGATTTTTAATTAGAAAACTGTCATAGAAATCTGTTCTTATCTCCATCATAATTTTTTTTTTAAAAAATCCACTTTCATCTCTGCTGGATATCAATTTCCATTCGCTTGATTCTTTTCACCAAAAAAAGTGCTGAATATTGTAACACATGAGGTAAAGTATACACAGAAATATTACGAATTAATGTGTCAATTTCTTAAATAAATATCTGTGGATTTGAACTTACCAGGAGATTTTGACTGAGAAGCCACCAGATTGCCCAGTATGAAGATCATAGAACATGCTTGAAAGATGAGTCTCATGGTTGGAATGATACAACAAGCTGTGAAGAGATGAGTAATCATAATCTCTGGCCTTTACTATTTGATCACTTCATACCAGAGGCTGGAGGAAAGTGAAGGAAATGACTACAGGAAATAAAAAATTGACATATCTCTAGCTATAAACAAATCAGAAGTGCAGGATTCCAGAATGCACACCTTCTTCATACTATGTTAAAAGAAAAATAATAAATGTCTCAGAATAGGAGTATCTCTCCTGTCTGCACTTTTCTTTATCTTTTCAAATCTGTATCAGAGGTGCCCACAGCACTGATCCAAACAAGGGCCAGGTAGCTATGCATAGCTGTGACCACATCATATCATGGATGAAGACACCAATCTCAAAGTGCCCAGTGACCTGAGGGTAGGAGAGGTGCAAACAGCCTGCCTTCCCACTCACAAACCAGGAGCTGTTGTTGCTAGGAGATGTTTATACTGCTACTCCACATGCCTGCTGCACCTCAGCTGGCTTGAACCACTTCTGTCCCCAAATCAGAAGCAGAAGTTGTGGACCCTTTTGTGACAGAGAGAGCTGATCTGCAAGGGGTAGTAACGCTATTACACAAAAGGTAGTACGAGAATGAATTTCCATCTGTGTTACCTGGACACATCTATACTGCTATAGGTTCCAAATATATCTAAATACCTAACATTATATATATCTGTATTACACCCATACCTTATATTTCAATATACCTAAAATTATATATAGAAAGTGTTTTGCCTGACATTAAACATATTTTAGAAATAGTAGAGATTAAAATCTTGTAATGATCACAATTATCATGTCTAAAGAAACCTATTATCTATAGATCTGCAGTAAACTGGGCTTTGGCTGTGTCCATGTAGGATTGCAACAAACTGGAGCAGTGAAGCAGTGGGATGAAGCAGTTGGTGCTGAGGACCTAACAGCCACACAGTGTGCATGGGGACAGGAGGAAGTCTTCCCTATAATAGCAACAGTTCAGCCCCATGGGCTGAATGCCTGCTAGCAGTCAATGCCCTCCTGGAGCCCAGCTTCTGGGCTAAGGTCACCCAAGAGTGTGAACAAAACCATGATGATTGCGAGATTCACTTCACAAGCATGGTCCTCATCTGAACTGAAAAGTCAGTGTGGCCCCAGCCTGCCACCCTTCTCCAGCAAGACCTCAGGAAGACAGCCCAGACTGACAAAGTGCTCTCTTCCCTGGGCTTGCTGGCTGCTCCCTTCATGTCCTAGTAAAGGTTTAGTGTTTGCTTTTCTAGGGACATGTGAAACAGGCAAGTACACCAACTTACTTCAAATCCACTCTCTCCCCTTATTAAGCATCACACAAGATAAGCTACTCCATGAAATCAACAGGTTAAAATATAAACAGTAGACCTCAATTCTTATCTGTGTTTCCTAGACAGTCTCAAGCTTTTTCTCTGCTTGCATCAGAAAAAGCATGGGAACCTTCTTCTCATGCAGGGGCATACTTGGGCAGATGAACAACTCAGTCACGTTGCATGCAAAGTGGCCTGGTCACACATACCATATGGCCTTCTGGAGACCCTGTCCCCTAGATGCCTTGTTGCTTCAAGTTTCTCAAGTAGGGAGAGTGGAAGCTTGTCTGTTGCATGTGGTACTAGATATGGAGCTGGATTGTGGCTAGGAATACATCCAGAAGTTCTGCTGTGATTTCTGTTTAAGCTCGCTTTCATTCCTCTCAGAGCCTTCCCTAATGTGTTCACTGTCCTTTTTAACCCAAGAGTACTGTTGGACAGATGAGACCGTTATCAGCTTTATCACATCATCAAAATCTCCAGCCAGGTGAAGTGGTACCAGTTTTGATCTTTTTTTCTTGGGTTGGCTGTTTTCACTGGCTTAGCCATTGCATGTCCCAGGAAGACCTATTCAAATCCTAGTGACTCTTGGAAACCCCAGCATGATAGCCTGAAACGCATACAGTACTCTGTTAACTGTCTAGCCCTTCTTTGATCAAGTTCCTCCAGGGAGGCATTAATTCCTTAAATTAAAATAACAAGCAGCACAGAACTGAAATACTAAACTAGGTCGTAGGTGACAGCTAATGGAAAGCTGAAATCGCTTACAGTTTCCACAGTCAGCATTGCAGAAGCCAGTGTGACAAACAAATGAAGGCAGAGAGCCAAAATTCTCTTGTTGCCCAGGACAGGGCAACTCCCACATGTCCCCATTTCAGTTAAAAACACATTTCCCTTCCAGAACATATGTCTTGTCTTCCCTAGAGTGTGATGGAGATGCATTTGTCCCTGTCTGCTTATTATACAGGTAAAACACACTGGAGACTGCAGACCTTCTAAGACAGTTCATTCTTTGGGGGAAAGAGGTGCGGTGAGAAAATATGCAAAGAAAAGGTATCTAAAAATACCTTCTGTCTTAGAATTATTCTGATTTTGAGACACTACATCAAAAACAAGATCTAATTTTCAAGTGATTACAGTGCATTTTCACTCACTGTTTCCTCCTACCAGATATTTTGGTACCTCAAGTAATTGTCTCTCCCACCAGCCTCTACTTCCTTTTAAAATACTTAGGTTCTCTTGAAGCCAAACAAAAGTACTGCTTTTACTACTTCTGAAACCAAACCTAGGACTGAGGCCCTGGAGAATATAAAACAACAACGACTGGGACAAGCAAACTGCTTGCACAAACCTGATGCCCTGTCTATCTATTTTTGCTGCTGCTGAAATATATATCAGATTTGACATTTGAGGGATGTAGGGCCTAGGAACGTCCCACCTCCCCCCATGCAAGCACACACTAGCCCAACCACCTGGCTTAGGTTCTGCCTGCTGGAAGCCAACTCTGATTACCTGATTTGATTTTCTCAAATATGCAAGATCCCAGTCCATGAACTGAAAAACAACTTGTGAGCCACGGCGTCTGTTCTCCCTCAGGTCTTTTCCTGCCTGCCTGCAGGAGTGTAATTGATTAACTTGCCCACATCCTCTGGGTCATTGGTCCCATGAGGACAAGGACAGAGCATTGTCAGAGTATGCCCCCTCTTCCGGGCTCACACGCAGTGCAGTGTTGGCATGTTTGACCTGAGAAAACAAGATCCATGCTAGTATTCCGAATTCACTCAGAAAAAGGGAAAGCAAAGAGTGAGGGTGAGTTGAAAAGTAGCAGCCAGGGATTGTGATTTTGACTGCCAGTAGAGACAACTGTTAACACGATACCCAGGGAATGAGGATGCTGCAAGTGAAGCAAGTAAATCAAAAGAAGCTCTTCTGACTTAATTTGCACTTTGGATCAAACCACACAAACAGCCCTTGGCCCTCTGCCACCTCCTCCACCCATGACAGCAGACCTCAGAGGTGGCTTCACTTACCATCTGCAACCTTCAGTAGCCTCACTGACTTTCATCAGCTTCCTTCCTCTCTTTTTATTCCCCTTCCTATTTCATCAGTGGTGTAAAACGAGTCTTTGATCATCACATAGTTCAGCAAAGCAGTTTGTCTTAGTTTATTTCTTCCTTCATCTAGAACCTAAACAAACAACAGCCTGTGTGTAACTTCCATTTAATGTTATTCACTTACTCATGGCCTTGGTAACAGACTCCACAAAAAGCCCCACAAAATAGCAGAGATTATCTCTTTTTTGCAGTGATGATCCCTTTTAATTTTTAGCATTAACAAGAAGTGATTTCAGTGTGCTTTGAGTGGGTGGGATAAAAGGAACAATGACCTATTTATAGAAACTAGTGAGTCCTATCACTCCATGACAAATCAGCTTAGTCAACTTGAGTCAGGACAGCTCGTTGTTCTGTCAGGAGAACCTGATTCCTTTTTGTACTATGCTGCAAAGTGCATGTGTAAAGACCTCTACTGTACTTTTTGGACTTCTACTCATGGACAAAGCTTAGAGGATTAATCCTCAAGGGTCTCTGGCATTCGCAAAATTAATGCAATCATGCCAAAAAGTGTCACTTGTTGGTCTTTCCTCATATCACCATGGCTTGACCTGTCCCAGCCTTCTTTATGAATGGCAGAAAAGCAATGGAGGGAAAAAAGCAAGCAAAGATGGAAGAAGGTCTCCATGGATGAGCAAGAACCTCCTATCTGAACTCAGACATGAAAAGGATGTGTTCAAGAGGTGAAGAGGTGGAAACAGGAGCAGATGACCTAGCAGCATAAAACTGCTCTTTGGTCTAACCAGCTGCTCTTTTCTAACCAGGATTAGAAAAGGCTAGGCCAACCTGGAGTTGAGTTTGTTAAGGGATGTGAAGGGCAACAAGAAGGGATCTACAATTACATAAACAGTAAAAGTAAGAGTAAGGAAAACATGGGAAAACATAGTTAGACTATCGAAAACATGGAGAATGAAGCAGGGGACTTGGTGACAAATCATAGAATCATCATAGAATCATTGAGGTTGGAAGAGACCCTTGGGATCATCGAGTCCAACCATCGAGTCAGTCCAGTGAAGGGCCATAAAGATAATTAGGAGACCAGAGCACCTTTTATAGAGGAGAGGCTGACAGGCTGGGCAGGGCTCAGGAGGATCTTACCCATGTGTATAAATAGTTGAAGGGAGTAAAGATGATGGAGCCAGATGATGCCCATTTCTCAGTGATGCCCACTGACAGGACAAGAGGCAATGGGCAGAAATTAAAAAAAAGAAATTCAACCTGAACATAGGAAAACACTTTACTCTGAGGGTGTCTGAGCACTGGCCCAGGTTGCCCAGGGAGGCTGCAGAGTCTTCATCCGTGGAGATATTCAAAACCCAAGGATATGCTGTCCTGGGCAACTAGCTCTATTTGACCCTGCTTGAACAGGGGAATTGGACTAAATGGTTTTGACAGCTACCTTCCAACCCCAACTGTTCTGTGGTGTTGTGGAAACACAGGAAATGTCACACCACTTTGCATTTACACATCTGAGGTACTGGAGTTCTGGTACTTCCTTATCTCCCATTTTCCAAGAATGTGGTAAAGTCAGAAAAGAGAGAGAAGAGCTGAAAAGTCAACCAGAAACAGGGAGCAATATTTGTGGGAAAGAAAAATGGAGAGAATGGTGCTTTGCAACTTGGAGAAAAGAAGAGTGGAGAATTGATAAAAGTCTAGAAGTTCATGAATAATGAGATGGAAACTAAGGAGTGACTGTCTGCCTTATCTCATAACATGGGAATTCCTGAATTAATAAATGAGGTTATGAGAAAGGCATAAAGACTAGAACAAACATCAGATAACACTATTTCTGATCATATATTCTCAAGTAGTGGAGTGTGCTCCATAGTGAACAAGTTGCAGCTTGGCAGCTGATACTAAATTTTTGGTAGGTCTAGGAATGCTGACACAGCCAACAACAGTAAGCATGAAATAAGAGACAATAAACAGTAGGTGAAAGAGAAAAGAGAGAGAAATATCACTTGTTTGTTCACAAGAAATGGAATCTGACATGAACAGAAGAGGCATGCTCTGGAACCTGAGATTTTAATCACTATGGGTAAGAAAGAGGAACAAATTGCATAAAGTTGGACTTATTAATATATTTTAATATCAGATTTTGTTAAAAGATCTGACTTCTTAGTGCACAAAAAACCAGTCAGTTTTATCCCATAAATCCTGGCAGCATGGGAATATTCGGTGTCTAAAGCTCAACAAACATTCACATATTTCTTTCTCTAGATGGATCTGCAACAGTTACATCCAAGCAATGTGTATAGAGAGACAAATTAAAATCTGACTCTTTTAAATTGGCAGGCTGATTTCTCTGTTGCAGGAACTTGCTCTGAAGTAGGAAAGCAGGGGTTGTTCTAGATGAAGCAACGATTATCTTGTGTGTGTGCAAGAAAATTACCTTTCTAGCTTTAAAATGCAAGTAAGCTTAATTACAGATCCCATACATGATTGCACTACAGACTTTTATCACTAAAGAGGACTGAAAGTTTCCTGCTGGTTTGCACTTGTTTGCATGTTATCATTACAATCTGCCCATCAATACTTATTTTCTGAACTTACTGGAAACTCTGCGCTTTCATTCATTCTCAGGCATTGCCTGTTAGCTAGTAGTAGTCACAATAAGCAAGCATTGAAAACTGAGGTCACCAAAAATACTGCAGAGAACACTGTGTAAAAACCTCATCTGCAGTCATTTGTACCAGTGCCATTCTCATTCAGCACTGTTGCATACCTGCCTGCTATTCGGATGCCACCAGCAACAATACCTGTGCCAAGGGAAAGGTGACATTCAACCAGACTCCATATGTACTGCACCAGTAGGTAAAGCTGTCTCACACAAAATTATTTCAGAAGGTCATTATTAGAGCTGCAAGGTGTAGTGTCCCAAAGTCAGAATAAAGAGTGATGCATAAGCTAAACTCTTTATTCAATGCTTTTGTCTGCACACTGCATAAAACTTAACCACAGAGAGATGAGTCCAGACAGCAGAAAGAAGCTGCTTTTTGAATGGATCACACCTGGATCATGAAGGAGTCTTTTAAGTGTAGGACCCTGCTTGATGTGCTAAAGAATATGGAAGCTATATGCTGAATCAATCTGGGCGCTACAAAAATAAAGAGGGTATCTTGATAAGAATAGTCACAAGCTGTGCAGGACATTTCTCTGCACATTAGAAGTTCTTAACTTTGATAAGGTCTGTTAACAGTTCCCATATAAGTTTCAAGTCCTTGCCTAAAAGAATAACCATGCTTGGCCATTGCAAAAAAAGAAATTTATCAGATGAAATATTTCAATGTCAGCAATTAAAAAAATTAGTCATTATAAAAGGAAGGGAAGGGAAGGGAAGGGAAGGGAAGGGAAGGGAAGGGAAGGGAGCATTTCAGTTGGAAGGGACCTACAGTGATCATCTAGTCCAGCTGCCTGACCACTTCAGGGCTGACCAGAAGGTAAAGCATATTGTTAAGGTCATTGTCCTAATCCCTTTTAAACATTGACAGATTTGGCGCATCAATCACCTCTCTAGGAAGCCTATTTCAGTGTTTGACCACCCTTTCTGCAAAGAAATGTTTCACAATGTCAAGTGTGAATCTCCAAAGAAAAAAAAATTAAAAGAAAAAATAAATATTTTGGCTGAAGCTAACCACCTTCTAAAAAAGCTCATACACAAGCAAGGACCCAATATAACACAAAAATTAAAAATGAACAGTTCAAGTTATAAAATACTGAAACATTACAAGCAAAATAAAACACTTTTAATGGGTAATATACAACAATTTGCCTATTAGAAGGCATTACCTATCTCATTTAAAAAAAGTCTTTTCATTATTCCAGTCAAAAATGCATGTTTAATTTTTCAGCATATTGTTTTGTTACATTTCATCCTTGTCATGTGTATCCTTAAAAACACTTGTAATAAGTACTACGATTTTTTTCATAGTATTATGCTTTTATTTTCTGTGGAAGAGAATAATAGAATTATAAATTCAGGAATGCAATTGAACCCATTTCTCTTTTGGGGACATCCTCAATTTTTGGAGTACTTTGCATCGAATGGACACCTGACAGTCAGTTACAGTTCTATTCTCTTTCTCTTTTCCCATCTACTTATGTTAACATCATGTGTGGTACCCTTCAACTACAAGTCGAAATATTGCCTTAGTCCCACATCTACACTGAACTGATGGCAAAGCAAATTTTACCATGTGATCTTTAAAACAATCTATAGAAGATGGCGGAATAATTATGTAGAAGTGCATTTGTGATGAATGTTTGACTGCATAATCCTTAAGATTATGTAAAATTAAGATCCTTAAGATTATAATAATATACATTAATAATAATTATTAATAAGACAATGCAATTATGCAATAACAGCATTACAGTCGTGTAATGCTAGGAAAGATCTCAGGGGAAAAATAATTTCTGAGACTTTCAGTTACTCTTCTTTGAAGAAGACTGCTTCTTCCATCTCCCATAATTGAATATTTGAACTATTTTGAAAAGTCCAATCCTCTGACACATTCTTTTCCAAAATACCCAGCACAGCTTCCCTTGCTCTTTCCTGGTAAGAGGCAGAGCTCCTGTCATCCTGGAACAATCTTGCATTGCAGTCAAGAGGCTTTATTTCTGTCTCCTAACAGGGTAAAGGAGCTGAGAGGAATGCAACCTGAACCAAGGGTCAGCACATATATATGGCACAAAGGTCTGACTTATTAAAAAATGCATAACCAATAATAGGTAGAAAATTATGGTGGATGGGAGAGGAGAAGAAACCCAAATAATACGTTGCAGTCTGGAAGAAAAAATGTTTTACTAAAGTATATTATTCTCTCTCTGCACCTTCCCCACATTTAAAAACAAAACAAAACAAAACAAAACAAAACAAAACAAAACATCAAACAGCCCCCCCCCCAAAAAAAACAGAGGAGAAAATAAGCATCCTCAAACTGGCCACCAGTATTTCCACTGCTAAAAAAAAGGAGCAAGTAATGGAGCTAATGCGAAATCAGTAATCTTTCCTTCTCCCACCGAACAGCTATTTCATGCCATCTACCTCATTTCTCCCCAAGTCCTCACCTGCTGCATGCTGTAGTCAGGAAACTGGGCCAGGAATACATCAGGGCATTATTTAATCTGTCAGAGTTTGAACTATTTTGGAATACATTCAACAACACTTGCAAAGCAAAGTGGTGAAACACCTCTTAGAAAGCATAGGACGAACAGAGAAGACCTGGGGGGGTCAAACAACAATTTCAAGACCGATTCATAGCCTGTTCTGTGGGTTATTGCTGGGGGATACACTACTGAGATCCTGCCCTGCCTTTCAAATCATGAGAGAAATAGCTTTTTTTCTGAAAATAAACTTTTATGTCTCACACATGAGGAAATTGTGCATTGACTTATTTATTGCAGAGGTTCATAAGTACCGCTGTCACGGTTTCAGCTTCTGGAGCCCGTAATGGCATTTGGTTCTTATTTAGCCAACTTGTGTGAAAAATAACTTTAATGGAAGGTAAGATGTTAGCAAGGATAAGGGAGGAAAAGAATAAGATTTTGTGTTGATTTGTTTATGTGTTCGTAGAGAATAGATAATCATCCCCAATGGTGATAGGGTGATGTGTGAGGGATGAGCCTGCTAGGAAAGTGGGCAAGCAGATTTTGCCTGCAATATGCAGATAGTCACTAGGGCATGGAGAAGATAGGCACCAGATGAGTATAGGGTAGGCGCTGATTTCATGTTGGTGTTCTCATAAGGCACTGCAGGCCCCTGTGCGTACTAGTGAGACCTAAACGGGTGGGAAACTCCATGAAAAGCACCCTGGAATTTCCAGCTGGCTTCCCTCCCCCTCCTCCCTCTCCACTGCTGCAGACATTGATGGGGAGGCGATAAGGACAAAGTTTAAGAGCTCTTCCGGAGAAGCATCTGCACATGCAGTTGTATAGGAGATACTGAAACTAAGATAACAACGTTAAGAATGATTTTTTTCCATACTACTTTTAACTTCTTATGAATGTAGTAGTTTTCAGGCGTTATGACAAAATGCAGTTGTTGCATTTTTCTGTTGCCAAGTATAAAATTTGATGCTCTGAGTCAAATTAGACTCATGAAATAGATCTGATTTGTTGTTTACAGTTGCTTGTGCTTTTCATTAGAAAAAGTCAAGTGATAGATATTTCCTGAAGCATCTTCTATGGCTGCAATGGTGCAATCTGCAGAAACAGCGAAAGGAGTGCTTATAACCTTCCAGCTAGCAGTTTATTTCAATAAATTGGGCTCCAGTTACAACATGCACTGACCTTACTTGAAAAAAACCAAACCCAACCTTATTTCACCCGTTGCTGATATGAAATGCTGTCAGTGTTTCAGGAGTTTGCCAGTGGAGGGTGTGTTAAAACAGGCTGAATGCTTTCCACACTTACTGTCTGTGCTCAACTGTTAACGGCAAACTTTTGTGGTATCTAGAAGCAAACTTATTTAAAAAAAAAAAATTAAATCAACTGATGAGTGGGAAATAACGATAGACTGAGTAGTCAGTAATCTCAGGACGTACTGAGATGACATACTATTTCATTCTTCTGAAACTACTGAGCAAGGACTTCTAGGAACATAGGATTTTATATTCAGAAGTGGAACTGATCTCT
This sequence comes from Limosa lapponica baueri, assembly GCA_002844005.1. NCBI lineage: Eukaryota > Metazoa > Chordata > Aves > Charadriiformes > Scolopacidae > Limosa > Limosa lapponica. The sequence continues at coordinate 756,811 of KZ505702.1, forward strand.
GTTGGTGCTTTCTTTTGGAGAATTTTTATTTGCTTTCTCAAATCGCTACATTTCTTTTTCCACATCAGCATTTTTCACCTTAACATGCCTAAATTCAATCACAGAAAGATCTGCAAAGCTGGTACTTGGAACTGAGCCCTGTGGACTTGTGATGCACTGAGCAGTTCATTCTAGTTTTCATAACAGATTAAATCTCTCATGAACCAACGGAACTTGCTACTCCTGAAAACTCCCACATTCCACCATTGTTGTTGACACTGTCCTAAAAATATTCCAGATTGCAATTATTGTTTGAATATATTTTAGTGCTCTCAAGTTTAAATCTTGCACAAAATCTGATAGCATCAAAGATATTTTTAACAGTTTTCCCTTGGCCTTGAAGTCAGGTACTCAGTTAATTTAAATTGAGATTAAAATCTACGAGAATTTAGGTCAGTTACAGGGCAGTGCAGGAATCAGAATACGAGAGCAGGGGACAAGTGAGGGGGAAACAGAATCTGTAGGGAACAGAATCTCCTTATATTGACGTTGCTACCCAGAGGAAAATACACCTCGGTCACAGTGGTGAATTTGTACCCCACACTGATTCAAGGAAATACGAACAGATCCTTTCATGCAAATAGTACCTGTAGCATTTGCTACAGATAGCAACAGTCCTCAGTTTTCCAGGACTTTTCCACTACTGACTTTTGCTAGAGTATGAGCATTGAGAAGAGGAATTGAATCATACTTAAATTTTGGAGGACTCTGAGCAAAGGTATAGATTAGCTATAAAAGTTAATGTGTTTATCAGGAAAGAGTTCACTCTAAAGATTATTGTCTGCAACAGGCAGCAAGCAGGGAACAGAAAGCCCTGATCTCACAGGCTAGGAAGGCACCTACAGCACGTCACTTGAAAAGAGACATAAAGAAAACCTTTAAGTGTTGTGCTTGCTCTAGGAAGATCATATTGTTTATTTTCTTCACTTCTTGTAGTTCTTTTACAAGCATCAGCTACTTTGAATGTATCCTCCAGAACACACATAATTCCACTTTAACTTAACTTGCCTTTAATGAAGAATAATTTTGGTCTGACTAACAGCAAGCAGTTTTCATGCAAGCCTGCTGTGATTCTTAAAAGGAGCACTCAAGGCACCCTAACAAGTGGCCAGCTCTGAAGCATTGCTTGAGGCTATCCAAGGAGGAGCAGAGGCTCTTCTATAGGTGCAAGCTGGTGTCAGAGCTGTCACTGCAGGGATCAAGAGAAAGCGTGTCTTCCAATGACGAGCAACAGCCAGGCAAGCCTCCAGCATTTGGCAAGCTAAATGGAAGCAGGTTTGGATTCTGATGTGTCTCAAAGGAGTTTTAATAAATAGAGAACTCCTGAAAACTGGGTTTACAAGCCAGCCAGGTTGGATCTAAGCTAACTGAAATATCAAGAGTAAGATTTGTTAATTTTCACAAAAGAAACATGTAAATTGAACACTTTTTATAACATACCCCAAGAAATTTTGTCCCCCGTATGTTAAAAATGAGGTGTTCTAAGGCATCCCAAACTGCATACACATCTTTCCACATTGTGTCAGGGACAAGGCAGTTTTTTGATTATGAACATGCAAAATAAAGCATTTTGTGTCTTGCAGTCAGCACAAGATGAAGGACAAGCCAATGGTATCATCTGGCTTTAGCCTGTGTTCCTGCCCAGCCTGTTTCTTGAAGTTTTGGATTTGTTCTTCCACATGTATTTGTCTCTCTGTGGTAATAAGCGTGAGCAAAGAAGGGAGCCAAATTTCCTAAATGCACAAAAATAAGGGTAGGGTGTGAGAATTAAAGCTTTCTTCTGTTTTTTCCACCTGATGTTCTTGACATGGTGCACCAGAAAAGAAACTGCCAGGGTGTCAGCAGCAGCCGGAGAGCACTGCTGGCCATTTCCTCCTTCACAGTGAAACCACTCCATGTTTTGCCACCTTCCACATCAGCAGCTTCTTCTGGTTATAGCTCAGCATTGTGACCTATAACCTTCATTTCACTCCTGTATAAGGAGACGGAGCACGCACATGATCAGCAGCCCTAAAACCGACTGTACCACTTTTAATACCAGAATAATATATTCCGGACTCTGAGTCAGATGGTGCTGTCAGAGTGTCTGGGTGCCCAAGTGAGAATCAGCTGGGATAAACAATATCCCAGCTGATATTCTTTAAATATTCTTTAAATATATAAGGCATATTACATGAACTGTGGATTTTGCACCTGAGATCAAAGAGTAGAAACTAGAGTTTCCCAGACACTAAAGTGGCAGTTTTGTTCAGAATAAAGGATGCAGTTAGTAAAACCAGATTAAATTCATTAAAAATAATTCAAATGTGCTCCATAATAGCAGTTACAGAAGCAAGAAGAACATGCCTTTATATTTTGAAGTTTTCTCACTGCTCCTCCTTTTAAGTCTTACCTTTCTACATTATTCACATTTGTAAAGTAACTCTGTAATGCTATTGATATTATTCTTTCCATCTTTTCTGTCTGCAGAGTAGATATATTTTCTTGTTTTCTCCCTATTTAGTTGCAGTCCCAGACCACAGTGCTCCAGTACTCACTTTGGAACTTAATGAACACAGGAGAAAATCAAGAATTAAAGACTATTTAATGGGATGGAATGCAGGAATTTAGAGCCATAAAGGTGTCTCTAGACTGGGACAACAACTGTTCAGTATGAAAATGCAGCTGCATCTGACTCCCCCAGCCATGCATAGCCCTGAAGATCATATAATTAGGATGTGAATCCCATTTTGGTAAATATATATTCCGCTGTAAATTGGCTTTTCTTTTTGAGGTGATAGGAGAGCTCATGCTAATGATTTTAGCCAGCTTCCTAAAACCTATGACTAGAACTTGCTGTCATAATAAACTGTAAGACACCATACTATTTACTTTCAGCATTGTAGTTCATCCTGACCTCCTACGTATGGCAATAGAAAGCTCCATCTTTGTGGGCAACCACCTGTTTGGTGCTGAACAGCTTCAGCACAGAGCAGAAGGGAAGTCAGCTGCTGACAGAAGAAATCACTCTCTAAAAATGTATCACTGTGGGAAATAGAACGTGCCAAAGAGGTGGCAGCTTGCAAGTCACGCTCCGCAGCTCTGTCACAAGCAAGGAGGGAAGAAGGTGCATTATATGTCAGTCTAACTGCAAGGATCTTTAATTGTCTCCTAGTGTTTTTATGCTCTTGAGCATGTGTGTGTGTGCGCACGCATACGCACACCCACTTCTGTATGTATAGGTTTTATATAAATAGATACATAAATACATGCGTATTCATATTCTATAACAAATTATTGACATAAATACATATGAACATACATGCGCTCGTTAGTGTTTTACCCTGGGATGAATCAGACACGTTGTTCTTATTTCTGGATCTAATGAAAACAGATTTTAAAAGTGATTTCAGTGCACCCCTCAAAATATTGTTTACTCAATACCCTCTACTGTCCTGGGAGACTAACCAAGCAGTTAGTGTGCATTCCTTTCTCACTCCCAAGTTGGGGTTGGTTTACCTCATATAAATCATATGCACAAAGAGAATGAGAGAACTCGCAGAGCAGGTGGAGTTTCCGTCTATGCAGGGGTGCCTTCAGATGGTTGACTCCATAACTAAAGCATCACAGATTGAGACTACATCAAAATACATTTTTTCCTAGGTTTAACCAGATGGTTAGCACTAGCTGGAAAGTGTTCTGACTCACTGACTGTGCCCGTAAGTCCTCTCAGGGAGGTCCCAGGGAGGCATCACCATCCACTGGCACTAGCGGCACCTCAGGATCCCGTCCAGTTTGGGCCAGGAGCAGCTCTGGGGTGGCAAGAGCTCCAGCTCCGCACTCATGCTTTGACCAGCGTCTTCCACAGGAGGACACAGCCATTTGAACACACATCTTCAAGTGTGAGAACAGGCACAAACTACATGGGGATAAAGTCCTGAACAGACATTTTCTGAAAAAAATAGCATCTACTTAAGTTAATACTCTGCTGTCACTAGTTAAGATGTTGGACTAATGAGTAGCAGCTTCAAGGATTTCAATCAGGGATGCTCCAGGGAATACAGAGAAATAAAATGGCTTTGAATGCCTGATTAACTGAAAAGTTGAAAACCAACTAAATTTAAAAACTGATCATTTAAGTTCATGCAGAGCTGAGAAGTGTGATACAGCCAGCTGCAGTCATTGAAAAAGCTGAATCAGCTCCAGCTCTCCCATCCTAGAGACACCAGCAAGGTTACGGTTACCTGTGTTTCACCTTGTTAAATTACTTTAATGCTCTGCTTTCCCCCTGTATTACATTCTACCATGAAAAATGGAGCACAGTTTCCTTTAACTCATTCCATCAATAAGGGATTTAGTATATTTTTTATTAATTTAATATATTTATTACATTAGCAAATAAAATTCATATGAAAAACATTATTTAAACTTATATCTATTCAAATTATTAAATTATTTAAATCACCAACTGTAAAACTTTCAGAAGTGAAAATGGTAATTTCTCCAAAGTTCCAATTTCATTAAATGAATAATTAAATTATAATTGCAATAACATACTCAAATGTTTTTTTATTCAAAAAATAGCAATAAGAATGTCAAGAGCTGGAAAGGCCAAATACATAGTCATGAATAATATCAACTATGTTTAGAGAAAGCTTTTCAGAAGGTAGCCATGTCTGGATAGAAATGCTTCAACCTTTGCTTATTGAAAATGTTAGGCCTCTTTGAATATACATGGAAGAACATAAGCACCATTTAGGTGACACGGGCAGGCACAGGAGCTCTATCCCTCTCATGGAACTATTTGTTCACAATCTTCTACAGACCTGATTACAGGACAGTGAGCTAAGCAAAGTAAAATTAAATAATTAAACACAAGTAAATGCAAAAAATGAAGAAGAGCACTGTGGAAGTAAAATATTTTTAAAGAGAGGAAAAGATTATTGATTTAGAAATTTATTTTGTGTCTCTGTTTTGCGTTTGGGTTTCAAATGTCTTCCAAAATACACTCATGATTTCATGCATAATCAGTGTGACATGAAATTACAGTGACTGCTGATGCAAATGAGGTAATTGTGCATGCCAATTATGTGTTACATGCCTGTTGCATTGTTTGAATAAGCAATTACTGAATTTATAGAGACAAGCATGTTAACTAGGAATGCATATTAGGCACATAATTACCACCACTTAATTCAGAAAATCAGGCAAAGCAGAATTTAGCTGGGGGAATGGTTATGAATCTTGGCATTTTTCCTAGGCATAAAATTCTAGTTTCATTATATGAATTTCTTGCATTTATACCAGCTTATGCCCCAAAGTGATTTAGAAAATTAAATAAGCTCAGTAAAATCAGGCACGTGTCTAGCTAAGCATATAAATGGTCATTCTGATTACTTTGGCACTCCTCAAGTTTTTTGTGCAAGTCTCGAGGAAGCAGAGTTATCTGTGGAGAGCTCTTAATTTTCTACTGAACTTTTGTTGCCCCACTGGCAGATGAAGCAGTCCCACATGCCATCGGGCAGAGGAGGGAGTGAAGAGCCAACACACTGAAACCAAAATTTTAGCTAGAACGATGGCTGATGCTTTCTACTTTTGCATGCTTGGTGGCCTTAGACTACCAGGCTACATTTTCATGCCCAGTCTGAGATGTGCTATCAGCTGGTGCCATGACACCACCCACTAAGAGGTGGTAGCTCCCGGATCATCCATAGTCTCTTGGAGTGCTTTGACCAGTGGCTGGCCTGTATGGACTCATCAGTGATTACTAATTCTAAAAATGGCATGCATATATAAGACCTCAATTCTGTTATTGCATTTACTGCAAATGAAGCCATAATATGCATTTGTCAACTTGGAAAAAAAAGAAAAAAAGCTTGTATTTAATTGTTTCTGGTGGTGGCTGTGTCTGTAGTCCCAATGTGAATCACATATTGATAATTCTTCAACAGAGATGTCAACATAACAAGAAGACTCAGATCAACATATTTTATACATTTATAACCTATAAATAGATCATACTTTATAAGACAGTTATTTTATAATTGTTTCAAAGGTGAAACTAGATATTTTATAGACATTTATAACCACTCTAAGTGATAAAATCAATAATTCAGTACTCTTTAAAGAATTCTCAAATGAAGATCACAGAACTGGTAAAATATCTTTTCCAGACTCAATCTCACAATTTTTTTTTTCCCACTGAGGATGTATCATTCCTTTCAATTGAACTGCTTGCGTGTGTAAGGCTATGACGGTGTGCAAGTCACGAAGGTAAGTCATGTATTTAGAAAATTGCCTGGAGGTCCTGATTATAGCTGAATTATTTGGGCTATTAGAAGTTTATACTTTTAATGTTTGTAAAACCAAGAGAATATATTAGCAAAAACTAACTCCCTGGAATAACTACACAAGGTGGAAGGATTTGGGATCAGTCCTTTAGCCCCCATGGAAAGCTCAGCAGAGGAGGCCTGAAGTATGTCACCTAAGCTGTCCTCTTTTCTGCCCCAGGTGTTGACAGCATTTGCTCCAGAGTTTCAGTACTTGGGTTTCATGTTATGTAATTATATTTGGAATGCTGGTGGGCTCCCAAAGATGTAGAAACAATCTAGTTCTCTCTTTAAAAGCAAAACAAAACAAAACAAAACAAAGAAAAACAAAACAAAACAAAACAAAACACTCCACCCACTGCTCTTCTTTCCCTTCCTCCCCCCTCCTCTGTCCCCAAAGGAAAACACACTGGGTCTGATTAACTCAAATCCTAATTTCATCTCTGTACAAAGTCAAGGAAAGAAGGAGTCACCCAGGCTTACCGTGATTTCAGAAAAGAGCAGTCATCTATTTTGAGTTTCTTTAACGGTCAATCTGTTTTATTCATCCAAGTTCATATTTGACATCAGTTCCCTCTCTTTATGACAGGATTTAAGATCTTAACACTTCCTTCTGTGATACATCTCTTTTCACTACATCTTTCTGATATGCATACTTACATTAAACCCATAGCAATTGCTTGCAAGCTCTGTGCAGCCTTAGGATTCCTGCATCCACTTCAGACTTGTAAAAGGTTTGTGTGCTTAAAAGTTTCTCTGTGTTTTTTCCAGATCCATGAGTTGCCTCCACAAAAGACAATGTCTTTCCTGAGAGACCTTCTGTCACTGCATATTCCTGCATAGATCTAATGATGCATTTTTAATGTTGAAAGATTCTATTAAAAATGGTAGTATGACAGAAATATTTTTTTCCATAGGTAATTACCATTTTTTCTTATTTTTCTTGTAGAAAAATGACAAATGAAATATAAAACTGTTTTTTTTTTCTTTTTTTGACAACATTTTGTATTGATGTATTTTTCACAAAGACAGTATTGTTTTAAATGTGAAAGATCAGATTTCAGGTAAATCTTCTGAACACTTGTAAACTGTCACTCTGGTAAGTCAGTATACAGTTTTTGGTTTTGTCATTTGGCAGCTTTTCCAGAGTGGGTTTTGGTTAGAGAAGTTCCAGCATCTACGTTTACCCAGAAGTGCTGCCTTCATAAAAATATGCAAGGATTATATGTAAACATCTGCCTTTTGCTTGATTCAGATCTCTGGTTAGTGTTGTCTATTCATTTGTTGTCATATATTTTAAATTGTTTTAAATTGTTAAAAAGTACTATTTCAAGTTATAAGGAAAGTAGCAAAAGTGGAAATGCTTAGTAAAACTTACTTTTTTCAGTGTTGTGAGGTTTCACTAACCTCAGACTTCTATTTTACACACTACTGGTTGATGCAGAATTATGTTGATTCATGTCAGTCTTGTGGTGTTTTACAACTTCTTTCATCTGTTCTCAAGTGAACCCATGTAAAAGTTTATGAACATAAAATTGCAAAGGAAAGTTAACTTCACTCATTCAGTCTTTCTTTTGGTTTGAGTTTTGAACAAAAAAACCCTAACCAACTGTAATCTGAACTATTTGTTTGCTTCCATCGATGACAGCAAAATTCAACTTTACCAGAAGACGAAAAATGTGATGAAAATTCAACACCAGAATTTCTTTCTTACACAAGTTTTTTCTTTCCATTGTCATAAAGTGGTAGCAATCCTACAATTTTTTTAAAGTTTAAAGAATTCAATATGTTCTTATGCCACATCTTTTATGCCTATTGTTTTAATTATTTCTCTTTTTTAAATATACTTCATTTAATAAGATTTCATTTCTTGGTTTTCTTTCTCATGTTGATTAGAAGGGAATTTCTAGTATAGTGGAAACTCCTCACATCTACCTGTAATGCCTTAATAAGAAGTCCCAAAACATGTTCAACTATCTGAAATTTTGGGATGTCCCTAAGAGTGATGCTGTCTCAATACTCAAAAGACGTTGCTGGACACTTTGTGAGAGCCTTTTATCCGGCCTGCCATTAGCTTAGTCCAGTATATCAGAATGGGATATATTGGTCTGGGGAAAGCTTAAGCTCTTTGCAACTGTGGAAGACTTTGTAGTGGCAAAGAAAGCAGGGAAACAAATGAAACTCCTTTGCACTGACCAAATGGCTGCTCATCATACAATGAGCTAAAGATGTTTATGCTCCCTCAGGCCCCAATTTACCTCTATTTCTGGAAAATTGTATCAGAATCTCAAATTTCAGAAGGTAGTTTTTCTGTTACTGTTATTTGTGCCCCAAGTAGTACTGAAGCTTTAAAGCACGTCTTGAGGGGAGAACTGCTTATGTGTGGAGGGGAGAGTTAAAAGACTTATTTATATCCTCTGTAGATGATGTTCCTACAGTAAAGGGGACAAAGAGGCAGTTCTAGACTCTGGAGGTCTAGTAATCCTCTGCCCTCAGGAAAGAGGATTTTGCATCAGAGAATGCGCCTCACGTTGTTCATTTTTTGCTATCTGAACTATTAATAAAAAAAAATTTCTCGTGCCTTTTAACAACTAATTACTTACTGAAGATTTCCTGTATCTACAAGGGCAATCATGTAAAAATACTTGAAAAGAGGACTGTATGGTCAAAGCAGTGTGATATCTTAGGTCAACTGTGTCTAGGTAGAGGTTAGATCTTTGTCTATATTTTTACAAATATATGTTATTTTGGGGCTGGGGGAGGGAAATCTTCAGTCAGGTCATCTTCTTGCTTTGTTACCATGTGATTCAGCTGCAGCTATTACTGAGTGCTGAAAGGACTCTTCAGTATAAGACTAATTGGAAGTGAGGTATGCACAAGATAATGTTCTTAAATAGGTAAATCTGCTTAAAGGAAGAAGGGGAAAACCAGCCTCTAGAGACAATCTTTTGCACCAGCAGCAGCTTTGCTTTTCTCTTGACAGTCCGCATTTTGTTTTCTCTGTGAGTTGTTTTAAAAAGGAAGCAGGGGCCCTTCTCAGAATTGCAGTAAATGTAATTGAATTTCAAATGTTGTTTTCAAACAAACAAACCATAGAAAAGTTGAGGATGGGGAAATATAAGCAAAGTTTTCTAAAATGCTGTTGTACAGGCAAACACATGTTTTGAGTTAAGTTAAGCTCATTTCTGGTAACAGTATTAACTTTGTGATGGCCATGGCCAGCAGGCATATGGGGAATGGAGGGTGGCAGTTTTTATCAAATTAGATCTAAAGGGGAAGAATGTGTATTTAGCTTCTTTTTTTTCTTAGTGTTTTTTAGAAGTTAATCTGGAAAGGGCAAGTAGAAGCTGGGAGGGCTCATAGATCATATTGTTTTGGGTCTGGAAAGAAGAGTTTGGTTTTGTTAAAGAACGTCTTTTCAAGACGATATTTTCTCTTTATTTCAGTTTAAAATACGGTAGTTATGGAAAATCATGCTAAAATTTGTATCTGTTTTCCCTGCAAATTTTCTCCTTTGACTCAGTGTTTGTGTATGAGAGAACCCCAGTGCATATGAAAGTAAGCAGAGTAGTTTTTATGCTACATTGACATTTCATAGCTAGATAGTTATATTCCATGCTTTTGTTTTCTAAACTCCATTCAGCTACAGAGAGTTTCAGCAATCCAGGGATAACTGCAGTGAAATAATGTTTGAACCAACCCCTTGCTCAGTCTCAGTTATATCCTTACAACAAAAGGTGCTTCAATGATATGGAGTAGGCATAAAAACTAGTCTTGGAGAGACGAAGTAAAAATGGCTTCCTGGGACCATACACTCAGAAGATGCTGGTATGCCACACCTCTATCAATTTGCATTACTGATGAAAAGCACTTCTAAAGGGAACAAATTCTATCTTTAAGTGATTTGGAAGGAATAAATACAAGCTTCCCACCTCCGCTGCTCCTCCTTTGGGCTGTCTTTCTCCCTTATAAACCCACATATGTTGTTTTAACTGAATAGCTTTCAGAACAGAAGCTTTCTTGGTTCACTTCTGTGACAAGAGGACTAAACTGGACCACCTTCACTCATAGCTAAGGAAGGGTCAGCTTGAATGCTCAGTGCCTTGTATCACGTGCACGTTGATTCACCACTCTTCTGCATGAGTGTAAAACAATGTTATAAGAGAATGCCTCAGTTTTGTCTTGCTTTGCTGCCTTTCAGTGCAAGCCTGTGAAGTGCAAGTTTCCATTTTTTCACCCCGTCTATCAGTTGTCAACCATGAAACTATGAAAGACGAGATTTTCCTCACTCTTTGACTGAGGGAAGTAGCCCATCTTATGCTGTACGGAAAGCTGTGGGCTGGCAGCGGTGCCAGCAGAGCCAGACCAGGCTGTAGGCCGTCTCTCACTGTGGGAAGCGAATTAAGTGTCAGTCATGCTCACACTCAGTTCCAGTTCTGTGTTGAAATGCAAACTTAAATTGAGGATGAATAAATTCAAATTGGTAACATTGACAAACTGCACAAATGGCAAAAGTGACTAGTAATTTCTGCTGAAGTCAATGTCACATTAAGCAAGAGAAACAAAGTTTAGTGACACCTAACACACAGTACTTACAGGGAAAAACAAACAGATCAAGATAGTCCTTTTTTCTTTTTTCTCTTATCTCCAATTTCATTATCTCCTTTATCAAGCAGCAAAGCAGAGATAGCAGAACACACTGAGCAAGTTTAAAGTTTTGTTTTGAGCAAAATGGATTCTCTCTGCTCCACATGCGTGCTCAGGCAGCATCTTTGGACAAACATTTTTCTTTCCAAGGAGGGAGGAAGAAGATGGAGGAGGGAGTCAAAACATGAAACATACCCACCATTTGTAGATGAGACACTTCTGCATGTCACGTATCCTCATGCAGAGATAGGAGCTGCCGTAGCCGGTGTTGTGCCTGCACCCACGACCCGGTGGTAATAGCCTTGCCAGTATGGCCATTAAAAAGGGCCCCCAGAAGGTCACGTTCCCCTGCACAAAATCAGGGGTGGCTGTTCTTTAAGACATTGTTACTGTGCCAGATTATATTCTAACCTTGTTCACCATGTTTAGGAACTTTCTATAGCATTTTAGTGAACAGATTCCAGGAAGAAGATATGGGCCACATCAGCTCATACCCCTGTCAAAGGTGATGAGCTTATCTTCACTTCAAAGACTACATATTTTCTTCCTCTTGACAAGAGATGCACAAGAAAGAACAGGCAGGAGCTCAGCTCTAGACCTTCTCCGTATTCCCTCCCAGGGAGGGCATGACTTCGTCTCCCAAAAGCCCACTTCTCCCCAGGCAGACAAGGCAGCACCACTCCGTATCCAGTCTGGAGGGCTCCATGCCAAGGACGAGGTCACAGGGCAGGTGAGGGGGGGACCTGGCAATGCCAGCCCAACCACTCCTCCGGCTGGCATGCCGTGAGAGGTCAAGGGAAGGATGTAAGAAGGGGACAAGCATAGCGTGCAGCCTCCCCTGTCCGGCTGTCTGTAGCTCAGGGGCTTCCTGAGTCACAGCGGTGTGCTTAATAGTTCTTGATGAATCAAGGATTGCTGTATAAGATTTTTTTAATCACCGTTTGACCCGACGTTGACCATCAAGATCCACAGCACTCCTTGGCAAAGATTTTTACAGCATAACAATGCGTGTTGTTGGAAGAGATGTATCTGATTTTTTTTAGTTTATAACCAGTTTTTTAGTTTATAGCCTGTATAACCGTCCTTCCTCTTAACTACCTTTCTTCTAAACTGAAAGAACCTATTCCCTTCTCAGGTGCAAGCTATTTCATACCTTTCACTACTGTTGTCTTTTGCTTTATAGATTTATTGTATTCTTTTTAGGTTGGACAACCAGACCTGCATACAGATTTTGAGCCCCTGATACACCATGAATTTTTACAATGTCATTATAATATTTTCTGGTTTGTTGTTTATTACCTTCTTAGTAATTCCAAACATTTTTGAAACAAATAGATAGAAAACACACGCACACACTGCATAGGAAAAACCTAGATAGACCATCAGTTTGTCTTGACAGGATGTTTGTGTTATGATCCAACAGACCAAATTGCTGCTTTATATCAAGTATCATCTAGCTTCGGCAAAAAAATTAAACAAAACAGAAACAAAACAAAACCCCAGAAAACAAACCTCAGCCAGTCAACCAAAACTAGTATCTTTTAGTCTTGTCTCCTGTGTGATTTTTGTAATGTTGAAATAACATCTGTTTCAGGAGCTTCAACTTTGTTATTAAATAGTTCCTGCCTGCACAATTGTATGGGCTTTTTAAACCATGGAGAATATATCTTCACCCTGATGTGATACTCAGGTGGTGTCTACCTCTCCTTCCTTCTATGGATGACTCTAGACTCTGAAATCAGTCTCTACCTTGCTGTGCTGAACAGCCAAGCTTTGTGGAAGAACCATATGCACTTCCCAGTGTTTCAATGGAATAAAGAAATTGCATGTACTTGGTGAGAACTTTGCTATTAATTTCTTTGGGAGCAATATTGGTGTACCCTCATAAAATTTATGTGATAGCTTGATTCGCATTCACCAGAAGTGAAAAAATTATATTTTCATGACAGAGAGCACTGAAGACATCTTTAGGATGTGTGCAACCACAGCAGTGAGTTGTATGCTTTTAAAACCAGATCTCTAATAAAAGTATATTATTTTCAAACAGCTCAGTGCTTATGCCACTTGGTTTCTTTGACATATAATTGTAAAACAACTAATTTTTTTCAGAGAGCCCTGCCACTCAGCTTCACTTAAGAAAACATCTTTTAGAGAGAAAAAAAAAATTCAGCATTTTGAGTATGTGAATTCTTTTATTCGTTATTGATTACAAAAATAGAATTTAGTCTTCAATGTTATATTAAGTATGAAACATACCAATCACTTCATCTGCTGAATGCAAAATGAATGCATGATATATTAGTATTTTGATAATTTCACTTTTCATAGTAGTAATGTGTCTTCAAGAACTTTGAGCCTGATTTATTAGGTAAATGAGGTTGGACTGATCATGCTGTGTGTGTATATGGACCTATGTCTCTCAGTCACCTTTTCTTTTTTCCTTTGAATCCTGCTAGCCAGCTTCATCCAGAGTTTGACTGAAGGTAAAAGACTGATAAATATTCAGTGTTCACAAACATTAAAGAAGTAGTCATCAAGGGAGAGGCTAGAGTCTGTGTCAGGCCAATTCATTCAACCTTCATAGCCATGAAAGTATCCCCATAGGCAAAGGATGTAGAGTTCTTTTATTACAGTGCTCATTTGTTTTACTTCAGCAGTAAAACACCAAATTCAGCCTCATATAGACAGTTCGGAACAAAAGACCCACATGATAATTTGGAAGGATATAATTTTTTGCTTATAGCTGTATCTCACAGATCAAATCAGCTTAGTATCACATGCTCCATGTTCTGAGCTCCGATTCCGAGTGAGGCAAAGACAGTACTTTTGACACCAGGTCAGTCTTAGGCTTCAAGAAGATAACGAGCCCAAAATTCATCCCACTTTTCTGAACTGACTTTAAATGGAGCCATAAATGGCTATTTCAAGCAACCAGGGGAACATTTTTGGTGACAGTTATCAGTCTTGCTTCTGCTCAAAAGAAAAATTATGAAAATGACATAACTTTCCTATTAGCAGGTGTATATGGTCAAGACAGGGCACCTTCTGATGACAGGTCTGAGGACACAGGGCACCTGAGAGCTATTATCTTATTCACCACTACAGTGCTTTCCCCCATCTTTTAATTTTCTACCTTTTAACTATGTTTTCTATTTGTGTTTCTACATCTTTATTCAGCTTATTTCCTTTCAACTAACTTTATGTGCTGAACTACAACTCTTGCAGTAAGAGGGAGAGTGTGAGGAAGCTCTTGCAAATCTAGGGGGGAAAGCAGAAGGAAACAGACATCCTCAGGGGGAATGAACCATCCTTTGGAGGCGTCTGTCTTCCTCCATTGGCTACAGAAGGGTTCTGGTTTTCTAACAGAAGCACCTCACTTAAGTGGGATGAATCTGCGTATAGGTGTTTGCATATTGCTTCTCACAAAGCAGCCTTTGTCTTGGTAGAAGGCTTGCCATACAAATATGTCTAGTTTTCTATTGATTTGAGGGGCTGTCATGGCCATCATGATGATGTGCAGGTGAAAAACTACCCTGAAGTAAAGGGAACAAGGAAAGATAGCCAAGTGATCACAGCAGGAAGACAGGTACATAGATGAGGAACTAATTCACTGCTGTTTCTTCCCATCACCAGGAAAAAAGTACTAAAACCCTGATGTGAGATCAAACAAACTAAATAATATAAAAAAAACCCAAATGCAGTGATCATCTAGACATCAAAGGGACTAGTTCTCCAGTCCCCTCGCCTTTTGCAGTGACCTATGCTCAGGCGGGATGAGTGGAGAGTGGGTGGAAATGCAACTGCTCTCGCGGGGTAGCCCTGCACATGGCTGTATTCTGCCTCACAAAGTACAAAGCAGTGAAAAATCCAGCCCGGTTCTTTCAGCCTTAAAGCTGTTACCTGCCTCCTCTGGCAACATGTCCTTAGCGGTCCTTCATCCTGTGGACTGATGATGTGGAGAGAGCTACACTAGCCCGACCTTTGGTACCCCAGGATCAGATGGTTGAGCAGCATAAGCCTAGCATCCTGGGATCTCACAGGCTGGATGAAAAAAAATTGTATGTTGTGGGATTAGCATGTCATAAAAGACATTTCTCCTCAGAGTCTCATGGCAGAGATGCAGAAATTTTAAATATATGTGTAAAAGAGTAGAGATCAGAATTGTAGAATACATTTCTTCATACACTCTGGAGTAAGTTTCTATTTGAGCTACACAGTGACATTGTCTTAAAAGCATTGAGTGTTTGAAATCATACACATGTATGGTTCCCAGAAAGAAAGATAGTCTGAACTTGTTTCAAGAATAGGTAACAGATTTTTTGAGGAGTATTGAGATTTCTGAATCAAAATGTAGCTGAAGAGAATAATAAAAAACTCTGTAACTACGCAGCAAAATTTCAGACACTGGTTAGATGACCCAGAGGATGTTTGTGCCCTGACATCTAGTGGAGCTGTGAGCATTTGAGCCAGGTCCATGATGCAATTGAAAGGGAAAGCTGGGTCCCCAAGTCACACAGTGGAGAGGCAGCAGGTGCCACCCTACAGATCCATGCTGGGAGCTCAGTTAGGGCATATTAGTTCGGGTCCCGAGGCAGTATGTCTGCAGTTATGCAGCAGCGCTTAAATAAAACAGTTCCTCTTGTATATCATTTTTCTACGGAGACAGCTCGGGTATATCTGCAGCTCTTGTGGTACCAGATCACTAAAAACCAGTGCCACAAAACTGAAGATCAGCAGTGCCTCTTTGCTGGAGAACTGGCAAAAGGAGCAAACTTTAAGCTCTATTGTCAACACAAGCATTTTGCTTAAATGGCCCTCAGGTGTCACAACAGTTTGGCTGCAGGCATAATTTTCTGTATGCCAATGATGCTCTGTGGGGAGCAACCTCTGAAGGTCAGAAAAACAAGAGGAGTCCATAACTTCATGAAATGCAGTAACATGACCCCTTGCCCAAGTGTCCTAACTTAGCTAGGAGGAAATGCAGAAAAGAAGAGCGCTGCTTGAACTCCTGTTTTTCAACCTAGCTGATGGTGCCCTTTCTTTATAAACATAAGGTTTTTACAAGTGCTCTGAAAGCTGGAGTAGCATGGGTGGTTCACCAGAGGAATTTACCAGTCACCAGTACCATTAGACAAGAGGTTAACAAGGATTTTACAGACACAGTGTGAATACTCACTGCAGTGTGTGCTTTACAAAAGTGTTTTCTCCTCATTTCCTGGCTCTGGGATCTCGGTGGCTGCTAAGCAGGCCTGTGAAATATTTGCTGCAACTGGCGCTGGCATTACTGCAGTTATTATTTAATGTGTACATCATTGTACATTCTCCCTTTAAAAGTTTTTGTTGCCTAAGACAAATGTGCTACGGCTTGAGAGTTTGCTGTTGTGAGGTGAATGACTGACACCTAGTGTTCAAAATCTATTTACATGGAAAAAGGGACACATTTACTGAGAAGAGCTTCCAGTTGTTTCAAAGTACCACCCCATCAGCAATGCTCCAAGTAGACGGCTAAGGTGTCCTAGAAAAGTAGCATTTACAGAGATCACAGTATTGGGTTACTAAATCAATAATCACCATAGCCTGATAATCACCATGTTTTCACTTAGTGAAAGTCTGGAGTGTGCTGCCTCTACCCCAAACCTCCCTGTGCCACTACAACTAACCCATATCTCTACAGCTGGGAGGGAAGTGATCTGCCACTAACCAGTGGGGTGGCCCTGGCATACCTGTGCTCCCGCAAAGCCCAGCAGTACCCCAGTTTCTACTGCTGAGAAAGTGGTTTCCTCACCACTTTTAGAACAAGTGTGTGTGCCAAGGAATATGGCAGGAGATGAACAACATAAATTTCCCCAAACAGGTTATCTTAAAGCTTCTTAATTTCAAATTACCAGGACTAACAACTGCTCACCAGCCACAGCCTTTTCCTTTAACATACACTTTCTTCAATCTAAAAGAATCCAAATTATATGGTACATATGGGACAGGTATTCTGTTATTTTATGCTTTTTTGTTATTTTATTCTTTATTGGTTTTCATGAAGGAATAAATTGAGAGATGTAAGGATGCAAATAATTTACAGTTTTTATATAACCTTGAATACCTCATATTTCACAGACTCTTCAGTCAAGTAGAGCAGGTTTACAATGCATCAAAGCTGACTACATTCACAATATAATGAATATGTGTTACTGTAAATTCTCCTTAGCCTGCTGAAAGTGGGCACAATTTTGCTTGTGTCCATCTCTTTCTATTGTTGCCAGATGTTCAAACGGTCCATGGTATATGCATCACTATTTCTTTTTATTAAATGTCCAAGAGGGATCAGGGATAAAGCTTTCCCATCCTGTGTGTTTCATATAAAACATTTTGTTCTACAAAAAAACCTCTGTGATTCAAGATGCTACTGAAATTATGTAAGTGGATAAAGCCTATTTCCATACTATCACTGGAAGTCCAGGCTAATAAAGTTTCCCCACATTAGCACAGTGAAGATGAACTGAGTGACTTTATGAAGCCACCCAATTCTGAGGTTTTCTGGGTTTAGATGTTGGCTGAGCAGCATGCTTTGCTTATCTCCTGAAGACAGAAGTCTTACACTTGGTTTCAACACTAAGAGTGAACTACTCTCTTAGTTGGGAAACACATTATGATGCCTCAGCAGTTCCTCCAACTGCTCTAAAAATATGGCTGTAGTTGATCAGTTGAAAGGCTGACCTAGACCAGTGGTCCATTTTCTCTCTAATAGTGCCAATAGCAGGTGCCCAGGGGAGAAAGTAAAAAGAGGGCAGATGCATTCTCCCTGTGTCTTGCAATTTATGGATGGGGGACCACATGAGAAAGAAGAGCTGACTTTGTATCTAGCACGTCTTTGATAGATATTTTTTCATGCTTTTGTTCAGTTTCTTTCTGAACTCACGTATGCTTTCAAAAAGCAAGCAGCTCTATAGTTTAAAAACTGGAAAAAGGCTTCCCCACATAGTAGCCTTTTGCACAAAATGAAGGATGAAATGAGTATCTGTTAGCTATTGTGTTCTAGAATATTTACATAATCATTGCATTTCTCATTTTCTCCATTGGTCAAAAAAACAAATGACAGCCAGAAGCCAAAACAAGCTTTAAAGTACAATTATTTTTCATCTGTATGAATGCAAAGTGGCAGCTTGCTGCATCCAAACTAATTTCGTGAGGTAATGAAAACATAATATTGCTGTATGGTCTGGAATACTAATTCTTTCATTCTTTCCCTCTATTTCCATCTCTTCATTCCTTCTTTTTTAATGTGTTGCTTTGCCTAGGTATTACGCATGTATTTTTTTATGCTTACATGTTTTGGATTTACTGCAGATAGATAAGTGTGACTGTGTTTTTTTAGAAGCTTTTACAAACTTAGAGGATGATAATAGGAAAGCTGAGGAAAGCTATGGTAGTTTTGACTCAAAGGTGTTGACTGCTTTGCTGGGTCTGTCACTCCAAAAGTTTTCCTGAACTAAATACCAAGATCATATTCTCTATTTGTCCAATGGTTAAGGGTTTGATCACTTGCCAGGTTTCAGGAGAACCAGAAGCATGGTGTCAGGCTTTATATGCAATTAGCATTCAAAGATGTGACCTGGATTTTTTCTGAGATTATCAAAAATATGCTGACATTAATCTATTCTGACGAGATGCAGTAGTATAACTCTTAGTGCAACACAGTGTTGTGCCAGCTACCAAAGCATTTTTATCTTCTCAACGCCATCTTTATCTTTCGAGTTACTCTGTAGGGGCCATCTGGTTCTTTTAGATATAAGTAGAACAAGTTGTACCAGTTAGCTAGCATGGTTATTCAAATGTCAGCAGATAATGTATATAGCTGTAATGGGGAAATACAGGCAGTATGATAAGAACACAACATGCACTGTACACTTGGCCCTGATGAATATTTTTCCATGCAGACAGCACTTCCTTGATCACGTTCCTTCCACATGCACACACATATACCACACTTGCATGCTTTTTATCTGTTTGATACATTTCACTTTGGTGAAACTTATAAAGATGTACAATTATGTGTAAATAAGATGCTTGCATCCTCCAGCATCTCCACTTAATAGTGAGAAGAATAAAATTGTGAACTCAGAGTTTGGCCTAAATACTGTGTCTCAAGATTCACTGCCCTTAATCTTGATCTCATCAAAACTTCTCATCAAAACTGCTGTTGCTGGCTTAATAATGTTGGTCTGAAACATGATGAGATATGAACTGTGACTTATTTAACTGTGTTAGAAAAATTCCCAAAAGCAAAGGCTACACCTTCCAAAATGGCTACACCATTCTTTGGCCAAAGTATCTCCTTTCACCTGGGTAGGGAGAGCCAGAATAACTAGGTCAAGAAAAGCATGTTTTGCCAACGTAGGCATCTGAACTCAGTCTGATCATTTAGGGTCTGACAAGAAAGAGATGGGCATCTCCAGAAGGGACAGTCATCCTGTCTTGGACACCTGTTCTAGATTGAAATGACACATTTGTTGGAGGTCTTCTCTCAGTATATATCCCAGGGCCCTGGCCAGCTCTGATTAGACACCCAACTTTGAGAAGGCCAAAATTAGGAGAAGGCCAAAACCTGTGCCTAATGAAGGCCAGGTCTTCATGGTAGAGAGGAAAGTGGACTTCTTTAATTATCATAGCGCAGTTAAAGCAGCAGACCTGCCTTGAGTTAAAGCAGTTTGAAAACGTCAGGAGTATTTCTCATTAAAACCAGGTTGGTTGTACAGTAGGTGGCAGCAATGGACAACCTGACCGGCTTTCGTGCAGAGTCCCAAGTCTGAGGGTTGCTCTGCTGATACCCTTCATCCTCTTGCAATTATCCTCCTTTCAAAGCAAAGGTAAGGGGCTGTTGTGCCTTCAGAAGCTACAGTAAGGCACACCTGATATCTACATAGTCACTGATGTTCAGGAAGAATCACAGATGTTGGAAAATACCCTAACGCTAAGTCCCTGTGTGCTATATGTACTTAGAATTGAAAGCATAAAAATAGCTAAGTCATGATTTATCACAGGGCTTTATGATCCAGACAAAGGGATTTTGGCTCCAGAGCCCTCTGCATACATGTAAGTGGAGAGGAAGAGCAATCTCTCTATGTGCAATGTGCTGCCCAGTGTCTCATCAGGCTGTGCCACTTGAATACCAGAAGGTTAAATCTTGTTCACAGGAGCTTCATTCACAGGCAAGGTGAAGGCAAACACTTCATTTACAGGAGCAAGCCAGATAAGCTGAGTAAGATTTTGTATATAATTAAATGTTTATTGCCATACTGAGGGTTGCACAGTTTTGCTTTCAGATATTTGTTTCATCATGCATATATTGCACATTAATCCCCTATTGCAGTACGTATCTAGGATAGGTTTAGAATAATATTCTTATTTTAAGGAAAAATTATACTATTTTGTAAACAAATTGGACAAGTTTTTCTCATAAAGGTCCAGATACTGATTTTTTTTATTTAAAAATTTGCACTTTAGGATTAATTTTCCATACAACTGATACTATAATATTTCTTCTTATGTGGTGTATCTCTGGAGGTTGCCATGTGCGTATGGGCAAATTGTGTTTATTGACAGAAACTGAGGCCTCTTGTAAGAAAAACAATTTTGATGTAAAAGAATTCTTCTATTTTCAGGTGAAATAGTAAAATTACTTTTATCTGTAGATTCTCTGTCTTATTTTAAATCCTGGCACTGGTGGTTGGCTTCAAGTGATCCAAACCAAAACTATATAAAATATATGATATCAAATATATTTTAAGGAACAATATAATATTCACTGTGGCCTGACTTCTCTATAAGAAGTCTGGATTCCAGATGTGTTTGGCAAATGTGTGGTACTTCCCTACTCAGCTTAGCTCACATATGTTCTATATCCTCACCAAGAAAGGAATATGTAAGTTCATGACACTTGTTTTCTAAACACCTCCTCTAATGATTTTTAACTGAAGCAGTAATTCTTCCCCTCCTTCCTGAGAAAACATGCCTGGACCATCGCTGATGGGATAAACTGCCTTGTCTACACACAAAGATGGTAACTGACCATCCAGGAGAAAAATGACTGTGTTGATTGTGGGTTTTCCCATCTGCACTCAAGACAGAGAAGGAGACATTACAGGAGTTGTCATTACTGAAACTTGATTCAGTACCTGACATCTTCCCCCTGAGGATTTGCATAGGCATCAGGCTGACATGCATGGGGCGGGGGGGGGCAGGGGGAAGAGCACTGAGGTTCAAAGGTAAGGCCATCCTTACCTTCTGTAAAAAATTCAAAACAGGAAAGGTAACACTACCTAGTAAAGTTCATTGCTTTTTTCCTGAGGTCATGAACTTGATCTTATGGCAAACAAAGTTAATGATAGTCCTTTTATTCTTCAGGCATTTCCAGCTTGGGCTCTTGAGATGTTACCAGCCATTCTTAGTATTAAAGAGAAAGAGCTCAGTCTTCACCACTGTGATGAAGGAGAGATTTTATCAAAAAAAAGCATATTCAGGTAAATCAAAACTCTGCATAGCAGTGTATCTTATAAAATGAATGTTTCTAAAAAGCACAAACAGAAGTTTTACATTGTCCCCTATAATAATACAAAATGTGTTATTTCAAGTGTAATCAAATACTTACTTCAATAAATATTATTTTGTATGTGGAGAAATTTTACCAGAAATGAAAGCAAGAATTTTTTAGATAGTTTCCAAGCCTTCCAGAAAATTAGGTCCATCATTTAGTTGTACTTCCTGCCTATAAAAAAAGTCTACAGAAATATCTTCCTTGAAAAATCAAGGCCCTATAGTTCTTCTTCTGTAGTCAAATAACTGCTATCTCAACTAAGAGTTAAGATAGTCTGCTCTGGTTGTTTACCTCAAAATGAACTGTTATGGCTCACCATCTCATGGAAATGGAAAGAAAATTTTCTTTAAAAGGACAGGGAAAAATAAATAGTAATAGTTGGTCAGTTCTGAACTTTAACTTCTCTGAGTTATACTTATTTAAACAATCACAATACAGCCAAAACCTTTGTTTTCTTTAGCTTGTCTAAAGTTTTCTCCTTTTACTAACTTCAAAGGAATAAGTCCATTGCATGAAAAGACCTTACATCTTCACATCCCACTCTTCCTTGAGGTTGCTGTCTGCTTACACAATGCAGTGCTTTAGAAAATGATATTTTTTTTTAGCTTTAGAGAATCATTGTGATCTTCTGCTGCCATTTCCAGAAACACTCATTGATTCCACCATTCTTCATGACCAGTCAGACGTTGAATAGCTAGTACGAGATTTGTATGAACAGCCAGTTTTCAAAGACATTGATTATCAGACAGTACTTGGAAGCTATTGCAGCATTATGAAACGCTAACTCTAATTCCATTTTAACCAGAGTGAACCTCAATATTAGATCATATTCTCTGAGGTGCTGTAATTTTATTCGGCTGAAGATCAGCAGTTGTGAGTGGCAAACTGCAAGGTACTGCTTTGCCTTTGAGTTGCATAATGTCAGAGTTCAAAATACTTCAAATTATTGGGCTCAGACAAACTCTAGTATCAACTGTTCTTAGATCTGTCTGAATATTGTCCACCTCATAGAAAGGTAACTCTTGCATGTAGATTTAAAAAAGTGCATCCTCCCTACAGGTCTTCAAATCCAGATTCCTTCAAATATTTCTGTTGTTGAATGTTCTTGTCTCCGTTCTCTTCTGGTATTCCCATAGTAACCTCTGAGTGCATCTCCACTTGCATTGACATTTGTTTCTGTTGAATAAAAGTAACATTATGCACAACATCTGCATTCAATGGTATTGCAAATTCTGGATATTGTTACAAACATGCTACTTACTTGGTGAATCTGGGATTAGTACAAATTATTTACTCTGTCATGATAAGTGGAATACAGAGATCATATGAGTTACTCTCTCAAATGAAAAGTTGTTCACAGGCAAATTTTCTTAGTTGTTCTGAACCTTAAATTTGTTGCTTGTCCCCCTCCAGGCTGATATAACTACATACCTAAGGTTTATGTCAAAGACACAGTCTAGCTTTCAGGGGTTACATTTATTTGTTGGATAAAACAGATTATCTCAGCACCCAGTCTTCTTAACTCTTACAGTGTGTCCAAAGCCAATGTCTTTGCTTTTTTAGGTGTCAGCAATATTTGAGATACTGATATGTTCCATATGTTTTATTCAATTCATCTTTCCTAAAAATGCCATCGACACTCATCTCAGTCACCTGCTATAATCATCTAGACACTAATTACATGGCTATGCTAAGGTCTTCCTGTCAAAGGTATATTCAGTGCTTGTAACAGCTTGGGGACAGATATGTCTTCTTTCTCTGTTAGTGATATTAAATATATATTTTTGTGGTGATCATTGATTGCTGTGAATTTTTTAATTTGTATGTTGAATACAAAGACCTCTTAAACAGCAATGTATGCAGTTGTAGGTTGGAGGGAGATGCAGAATGTAAGTTGATGGTGACGATTTTATCTTTACGTTCTGCCTGTCCATATGTGATGGCCATAAGGAGTATTGTTAGTTAACTTGCACACCATTGATGGTGAAAAGAGCGCCAAAGGATTTTTGCCCAGAAAAGGTGGTAAATATGGCACCTTTTGGGTCTAATTTGGTCAAATAATTTTGTCCAGAAGTGTCATAGAAATGACTTTGAATCTTGAGAATAAGAGACTTGGCTTCAATCCAGTTCTGGAGCTCTTGCACTTTTCTTTTCTGGAAGGATGACTGTAAAGAAGAGGAGCACAGACTGCTCTTGGGACCCTGCCCAAGGCTTGTGGAATGAACTCCAGGTGCAAGTTCAAAACAATTCAATCTTCCTGTTTATGATATAATTATACAGTATATGCACATCAGTTTTTCCATAAATTTGCCTTTGAGAAGAGAAAATAAAACAAAACAAAATAGTCCACTCCTCTTGCCTCATAATTCAAGTTGTGATTCATGAATTGAGATCATCCATGATTTCTGTCAGAGCTTGCAATCATGTAGGTATATTCATACAAAACCCCAAATACAATATTGGAAGGCATATATTTTAACCCTGGGAGAGAAGATGGCATAACAGCTCACATTGACAATTGTTAGCCACATTGCTGAATGCATGCCTAGAAGAGATTTGATATTGCAATGTAAGTACAGTAGTAAAGTAGGACAGCGTAAAATTAATAGAAATCCTGCAGAGGTTCTGAACAAATGTTTTGAGTACATAGGATGGAGAAAATCCTCATTACAGTTTTCTATTTCAATGTTGTTTCCACCCCCCCAAAAAAACAGAGTTTGAGCACACCTGCACCTTCTCATCATGTGTTCCAGAAGAACCAGGACAGAGGCAATCTTACCAATCTTACCATGAGTCCTGGAGCACGTCTTCACCAGGGTTGTAGGGATCTAGAGCGCTGCCTGACTAGAGCATTTTTTCCTCTAGCTCACACAATGACAAACAGCAATAAGAAGCATTGAATGTGCCAGTCAAGGTGCTCCATTAATGATAGCTACACAAATACTGCAAATATTTATGTTCTGTTTTGCTCAACTGAATAAAGACTTGCAATTTACCATGAGATAATCTAGCATCTGAACTTACAGCACATCATCTCTTCCAAAGTAAACACCTCTGTACAGGGTATCCTGCTGTATCCTCAGCAGGTGCATGACTGGGGTAGTTGATATTTCGTGCATTGAGGATCTTTCTCTTATTTGCCATAAGAATTGAGAATTATTTTATTATATTATTTAAGAATGGAGAATTATCATTAAAGACATCTACAACAACATGACCTATGACTTGCAAATCTCCACAAAAACTTTCCTTTTGGTGACTTGCCCACATGCTTATACATGTAAAATCCCATAACTGACTATTCTGCAGGGAGTCAGGGTGATCACTCCCTAAAGTCCATTGAGTGTGGATATGCTGAAACACTTTTTGAGATAATACTACCCTGAGGATTTTCTCCATCCTGTCTACTGAGATCATTGTCTTGTAATCTCCAGAAGCTTTCTCTTTTCTTTTGGCTTGACTACCAATATTCTCTGTACTTTTTCCCAGTTTTTCTTAAAACTGACCTGCTGCTCCAAATATAATATGTACCATTCCGATCACAAGTAGTATCTTACGTGTCAACGTAGTGAAAGAAAAAAGACAGACACACTTTACCTGCTGGAGAGTCTCATCTGCAGCTAACCAAGTTTTGATATTATCTGAAGGATGTGGAACAGGCATGGTTATAACTTCCAGGCATCTATACCTACAATAGAGTGATACAGACACGCAACTCCTAAATGTCTGCAGGAACAGATCATTCAATAATGCTTTGTAATACATATGCTAATTAGACAGGCATCTACCATTTCTAAAGCCATTCTACCCTTTTTTGTTTCACTGCAGACATTTTTCTCAGCATTTTTCCCAGCTCTTCTTCAGCCTGACGGGTTTTTAGTGGGTAGAATTGAATTGCTCTCTTGAGGCCAGTCACTTCCCATTATTTGACCAGAATATTGTTTTATGTTTAGATGCAGATGGCTTTCAACTACATGCTTTGTTTACCTTGAGTCTTTGTTTACTGAAAGAAGATAGAGCACATCATAACTTCTTTAATCTTAATTGAGAATCATATTTAGTCATTAATTAAATGATCCTATCCTGAACAATTTTTTTTTTCAGTTCAAGAAAGCCCTCTCAAGCATGTTGATAGGAAAACTATGTAGCCAGGCAGAAAAATAGTGGCATGAATGCAGTTGGCTGCATTTAATATTGGTGGGTGTAGAAACACCACTACTTGCTATACTAATAGTACAGCAAAAGAAATTCCTTCCATTACGTTGACTTTCGCTTTTATTTATTTCTTGTAAACTGTCCAGCTTAGAGTAAAAGACTGCTCTCAGTAATACCCACAGATTATGAAATGAAATTGGGCAACGTGGCAAATGTAATTCATTCTTGGCATGATTAACGTCGGTGGCCCTGAATGCAGAACCCACAAAAGCATGGGGCAAAGTCACACTGAGGGTGGAGGCAGCAGTCAAAGGTGAAAAAAATGTCATTTATAGTGGCAGAGAGACAGCTGAGAGTAGGGTGTGACACTGGAGCTCCAGAGACTGTGATGGGAGCTGTGAGATGGCACTCTTTTGTTAGAACAATAGTTGGAAATGCACAATGAACTGCTTCTTGTAAACATAACTTATCTGAGAAGATCTGTCTTTGACTTTAATCCATTGTATTGTTTGCTTAATCTCACCTCCACCTCTCTTCTTTCCTGACCTCTGTTCCACCAGAAATTTATGCTACCTTCCAGAAAAGTACATTACCTTCTACAAGCATGTATCATCAAACCTCCAAGGAAAATCAGGAGGCAAAACAACGTGAGGCTTAGCAGCATGACATCCACAGTTTTTTCTTAAAAAGAAAAGGGAAAGGCAGTGTTAATAATGTGGGAAAAGGTACTTCATAAATGGATGAATTAGATATTAACTCATAAATATTGCACTATTCCTGAACTTCTACAGATTTAAAGAAACATTTCCTGGAGCTTTTTTTGGGGAAACAGGGGCTTCTGATTTCAGCACTGTTCCTTCCTCTTCCTTTTAGCCCTCAGCCTTGCTGCTGCCTCAATCCAGCACTTTCCCTGGCTTCAGTACACTCCATCCCCTCCTTTCCCTGGATTTCTGCCTTCACATGCTGGGCATGGCCTGTCCTGCCACTGGATGCTTCCACCCATCTTTGATTCCTCTGGATATCAACCCCTCTGTCCATCTGCTATTGACACAGCTCTGCTGCCCCAGCTGCTTCTGGGTTCTTGCTGTTGTCACCTCCCATCTCCATGCACCAGGAACACCTGCTGCCTTCTCCTCACCCCTTCACAGCTGTAACTGGTTTAAGGCAAAATGAAAATAAAAGCTTTTTGTCAAACAAAATATTCTTTTTGACTCAAGAAGAGACATTTGGTTTTCATTATATTTACCTTTTTTATCCATGTTAGGCATAGTACTAAAGAAATGCCAGCAAACATTCTGAAATACATATTTATAGTGTTCAACAAATAGTACTGTTCTATACCTTGCATTCCTTCCTCCAAAATACCCCAAATACCAAAATAGTCTTTGACTGACTCAAAAATGTATTTTTGGTAATTTTTTTTTTGTTTAATGCCTAGCTTTAGAACCACAACTAGTTTGGATCGCTTTGAACTAAGTATTTTGAAGAAAAACAGGAACAGCTCTTAAAATGTTAATAGTCCAAGGCCAGTTAAACAATAGTTTTAGGACTAATCTAGATCAAATTGAAAAAATAAAAGAATTGAACAGGCATTCATATTTTGAACCCATCTGTAGTTTAAACCAAGGATATTATGAATTTCCACAAATATGATGTGAAATCAAGAAAAAACTCACAAACTTCTGAGGAGAACTGTGCGTAAGAATAACTACTTGAAGAAGAACTAAGAATTAAGAACTAATGTTCTGCTAAAATAAGAAGCTATTCTTTATTCACTTTAGGATGAAAAGGGAGTTTTTCCCATCTTG
>KZ505702.1:785490-807930 GCA_002844005.1 Limosa lapponica baueri
GAAATTGCCACATCACATGAACTTGTGCATATGTTCAGTGTGCTCCAGGGGAAAATCAACATGCTGCACTGAACACATGCAGATATTATAGCTTATATGCAATGGTGGTCTTGTCTACCATAAACTTTTCTGAAACATAGGAAACATGCTGTGATTGTTCAGCCTCAACAACAGCTGCAGCGGAAGCTGGGAAAGCAGCGGTGTTGAAAACCGTTGGCAGGAGAGTTGCAGCTGCTGAGAGGAAGGTTGGTAGGCTGGAACCAGGATGGGTGACTGTTCAACTCCATTTCCTTCTTCTGTTGAGGGGCTGGCAGGGAGTGATTAAATCTACATTCCTCCACCAGGGAAAGTCCTTCTAATTTCCCTTCCCTCCCTGGCTACACATCAGCTGTGTCTGACCTGACACGAGGCAGACCCCTCTGCTGGCCATGCTACTGTCTTAGGCTCTCTCTGTCTTCAGTGAGAAGAAAGAAGCATCTCCAAAGGGCAATTCAAGTCTCTGATAGCCTGAAATGTGTTCTCTCCTTCACCACAGTGAGTGTGTGGAGCAACTAGGTTTCTCCCTCCAAGCATTTCATAAGAGAGATGTTTCTGAAATGAAATGAATGAATCTGGGCCAAGAAAGGTGGCAGCCAAGAGATACCAACAGACCAGTAGGATGTGGTGAGGCATCTGACAAAATAGGCAGGCAACATCCTATAAACCCTATAACTGAATTTACACTCAATCCGTGGCAAAAATAATAATTTCTGGCCTTGTATTTCCTGTGTCTTCAGAAAAATATGTACTTGAATCACAATAGATCAAAAAGACATATTCCAAAATACAGTCTTTTGCATTAAATGAAGATATTTATCTTGTTTTGTTTTATTACCAATAGTATTGCACTTGCTTTTGCATGTCAATGTAGACAGAAGTCTATACACCAGTTTCTCTCCATAAATATAGCGTCATTCCATTATACTACTAAATGGATATACTACTAAATGTGCCAGAGCACATATATTTAAATGAGACCTAAACAATTTCCTCCCTCTGTCAGACAGGAAATTATTCCCGTGTTGTAGTAAAAGAAATGTTAGATTTAGTCCTTAAGGACTGTGTGATTCGGTGAATTTGAAGAGATGGTTGGGCTGTCCACTGCAGGGCAGGCAGGAGAGTGTTGTCAGCTTTTCGGCTGCTGACCATTACTATTTTCTAAAGGCTGTCAAGAGTCAGATGTAATTTACCTCAGGAGAACAGCCCTGTGCTAGACTGCCTTAGGACCAAGGAAGTACAACTCTCGACCAAGGACTGTCTTTCCCTACAGCACCTAGAACTGTGTGAGCCTGGTGTGTGCCATGGACCTCTAAGTACTATTACGGTGGAATAATACAGCAAGGATATAAAACAGGCACAATAATGAAGTAAATATGTTGAATGGTAATAACATATGATAACGGTTATGAATAGTAAATACACGATAACTTACCGTTGTGAATAAACACCGGTTCACTCCATTCACTCCAAATCTTGTTTCTTATGCATACCTCTTTCTTTACCCTCACTTGTACTGCACATTTTTTTGCTGGTTTATGAAACGGAGACTCATATTTCTCTGCAGTGACATCTACAATCTATCAAGATAGGTTTAGGTGTTTATTTTCGGTGATTTCACATTGCAGTTCAAACAGCTATAAATCCAGGGATGTCAAATGCTATTCTTTACATCTCTAACCTAGTAGGAAGAGATTTTTCAGAACAAGCATTTTTGTCCAAACACAATCTGACTTTTACCTGGTATGTGTTAAAACTCAGGACTGAAAAGGAAGGAGAGCCTAGGACTGATAAGATGGAAGGAGGTATCCTCTACAGTAGGACAGTAAGATTTTGAAAACAATGATTCCCCTTTCATTTCTTATCACATCAAGAGTAGGATGAGTACAGTAACTATGGAACTTCAAGTTTCAAGGTTGTGGTATGGGTAGTGCACTATACTTGCTTGGCTGGTAAAATAAAATCCTGCATTTTTCAGCTGACCAGTGGTGAGGGATGCCCACTATTTTAATGACTATCTCAAAACGTCTTTAATTGTGCCTGTAAAAGAAAGCACGTCACTTCAAAAGATGAAGCCAACACAAGGAGTGTCAGAGTTTAAATCATTCATCCCTTTTGAAAACTGAAGCAAAATGCTATAATTAGAAAATGCCAAGAATTGAAGTAGGTAAAAAAAAAAAAAAAAAAGAAAGCAGGAGAGGAAACTCCTGCTTCTAAAAATTAAAAATAATGTTAGGATGTTGAAAAGAAGTATAAAGTGTGCATCTTGGACACAGAGGGGCTCAGAATCTTTGCATCTTTGGTGAATCTATAGTAGATAGATTAGTACTATAAGGCCAACTTTAAGAAAAGGTGACCTCCTGCTTTTCTCATACTGACTGGTGCAGTGTGGGTTTGACCCTGTGTACCATGGCATTTTTTTCTCTTTCTTCACACCATTTAAGACCTTTCCAGACCTGGTGTCAAAAATAGGTCCAAAAGTTCACATGCTAAATTTTTCAAAACTAAGAAGTGGGAATGCTCTTGGGCTTTCAAAAGCACACTGAAGTGACTATGAGGGTTAAGTGCTAACTAAATGCTGTGCCTGAAAATTTCTTCCTAAGGAGCAAATAAAAAGCTTATTTCATCATAGAAAATTTCCAAAGCTCAGGACTGAAAGATTTTTTATAAAATTACATACTTGCAATTACTGCAGGAACTTGCAGTCACATCTAGCCAGAGCATCTGCAGAGGATGTTTCTCTAATCCATTGTTTGTAACTCTATACAGAGTTGAGGCCCAAATGGCCTCAGAAACCTGTTCCCATGCTGGGCTTTCCTTGGAATTAGGACACTTTTCCTAACTTTTAGCCTATGTCTTCCTTGCTTCAAATGAAGCCAGTCACTTTTTATCCTACTCACAAGTTGTCATGGATAAGTATGATCCTTATGCTCTTTTATTTAACAGAAGATTAACACAAGTTACACTCCTTTACTCTAGACCATGACCCTCAGTCTTTGATTCCTAGAGCGTGTTTTCACAGCATATGTTCATTTTAATAATTCACATTTATGTTCTCTGAACTTTTTTTCAGCATATTTATATTTTGTGGTGGTACCCAAAGCACAGTTTGAAATTCAGGGGAAATTCAGTAACTAGAAGGGCAAATTGGTCACAATCCACATCTAACATGTGACACGCCTGTCATATATACTTGAATAATATTTGACCTTTGTGTAATAATATGGAAAGATTGACTCAGTTTGTGGTTCAGTGTAATCCACAGACCTTTTTTGCTTCCTACACATGAATTCCTTATTTTGTGTTTGCACATTTGACCTGTACTTCTCAGTCATAGGATTTTCCTTATTACTAAATTTTGGCTTGTTGATTTCAGACTTACCCAACATTTCTAATTCTAGTCTTGTTCCCCATAGTACATGCCAACCGTTCCTAAGTTCCTGTCACCTACACACTCAACTCCCTATTTTCAAGCTTTATCAATCTGCATCACAGTGTTGTTTGTGCTCATAAGTATTCAGCAAGTCATCTCTTCAGGTATTCAGAATAAATAAATATAGACTCGTATATTTTAATCATTATACTCTTACCTGTTCTTTAACAAACATCTACAAGCCTACTCAGAGACACCCTAATACTTCAACACATTAAGCCTCTGTGAAGGTAATTAAGACCTTGCTTTGACCAGGAAACAGAACCCTGGGCTTGGTCCCTCCTGTGTCTCCTGCAATACTGCTGCAGTTTTCTTCCTTAAATTTGCACAGATCCCCCCATCTTTTTTGCTCCTTGGCTAGGTAACCAAAGTTTTAGTCATTACTAAGTGACAATGATTCTCCTCAAATCTACCTTAAAGTCCCCTTATTTATCTCGTGCCCTCATACGTGGTTTTTTTTTGGTTGCTATTGCAG
The DNA here is from genome assembly GCA_002844005.1 of Limosa lapponica baueri. Classification (NCBI taxonomy): domain Eukaryota; kingdom Metazoa; phylum Chordata; class Aves; order Charadriiformes; family Scolopacidae; genus Limosa; species Limosa lapponica. The sequence continues at coordinate 789,435 of KZ505702.1, forward strand.
CTGCCTCTCTCCTGTATTCCCAAACCATCCCATCTATGGAAAAAAAGGAGCTGTAATTTTCCACTGCTGTGTTTATTCACTTCCATGCCCAAAAGACTTTGCTTTGCTTTCGTCTCCTATGTTTATATCCTGCAGATGTGTACAAAGCAGAGAAGCAGTTGTATAAGTCAAGGAAAAATGAAAGAGGTTTATTTCATTTAAGTAAGGATGCTGAACTATTTCATGTATTTGACATTTCCTTCCAGAGAATGGAAGGTGTTAGGAAGCTGAAAACCAGGCTTGCAATGGCCACATGAAGACTGTGGATTGCAGGATCTCCCTGCTCACCTTGGGCACATCCCGGCCCTGCAGAGGGAAGGGACCCCTTACTCCCAGCTCTTCACACTGCCTCCACCCTTGTTCTGAGTCTTGAAACAGGAAAGAAAACTCTGTGCATGGGCAGGAAGGGATCAGACACATGGTCCAGCATGTATCTGAACAGGATACCAAGGATCCAGCATGAACCTCCCTTGCTCACTCTGCTTGCAGCCTTTGGTGATTAGGAGTTTTGTGAATGGACAGGGACAAACCCCAAGACGTCTCTGGCAGGGGTTTTGAAGTACTAGACTTGAGAATGGTTAAGGGGATGATAACTATTGGCAGAAGTGGGCTAGAAGGAGGTTACCCATCTTTCTTCTGGAAAAACCCAAAGAGAACCGGGAAGCTTTGGCATGTCCACTTACAGACCTGAGCTCCTTTTCCACATGCTGCAATGAGGGAATGTGGGAAGAGCCAGCTCTATTCTGGAAACTACCTATCAGTGTTAGCGCTGCACCTGAATTAATAAACTCTGCTGTAATTTATGAAGATAACATTACGTGATCAATAACGTGTCCACCTCACTGCACTTCTCTTTTCTACTGTGTCTAACAAAGTGTGCATGCACAACAATTTAGTCATGCGTTCTCTCAGCCTTAAATTGTCTCTTAAATGTTTGCAGTCAGCTTAGATAAGACTTTTATTGTTGGAGTACTGTGTGCTGACTGAGATGTCTGTTAGCTAAGTTTTGGGTTCTTTAAGAAACACACAGCATCAAAGGCAGCTTAAATGAAAACACCAAAGATTCAGAAAATTCACATTCCAATACGCATCTGAATTTCATACCTATCATATTCTGAATTAAATTTTCTGCATGAAAACCTCTAAGCACTTATTTCCAGGTAATTTAAAAATGCCACCTAGTAATACCAAGTAGCATTTAGTCACCATAAACTATAACACTGTTCTATTTCTTACTGGTAAGACTACGAGAAGCTTCTGATACATCATGAAAGATTTTAAAATATATAATTTAATATATAAGGTATGCAAACAACAGGGATGATTCTTTAATGATGTATGTAGAAATAGCAACAATAACATAATTTTTTTCTTTAAAAATATTATCTAAGTATCTGGTAATTTTTTCTTCTTATCAATACTCCTTTTTCTATAGCAAAAAAGTCAATAATTGTGATGCTAATGTACAATTCAAATTCAAGATGAAAAGAAAAAACAATAACCAGTCCACCTGAATGCAAGCATGAGTCTGAAAAACCGCATTAAATGTGTTGACTTTCCATTTTTGACCAGAAAGACAAGAAAAGTTGGATTCTTCATGAAAGAATGAGATTTCTTTAAAGTTTGTTTGAGTTTTAATTCTGTTAAATTCAAGGGATGCCTAGTTTTTATGAAGATATGCTATGCAGGTTGAATTTACTACCAGAAGCCTGATTACCTTACGATCTGTTATTTTCACTTGATACAAAAAGCACTTGCTACTTGCAGAACCAATAGTAGGCGGGGGTTTCCAGTGAATTTTAATACTTCTGTTTTCAAGGGAAACAGAGACGTTGATCGGCGGGTTCAGTTTCTCTGAAAAAAAGAGCACAAGAGAGACCTTCTGTACCTCATGCTCTTTCTCATATTTATGCTGATGTAAAGCAAAAACAGTGTGTTAGTCCCTAAAATACACAGCTGACTATTTTTTGAGATTGTCACACCCAAAGAAGGCGTTCAGTGAGTGACACGTTTTCTTTAAAAGTGCTGCTCACTAACTGGCATCCATTTCTCTCTCAAAATAAAACAAGCAAGGTCTTCTTTTTTTTGCCTGTCTTTCCAGGGAAGGTAGCGAGGGTGGGTAGGAGGAGCAGGCCCTTTGACTTCACCCTTCAGAATCCGGGTGGGTATTGAAGAGACGTCCAAGCTGCCACAGGCTCCCTGCCATGTCAGGTTATTTCCACTGTGTCTTGTGAGATTCCTCAAGTCTGCCCATGAACCTGGTACTGTGACTTGGAAAGAAATGGAACTTCATTGAAGTTGAACCCTTCACTGAAGGGCTACTGACAGAGTACCGATTCCTGGAAGGTCTTACACAATATATAAGGTTTTCTACACACCCGTTAGAAATCTATCTCTTTTGTAAATGAGCCAGTGAGCACTTGCTACAGAGGAAGCCAGATGTGCTTAAGAGATGTAAACAAACAAACTAAAAATATTTTTCCTGCCACTGTGCTCCAGTCGCAAAGTGCAAGGAGTGTGATGGCAATGTTTTTTTTCAGGGAGGGATGGGGCACCGGGTTGGAAGCAAGGAACGTTTTAAGTTCCCAGGATTTTAACATTTTGTTTAGATAAGCAAGTCTACAGCTGCTTTCTCGCATGATGAGTGTTAGGGCACTGGTCCTAGGTGTGTCTTGGAGTACTCAAGCAGCCTGAGCCCTCTCCGGCTGCTGTTGCGTTGTTATGAAGGGAGGGGCCGCAGCTGGAGTTTTCCAGAAAAGCCCTCCCAGCAGAGGCAGAAGTGCACGGCAAGTCTGTGTGGACAGGGACAGTGAGGCCTGGGGCTGACATGGCTGCAGTGTGGTGTTGGAGAAAAGACAGAAAGAGAGACAGAGAAGGGTGAGTAGCAGCGTTACTGGTCCATGAACCTGTTCTGCTTGCTCTAACATCTGTGGCTGCATGACCGTGTGTCTCTCCACAGGTGTGTATGTCACACTGGGGTTTCCTTTCTGGCTCTTTTTATTCCTTTCCCTCCTTGCGAAGTCCCTTTGAGTAACAATCCCATAAATTTAGCAAAAATATTTCTCCCAGGGCTGTCTCAGGCTTGTAAAATTGTCTGCCTGTCCCCAAAGCTGTTGGAAGTGACCAACACCTACCTTTGCGGGTGGAGGCACACCACGAGCCATGAAAGGTGAGGAGAGTAAGCATTTGCTTATTTTTGTTTAGCGTCTGTAGTAGGAAAGACGTATTTTTCACCTCTGAAATACTACTGTCAGAGCGTTTCACCCTTCTTTGAGTATACCAAGAGTAGGAAACAATGTTTTTTTAACCTTTTGTTACCTATCATCTGCAAATTTCTTTACCCCTCCCACACACAGCCAGCCAGGACTGAGTTATTTTGGGGCTGCCTGTAGCACAGGGCACGCATGGATCCTGTTTTGTCAGACTGTACATCAGGTTACTGGAGGGAAGCTTGGATTGCAGGGGCTGGTAATTCGCAGCAGGACAGCGGACCTCCAGGACTGTGAAAGGGCTGGCTAAAGCTCAGCTGGAGGCTTTCTTTTTTAAGAGAGGGGGGCACGGATATGAACAAGCCTTTTTGATGTCTCTTAACCAGAAAGGTACAACCCCCTTCTCAGGAGGGAGAAGGCAGCCCTAGTAATGTTGGAGCATAGTAAGAGTAATTCCACTACTTATAATGTGAACAATGTTCTTTGTTGGTGACATGGACAGTGGGATAGAGTGCACCCTCAGCAAGTTTGCTGACAATACCAGGCTGTGTGGCGCAGTCGACACGCTAGAGGGAAGGGATGCCATGCAGAGGGACCTGGACAGGCTTGAGAGGTGGGCCCGTGTCAACCTCATGAAGTTCAACCAAGCTAAGTGCAGGGTCCTGCACCTGGGACACTGCAATCCCATGCACAAATACAGGTTGGGCAGAGAATGGCTGGAGAGCAGCCCTGAGGAGAAGGACTTGGGGGTATTGGTGGATAAGAAGCTGGACATGAGCCAGCAACATGCACTGGCTGCACAGAAAGACAACTGCATCCTGGGCTGTATCAAAAGAAGCACGGCCAGCAGGTCAAGGGAGGTGGTTCTTCCTGTCTATTCTGCTCTTGTGAGACCCCACCTGGAGTACTGACTACAGCTCTTGGTCCCCAATATAAAAAGGACAAGGAACTGTTGGAGTGAGTCCAGAAGAGAGCCATGAAGATGATCAGAGGTCTGGAGCACCTCTCCTACCAGGTTGAGAGAACTGGGGTTGTTCAGCCTGGAGAAGAGAAGGCTCCAGGGAAACCTTATTGTGGCCTTTCAGTACTTAAAGGGGGCCTACAGGAAAGATGGGGAGGGACTCTTTATCAGGGAGTGTAGTGATAGGACAAGGAGTAATGGTTTTAAACTGGAAGAGGGGAGATTTAGAATAAATTTTAGGAAGAAATTCTTTACTGTGAGGGTGGTGAGGCACTGGAACAGGTTGCCCAGAGAAGTTGTGGATGCCCCATCCCTGGAAGTGTTAAAGGCTAGGTTGGATGGGGCTTTGGCCAACCTGGTCTAGTGGGAGGTGTCCCTGCCCATGGCAGGGTGGTTGAACTCAATGGTCTTTAAGGTCCCTTCCAACTCTAACCATTCTATGATTCTATGTGTGTTCCCTGCAAGCTCACTTAGATTTTGCTGTGCCCTACCAAGGCTTGGCAATAGATTTTAGAGGCAAGGTGCGCTAACAGGGTTTGTGTTTGGTGCTGAGACAGGAGGGGAAGCTGTTGGCTGAACCAGCTGTGATTGGCGTGCACCCTTCTGAATACTAAAGATGGCTAAGGTGGGAAGGGAAGAAGGTCAGTGAGGAAACGCTGTCAGTCTGGCCTCTGCATGGAGAAGGCAGTGGCTGTTGTGAGCAGGAAGAAGGAGATCGAGTGGATGGAGGGGGAAGCAGGGAAGGGACATCCTGTTTCCTCCTACTTATCCTCCCACTCACTTCTTCCCACCCCAGCCCTGTGCTCCTTGGGAAGGCCTTGCGTGGGAAGGTTGCCCCAGGAGTAGCAGAGGGGGGGGAGAAGACGTGAAACTGCCAAGGTGAGGCTGGGTGAGCACTCAGGAGGTTGTCAGGCAAATTAGAGTAGTTTAGGCATCACCTCTGAACATTACGTGAAATCTTTTGTTGGTTTGTGAAGCTTTTGATCCTAAGACTGGATGTATTATGGCAGCTCTCTGTCCTGAAGTGTGCAGGTGGGATTAGACCCAGGCAGGCAGTCTGGAAGTGAGCATCCTCCCATTCAGCTATGAAAACACCTAATACAGTCTTCCTGCAGATTAGTTCCACCACCACCCCCCTTTTATTATTTTTTTTTGCTTTTCAGGAAAATCTGATTTTCTTGAAAATGTTTTATTTTGCTAAAACAGAACATCTTGCTTATAGCTGGCTCTGATTGCACTATAAAACTTTGGGGAAAGCCAGTAGTTCCAATAACAGAACAGAATAAATGAGATCTAACTCAGAATAAATATTGACAGTTTTGAATTAATTTTTTGCTATCCCTTGAGTTATGACTGATTCCCATGTTATAGGTCTGGAATATGAACAACATGTTGACAATTTAAAAGGTATTTGAATCTGCAGTCTGTACTAGAACTCAGGTGAATTTCTTACCCATGAGATTAATTAACTTTCCAGAGAAGTAAGGAAAAGTAATTTTATATGACCATTCAAAACTAGTGATAATTAAAAGTAACCGTCAAAGTATTTTTAAGTGAAAAACGGTATCATAAATAAACAGAAATATTAGTAATGTTTGAGAACATTCATAGTCTTAAATTCAGTTATGAATGAGACATGTCTATTTATGTTCCTTTTTTAATCACATTTTCTTCAGCACTATAAAAGAAAAAGGAAAGAACAGGAAAGAGAAAAACCAGAGAAAAGAAGAGTATAATGTTTTTCAGATTACATTTTCTCACACTAGCTTATCAATTTTTTGAAATACCAGTTATAGACAAACAATGATATTACATCAGAGAAAAAAATAAAAACCTTTGAGCAGTAATCCATTTTGTTTAATCTTTTTTGCAAAATTCCTGGAGACATGAATGCATAAAAATTTAGAATTAATATTCTGACTTTTTCACACTTCCCTCTTTCCTTTCTTTGCTTTCCGGACCAATGAAATAACCAATAAATGAACAGGTAATAATAGACAAAACTTACCTATTGTCTGAGGTGTAAAAGCTTTGTAATAGGACAGCCCTCCTGAATTATGTCCCAGACCTCTTATGGTTATGTTTAAATTGATTTTTCTTGATGGTTGGAAATATATTTCTTTCATATGGCATCCAATATTTTTCTTCCTTGCACTTTTCATATATTGCTGGCATTCAAAATCTTTTCCTACATGTCTGTGAGAAGGAAATATGAGTCTTGTAAATCAAGGACTTAGGTACAAAAGCATGGTTTCATACTTATTTTGCACAAGACCATTACCTGTATGAAAAAAAGATCTGAATATCTTCAGGAGCTTCTGCTTTAATGTGCCAGGTGCAATTGAAAAAAGAAATATTATATATGATGCACGAAAAATTCTGAATATATACTGCAACAAAGAAAGGGGGAAAAAGAGTGAGTGATGTTTATTTTCATGGATTTTTAACAACATGATGGCCTTTACAAATCCATTCTGTGTGCTTATTTCTAGAAGCATGAATAAGTGGTACGTGAGAGCAAGTGGGTCTTTTGACTTTTTTGGACAATTCCAACTGAGAGGCACATCTGCTACCACCACCAAAAGCCTTACTAACCCACTTAAAACACAAAATGTCTGGAGCAGTAGTTGAAAAGCTCTGCTCTTTTAAGATTTCCTGAAACCAGGCGGTACAGAAGGCAATCTTCAAGAGACATGAGTTACTAGGGAAAATGGAGAGAGTAATCGGGTGGTTCTGACATCTTGCTTAGAAGAGCTGGAGTTTTCTGAATCTAAACATGTCTAATAAAGGAAATAATTCTGCAATATTCCAAGGTGCTATGTGTCAACTTAACAATTCTGTGGCAAAAAAAAGTAGCGTAAGATAAGAATGAGCTTTCAGAAGTCATATGTCTCTAAGTAAGACAGAACATTATCATGAACGTTTGGATGTCTTAACAACATGTAAAAATAGCTAACCTGGAGGTGCCTTGTAAGTAAATTCTGTCCAGCCACTCTCCTTAATTACATCTTCTGTTTCTTTTGCAAAAGTTGTGTTTTAACTTTAGCATTAAAACCAGAATGTAACTCAAGAGGTATTACCTTTTTCTTCTCGTGCAGTCTTTCCTAAGAGGAGGAAGAAGGAATTGCATGATGGTAGGTGGTACTAAGTATTGAAAGGCAAATTATGCAAATTCATCTACTGAATGAAGTAATACCTGATTTCACTTTAAACTGTGTGTAACCATTGAACAACTTACTTTCCTTTCATGAGTGGTATTGAAGAATTTATAACTCAAAATATACTTCACAGTGTACTTCTCAGTTTCTTCTTTTGTCAGGTTATTGTTCCAGGACAAGATAACTCCCGACTCATGCTTGGTAATCCACAGAACATTATGTGCCCCAAGACCATCTGCAATTACAATGAAATTACATAGAGGAAGAGAGGGCCCACCACTGTGTATACAAAGGATTTGGCTCTCAGTAAGGCTTGCATACCCAGGAGCAGGTGTTTGCTGAGCTCTGTTGGATATGGCTGAATTTAGCAGTGAAATTCATGTTTACCTATCTGCAGCTCTCAAAATGTTGGGCTATTCACTTTTATCTGTCTTGGACACCTCTGCTAGCTCAGGTCTCTGTTTCTCTCTATGAGCTGTAGAAAGTGCCTTGACACTAAGTTCAGGTTAGACAGCAGAGGGCTGGAGGACCTCTTCTGTGAAGACAGGCTGAGAGAGTTGGAGCTGTTCAGCCTGGAGAAGAGGAGGCTCCGGGGAGACCTTATTGAGGCCTTTCAGTACTTAAAAGGGGCTTATAAGAAAGATGAGGACAGACTTTTTAGCAGGGCCTGTTGCAATAGGACAAGGGATAATGGCTTTAAACTAAAACAGGGAAGACTTAGATCAGATATAAGGAAGAATTTTTTTTATGTTGAGAGTGGTGAAACACTGGAACAGGTTGCCCAGAGAGGTGGTAGATGCCCCATCTCTGGAAACATTCCAGGTCAGGTTGGACGGGGCTCTGAGCAACCTGATTGAGTTGAAGATGTCCCGGCTCACTGCAGGGGCTTGAACTAGATGACCTTTAAAGGTCACTTACAACCCAAATTATTCTATGATTCTATGATCTGGGATGGCTAGCATAGGGTGAACTGTTACAAAATATTTTACTTACCCACTACATCTTGTTGTCTGCTTGCCAGGCTAGTGGAAAATAGTGTCTTATGCTGCAAAAAACTTACTATCAGCATGACAGGAGCAACAGTAATACGTGCCATAGCAAATGCTTTGGGCCACAGATCTGCAGAAACTGAGACTCTTTAGTTCCAAGTTTGGTTGAAAAAGCACTTAGAACATGATGTTTTCATTTTGCATCTGTAAAATAATAGAAAACAGCCACTTAACCACTTAAGTGATGTCTGAAGTATAAGAAATAAATATGAAATGACATATGTTTAATGGGTCTTGTTGATCAGTGCGTTCTATTCCCAGGATGTTTATACCTAAGCGCACTCTTTAACTGGGTGCCAGGGCCAAAGAGAACAGATATGCCATGCTGCCAGCTGGTTTTGAATGACAGTGCTGCTGAGATTGCAAGGCAAGACCACAGATATGACACTACTGATCCTCAAACCTAGACAACAGAAATGATGTTACAGACACTGAAAGCAGACTGTTTGGGTCGGAGCCACATGGCATAACTTTGACTAAATACAAAACCAGCAGCTGTAACTGTTATGAGTTATCCAGCCTCTAGTGGCAGTAGAGCAACTAGGTAGTACACACTTCTAGGTGTGATTCATGTTACCTGGTTTAGATATCTGCTTTAGAAGGGTATGAACTGTAACTATCTGAGGAGAGCTGAATCTTGCCATTTGCAGAAGTGACTATCAGCAAGTGCATATCAGGTGTTTGCTAAATTTGAGATACAGTGAGAAGAAAGATTCTGCGCTGGTCAAAGTTGGCTTTAGAAAGACATGATTGCTGTTTGATGACTGAGTATTCTTTCAAAGATTGCTTTAATCTTAATCTAATGTAAAACGACCTCTGAGACCTTACCAGTTCTTCACAGAATTAATAGGTCTCTATGTTCGGGGTCTTTCACTCACAAACTAACTGATTTGTCTTGACTCTGATTTTTTTCTGTACTAAAATCCTAACACACTGAGTTATCCATGGATCAGCAAAGGACCCCGGGAACCATATCAAGGTATTCACAATACATTGGCTGACAAGAGGCATTGGTCATTTAGAGGAAAATGTGTGAATGTTCAGCACATCCAAAAAGTCTGCAATGAGGTTACCTGGAAAAAAAATATATACACATACACTTTCATTTATAATGTTATTTCAGTATAATGCAGTGAACAAGAGGTCATTTAATGAATGTTGTCATTACTTATGAAGTGCTATGAAAAATCATAACAAGATGCTTTCAGGCAGAGATTCCCTCACCTGGTTCGTTCTGGTACTGATCTCAGCTGTAGCAGCAGCAGCAGCTGTAGTATGCGTGCCACACCACAGTGACTAAATTCTGTTTGGTGTGCCCAGGAAAGGAGTTGCCTAATTGCCTGGAGAGGGAAGGAGTGAGCTGTTCTCACTCTCACCTCTCGTTAATGGTGCCCCTTGAATGGTAGGGTGTGTGGCAAAAGTCAGGGAAAACATAAAATGAAAACAAGGATTTTTCAAGGGTTTATAACTCAACATGCAGTGGCTGTAAAGGGCTCATCCATTCTCATGAGATAGAACAATCGAAAATAGTATAGGAACATGTATATACTTTATTTAAATTTGGAGAAAGGGAAGAAAATGAGGATGGAAAATACTAAGTATGTTAAAATATTTGTGGCTGTTAGTAACGTGGCTACTTTTGTGGAAAACACAAGTCAAAAGGGGACCTGAAACAAAAAAAGGAACAAAATAAATCTTAAAGTAGCAACAACTTTTGGTGCCAGAAGCGAAAATAGAAATCATCTGTGAGGTAATACAGATGCATTCAGTCAGAGAAAGGAAACATAGAGGCAGAGAAGCAAGAATTTTAAAGTAAGTCTGAATAAACTTAGAAAAAACCCAACTGGCTTGAGTCAAAAAAAGCATTTCAGGAGAGATTATTGCTGTTTCCTGGAGGTGACCTCTTCCTAGGAGTACCTTTCATACAGCACTGAAAGACACTTCGCCACTCAGTGTGCAATGAACTCCCACATCTTGCTCCCACAGGTACTGCCATGGCAGACGGTGTCAGCAGGCTGAGAGTAGGACTAGACAAATTAGTAGAAAGCAGATCTATGAAAAGCTACTAAAAAGTCTTAGAGATGGATGTGCCCTCTATCAACCCTAATTCAGCAGCTGTAGATGCTGGGGGAATACTTGGAGAATGGGATGCAGGAGGTCACCAAAGTTGTGGATGATATCTAAGTAGCACCTCCTATTGCAGCTGCTGCAGACAGAACAGCAGATGGACCTCTGGGCTGAGCCCATAGGGTATTTCTTATGTCTATATGCAATGAATTGGTCCACAGAAAACAGCAAATCAAAAGCATGGCAACATCAGGATGCCCAAGGTGATCAGGAGGGAATGAAAAGCCATCCATACATAAAAGGCTTTTGATCCACAACTTGTCAAAGAACGTTTATTTCCATTTATGCCAGCATACCTGAGCAGAAAAACAGGAGGTTTCTTCTCAAACATATTTAGACAGGACTGAGTGTTTCTAATCCTGTGCTACAAAGAGCTTTATGTTATCATATGGTGCTGAAGTTCAGTCTATGCACTGCCTGACAAACTTCTTTAAAAAAGGTTCTCTAGTCCTTTTGTTTCTGGAGAAATGCACACTAACCAAATATACTTACAGACAGTCCAATTAATCTAATGGGATAGAAATTATTTTAATAATCTAAATAATCTAAATAAAATAAATTGCTTTCCAAACAGTGCATAGACAAAAATTACTTTTTTTAAGTAGGAAAATATTCTTAATATTGAACAACAGTACTACACTTACATTTTACTTTTTTTTTGGTCTTGTGTTTATCCTCTTGCTTTCATTGCTGAGCTTCAACTACAGCCAATGCCGCTTGTCTGCTGCCCAGCAGTGTCTGGTTTAATGGGTTGCTGGAGTAAGAGGAAGGGGAGGTAACATAAGGGGAGCTGCCAGCCCATACACCAGCTGCAGAGATTGTAAGGGTTTGTGCAAAACCCACCTGGTGAATCTGGGAAGTAGACAGTCAGGGCAAGAAAATGAAAGCAATGAAACCAATATTCACAAAACTTAGAATAGTTACTTTGAGTGTGGGGAAAATGAACCATTTAATTTCAAAAATTCAAGAGACCTGAGAATTTTCTGAAGTGTAGATCTGTTCACTATCCATGTGTCTGAATAAAGACATTTGTCAAAAGTTTGTGGGACTGATTATTATGTCTTCCTAAATACAAAAGTTAGCATTCTAAGAAACAGCATTTTTAAAATATTTTCTTTGAAAAAAAAGTTGTCCAAAAAGAGAACTTAAAGTGTTCTTGAAAAATATATTTTGCCTAATTTGAGAATAAATTCAGTCATTAAGAAATGAAACTTTTCATATGTGGCTCTAATGCACAGTTTTAACGAAGGGAAATCACTACTTAAAACTTATATGTCATTTAAGGCTGTTGATTCCTATTTTTCAAAGCTCCCATATTTGATAGTAGACAATGTTGAAATTGATAAAGGAGTAATGAAATAAACAATATAGGTCAAAGATATTTTAAAGGGCTGGGTAGCTGAAGAGTCAAAACAGCAGTACCATTTACATTATTTTTTTTCAAAACTTACCTTCTAAATGCATGTTAAATCCTGGATACCTATGCATCGTTTGGGTTGAGAAGCAGGAGAAGTCAGCATTGGAGAATGTCTTGGTTTAAAACTATAATGAGAAATTGATTCAAGAGACTTCCCTTTTCACAAGTCACCCCCACAGAAAAGCCAGTTTGCACTGCCACTTCCCACTATGGGATGAAAGCACACCTATGAATATGCAAACACTAACTGGAACCTTACCCAAGTTCTTTGAAATACCTTGAAAAGAGGTGCACCTCTGAATGACTAACTCAGTGGTCACAGCTGTTACTATTTTTCCTCTTTGCGCACGAAAGAGAATGATTTCAAAACTTTTTACATATTGTAATGAGCTTGTATTTTTTAAGGAAAAGTGAGATTATAGAAGAAATTAAATCACGTAGTGCAAGTGGTGGCTATGAAATTAAAACCTCAGAAAGATGATACCCTACTTGCTATTTCTCTGATTTTTCAGTGGCTAATAAGCGTCTTTCACTACACAGCAATTTAAAAAAAAAAAAAAAAACAAACACAAACAAACACAAACTAGACAGATAACCAAAAATCCCAGCCCAAATGGAGGAAAAAGAACAAATAAATCTTACATTTTGAACAAGGTATTACTGTCTGCTTTACTCTCTTTTTCCGTTCTTAGCAGACTCTCACACTGAACTGAATAATAGTTCCAGTTCATCAAAGTGCTGCATTGGAACAGCATATGGATTTGGACTGACTAAAATGGTATGTCATATAATTAAGAATATCCATTAAGCCAATGCACTGTGTAGTACTTCAGCCAGGGTTTAGTTGCCTGTAAAAAGAAGTGACTGCTAGCCATCCATAAAGCCAGTGCTCTAAGCAAACCTCAGGATTTAGCAGCCATTTCTTTCGTAGTCATCTGAACCCCATGTTGAGCTAGTTCCAGTGAAGTCCCATGTGTGTGACTAAGGACATGGGTTTTCCCTTCTACCATTCCCTCGAAGCCTAATTTGTTGTGTTAGCACCACTAGTGTTTGTAATCATGTGATGGGGGCATTTAGGATGCTCTTTAGTTTTACCTTTGTTTACATCAAGAGAGGAAGAGGGGAAATCTTATCTTTTGCTTTGCACTGATGTGAAAATGAAGTTTCAGATATTTGGTCTGTTGAAAATGAAATGTTTCCCTGCAAAGGAGCAGTGAGGCAGTCTTGAAGGATATCAGTAAGGCAAAAGGAGTGTCCTGAAAGTGATACGTGTTTGTTAGCAGAAGGGAGTTTTGACATCATAGTTTTCTACTGCAATGACTAAATTACCACCATTTGGGTCTCTTAATCCTGTTTTGAAGCTGATCTCATGTTTCTGTTTCACACAATGGGGATGGCAGCCGTCCAGGTGGCCTTCTACTCTGCATCTGCAGTCTCAAAATGTAATACTTCTTTTTTTGTGGATTATGTTTGCAACACTTTTCAAACTAGATAGATGCCTATGTACATATACCAGTACAAGGCTTGCCAGAGAAAGTAATTTCTTGGAGAAGATGCCCCTTTACTTTCCAAAAATTTTCAGCTGCAGCAAATAGCCATCTGTTCACAGTGAAAGTAAACTTCAGTTACAATGTCTCTGTTCTGGTTTCTCTGCTTTTCTACGTCTGCAGAGGTTAATGTCAATTACAGTCAAATCCGACATGCAGAGACTTATGAGACAGCAATGTGCAGGTTTGGGGTATGCTGCAGGGTACGCAGACTTTGCATCAGAAGTGGGAATGAGCCCTATAAAGGAGTGCAATATCATATAGACACGCTTGTTCTCAGGTAATCAGAAGGAATCCATGAAAGGTTTGAATTAAAAAGGTAGTGGTGATAATATTGTGATTACAAATCTATTAGACTAAATCAGACCCATTAAATACCTACTGTAGGATATGGACTACTTTTAATGGGCAAGAGAGGGGAGAGGAAAAGATGGGAAAAAAACCAAGTTTAATCATTTCTGAGTGCGCAAATGAGGCATGGAGAGATTGTACCACTTTTCCAAATCACACCAGAAATAGATGAAATAGCTAGGAATTTTTACTAATCTGAAATTTCCATTTTAAACTTTGTCAATACATAGAAAAATTCAGAACACTGATCCAGAGCTGGTATCTCACTATGCATACAAATTTTTCCAGGGTAATGGGGAGATCAGTGATGAATCACAACAGTTGTGATGACAAACAGCCTAAGAGAGTAAGGCTTAAAAAAATTACTTATCTTTTGGCATGAAAACAATAGATATGCATCCTGAATATTTCTAGGAAGAAAGCCTGCTGTGTTACAAAAGATAAGCTATATTTCATAACCATTACCCTTCTTTTAAGGGAACTGGTAAAACATAGCCTAACACAGAGAAAATTCCTAAATACTTAAGAGCACATATATTGGCATCTGATTGCTATTTCATGCAAATATTCCATCACACATTCAAGCACTGACAACAGAATACTTAACATATATATTTTATCATCTACAAACTTTTGGAATCAAATAAGAGACTGACATTGTATATTGTCATGTTAGCTTTTATGTTTAGCTCTTAGAGTCAGTTTGAATCATTTGATGGCTGTTGTGCCTCAGACAGCAACTCTGCATGGTCACAGGTGTGTGATGTGCCTGTTTCTGTGTTGAGATCCGTGTATAGCATTGGATACCTCAAGGAGGAGCAGAGACCTCAATGCCTTTAATTCTGTTTATCACTTTGCATTCCCAATTAACGGGATGAAACTGAGCTACTAATCCACTACGTGAGTCTGGAGTATCTTCCTGCTAGACCTGTTCTCCATTCCTGCAGGACTTTAGCAGCTACCTGGAATGCAGAGGATATGGACAGAGAATGAATGAGGGAACAGACCCTGCTGGGAGGAGGCAGGTGGGGAGGGTGTTAAGATACGTGCTCATTTTCTTTTCTCAGTCCAAACTCTGGGGATTGAATTAATCCTAGTTTAGGACTAGGATTCAGAGACCTGCAAACAAGAAGTTAGTTGTCCAAGTTTCCATCACAGCTAATGGAGATCTAGTTAAAGTAATGAGTGAACTACAGAGAGAGAGAAGGGGGTTGGTGAGGAGAAGACTCATCTCCCATTCAGGTAGACCCATACCTGATAAATCAAACTCTAAGATGTATTTATTAGGTCTCTGTTCATTACAATTGAATTTCAGACACATAAAATTGTTACAGATGCAATACCTGCTCCCCCTGATTGGATAAAACCTTTAAAAATTGGCAGATAGAAAAAAGCAGTGGACTGAATAAAAACCATTTTTTTTCTTTCCATATCTTTAATGCAGCACTGTTAATTTCTCTCCATGCTTCTTCTACACAATTCATTTAAGAAGGTCTTTCAGAATGGTTCATTCTATGCAGAAAACATTTCAGATGCTCAAAAGCAATCCTTATCCTTATAACATCTTTAAACTTCAAGTCTTAGTTTTCATTCTTCCACCATTTAAGAGCTAGGACTGGCTCCAGAAAAGCTTCTATTGATTCACAAATCATTATTAAAAGACTGTTTCTTGTCTAGATTACTGAAGATTTTGTAAATTGCTGCCTTCTGCATCCTCCATCTGATTCTTTCAACTCATAAAGCAGTATTGATAAAGAGTCTTCTAGGGCTACCATGGGGCACTCTTTGCCTAGCCAAGAAAGACAACATATATGTGCAGATGATGTGTTCAGTGAAGACAAGCATATTTGTGTCCTTTACACAATTAAATCTGGAGGAGAAAAATGTCTATCCACCTGCTACAGCCATCATTTTTGGAAGAACTTGCTCACCCTTGTGACACTCCTCCCCAACCAAACTCTTGTTGCTTACGATCACAATAGTGAAGAGCAGCATTTACCATTCAGTTGAAAGAAAATTGACTCATTGCCAAATAGTCTGATGATATAAAATTCACTAGAGACAGGCAGAGGGAAAATGTCTATCCATCTGTGAAGCGCAAGTAAATAAACAACTTGTGAAACAGCTTTTGCTAATCTCAGTTCCAAAACATGTCAACTTCTTTATAATTGAATCGTCTAACCAAATCATTGTCATTGGTCACTTCACCTAGAGGGATTTTTAAAAATTCATTCTGTATTAGAGAAAGATATGTTTCTAGGCACTCTGCTCAGCACTCTTAAATATTGGACAATATTAATAATTGTGCTTGTTCAGACTTTTAGCTCCTTATTACTAATCTGGAGCTCATCAACCAAAACTCTTCCATTGTGTTCTTGTGGTCTCTCAGTCTCCTATCAGTGAGAATACACTGAACAAGAAATCACACTGAAAGACAGTGAGCTGCGTCCATTTGTCACGACACTTCTGAAAAATTGCTGTAGGTCACTTGGAGCAACCATTACACACGCTCTTTGAAGCAACTCTGCTCTCACCCAAAAGACTTGACTTATCTACAGGCACTGTTATTTGTCATTGGTAAAAAAAAATAATCAGGAAATATTTTGATAAAATCTTAAAATGTTAGACATTTTTACAAATGTGTTTTATTCTAAATTTTAGGAAGTTTTGTAAGAAAAGTATTCTGAAATTCACAACTTTACCTGAAAATAGTTTGAGAGCTCAGGGTTTTTTTGCAGTTTCCCAGTGAACGGTGCTTAATTTTTCTGATGAAATAATACATTTTTTGCCTGAGGATTACTGGATAGAAAATGAAGGAGGTGGAGGAGAAACTGATGTTAAAATCCGTCAGTCAGAGGAGGACTGATGTAGCACAGCCTTGAATTCCTTGACAAATGAGGAGGTAAAAGTTTCTACCTCTGGGAAGAATTTGAGAGAAGGGAATGAACCTTATCTAAAGTTTAAAAAAGGAATGATGTTGGGACCTACCTTTGGGAGAGGTTCACAGCTGTTGCAGTCCATCCATGATTCACATCTTCAGTCCCATAAGAAGGGTACAAGCTTTTATGATGGACAAGATGAGAGGACACAGCCCTCTACGGTGTTATTTCCAACTGCAAAGCTTAGGTAATTCCCCATTTAGCATGCAGGAGAGTCCCAACAAGACATGCTTCTCATTCTGAGGCAATTTCTCAAAGCTGTATCTTCCACTGTGGGTCAAGCTTGCCAGACATTTCCAAATCCTCTTCTCTCAGTCCAATGTTACTTGCCCTTTTCCCACAGATCAGCTTGCTTATTTCCTTCCCTGTGTGCAACCAGATCAGCTAACTAGTAAATCAGTCAGATCCCTGTTCAGTCCCAGGCGCTTCTTCCTTTTCCAACCCTTACTAGTGCACTTGATCACACAAGTAGTACCAGCTCTCTTGACAAAAGAGGACTCAAAGTTTGCCCAGCTGAGTTGGGGTTCTCACCACTCTGTTAAACTGCTCCCTGCATTAGGCTGAGTCACGTTGATTTAAGCCACTTCCATTTAGTTTTATCTGACAAGTGTATGTGGCTAAATGTCTTTCTTCCTTTTTAGCAGTTGTTCCTGAGGTTAAAATGAGGTTCATTATTTCTAATGAATCATCATAAGTGTTCCAATAGCTAGAAAAACCTAAAGGGAAGATAAAGTAAAAACTGTGGAAACATGACAGAGCCAGCTAATTTGCAGTAGGTAATCTCATCACTGAAACTACCAGTACTGGTATCAGTGGAGGACCTATTTGTGGCACTGTGCAAAGATCTATCTCTACATCAGGAGGATAAGATTCATCTGCCATTACTTAGGTATCTGTCAAAGATCTTTAAGTTTGGGCTCATAACCTTGGGTTCCCCTCACAGAGAATAAGGATTAATGAATTTGTCATGACTTAGGTACTTGTCACAGGTTTAATCTCATCCCAGAAGGCAGAACAAATGAATTATCCCCTGGATAATTCAGTCTTCCTCTCTGGGGTGAGATTCTGCATTAGACTTGGATGTAATTTTTAGATTTTTAACATTAGAAATGAATCCCACCTTATGGATTTGGAATGACTTTTCTAGCAACAACTGACATGTAGAGATGTATTAGAATTTCAGCTTTGGGAAAATAACCCCATGCTTAAACCAAAGCCTCTTTTGGGTACATCACATGAACACTATTCAACACTTCTTCTGACATTGCTAGTAACATGTCTTGACCAGGTCATTATTTCTGATAAGCATAGTATTTAAGTTAAAGAGCAAGAAATGTCCCTGCATGTTAATACCTGCAACAATTTTGCTGGTGAGAATGACTATACATAGATGACATGAGATCAATTTTAATTCACTCTTCTCTTCATTTTAGGAAGAAAAAGCAAAGCACCAGGAACTTATTTTAACATGTATTGGGTGTAGGTGGCCAGACATGGTGATAAGTGTAGCCAGGACTGCAGGGGTGACCTCTGTGAGAAGACACCAGGGACTGTCCTGTATCCTATGCCAGCCAGCTCCAATGGACCTACAGCAGGACACAGCTGAGACCAGCAGCCAAGGTAGTGGTACCTCTGGAAAAACATATTTAAGAAAAGCTGTGGGTGTGTGTGTTGGGGGGAGGGGGGAGGGTTGGGGGGA
>KZ505702.1:808430-818967 GCA_002844005.1 Limosa lapponica baueri
CTGAAAAGAGTCTGGCTCCATCTTCCCTCAAACCGCCTTTTAGCTACTTGTAAACATAGATAAGGTCTTCCCTCAGCCTTCTTTTCTCCAGGCTAAAGAGTCCCAGCTCTCTCAGCCTTTCCTTGTAAGGGAGATGCTCCAATCCCTTAGTCATTAAGGGAGGTAAAGGAGTGTAAAGTGAAGGAGTGAGGTGGAGCCTGGGCAGGGGAGAGGGAAGGCAGGTGTTGTTTTAATGTTTGTCTTTTTGTTTCTCGCTGCCCATACCTGTTTTAATTGGCATTAAATGAAAGTTAATTTTCCCCAAGTCAAGTCTGTTTTGACCACAGTAGCAACTGATAAGCAATCTCCCTGTCCTTATCTCAACCCATGACCTCTCATTCCTGCTTTTTTCCTATTTTCTCCTTCTGTCCCATTAAGGAGGGTGAGTGAACAAACAACTGGACAGGAGTTTGCTGGTTAGCCAAAGGTAACCCACCATGGTATTGCAGCAAAATATGACTTTTAACTGATTTAGACCACATAGTGTTACAGAAGCAGATGATGTTTGCAGCTGGCATACATACTTTTACCTTATCTCACCGAGAGTTACCAATACCTGCAGGAGAAATTCCTGAAGAGGTGCTTTTCTTCCAAACCCAGCCCTTCTGCTGATCGTCTCCTGTTAGATCAGTATTATGACCACGTGGCTGGGTTTTTGACATGTCATCTTTGAACAGAAATATTAGCCAAATCAAGAAAAATTTGTGATCAACAAGCAGTAGAAAAGGCCACAAAATCTGAGAAAGACATGTCAGTATGATGAAGATGGACTGCAGCCAGGCCTGGGATCTTTTCTATTCAACAATAGTCTGGGAATGTTTAATGCTGTAGACATTATGGGAATCTGTATGGATTTAGTATTGATAATGTAGAACACATTACTGTTGTAAAATTGTAACCTAATCTTTGGAGGAGATTTGTTGCCTTCATTTGTTGTGTTACTTTGATCATTGCTCACCCTTTCAACTTTGCTATACAAGTATTATATTCAGACACATCTCCTGTAGAGACTGCTGCCAGATATGTTCAGGGTGTCTGGGTTTGACAAAGACTATCAAGGCTTTTTCAGTTGGTCTTTGCATGTGATTTGGACTAAATAAGCATTATCACTAAAACAAAGGCTGTGCTGTAAGAGGGGATTGTCAGAGTTTGAAGCACAGGACAGTCACCAAGCAATTATGTCTTGAAGAACACTACGGGTATCCTGCCAATGCTGAGCATGGCACCATCACCAGGTGTCATATTAGAGATGTTCATACAGTAGGCTACCAGAAGACGTCCCAACAGCTTCCCAAACTGAATTGCCGTGGAAACAAACAAGGTATCCTTCAAGAACTTACTAACTGCACTGCACTCATTTATGTCTTGTTGAAATAGTATCCTATTGCTGGTATAGAAAAGTGCATGTTAGAGAGGCTGAAGTGGTCTCACAGGGTCAACAGCACAGTGTGTGCAGCTTTACAGCTAAAAACAGAGTTGCTGTAAGAGAGAGACTACCTCTCATTCTTTACTGCGAGGGTGGTGAGACACTGAAACAGGTAGCCCAGAGAAGGTCTGGATGCCCCATCCCTGCAAGCGTTCAAGACCAGGCTGGATGGGGCTTTGAGGAACCTGGTCTAGTGGGGGCTGTCCCTGCCCATGGCAGGGGTGGTTGGAAGTCGATGATCTTTAAGGTCCCTTCCAACTCTAACCATTCTATGATTCTATGATACTCAACCTAGTCTAGACTGGAAATGACTGAAAAACCTGAGCACAATTCTCTGTGAGTCAGAATACAACAGTCAGTGCAAGGAAAGAAATGAATGTACTTACATTGCTGCTTTACAACCACAATTTCAGACCAATACATATCACCTTTATGGGAATAATCAGAAGATTGCCATCGCCATTTAAAAGGCAAAGCAATTCTGAAATAAAGAAATGTCTTTTCAGTGGAGATATTTATATCTGCACAGATCAGGTTCAGTTATCATTATTGTCAATGAAAATAAATACACTCTGACAAAACAACATTCCCCTCAGCCCTTTCATTTTTATCCAGAAAGTATCCATTTGTCTTCACAGAGTCTGAAGTGAGCAGAGAGTCATGTAACTAAAGTATAGATGACTACAATATGCAGTCTTAATCTACATTTCAGAAATTAATCCCATCCTTGAAGTCTTGTTTAATATTTACCGTATGGAGCCATAATGTATAAAATTACTGTAAACAAAAGCATAATTTAGTCTGGTCAGTCAACCAGCCTGCAAATTCAGTATTGATGTGCTTCTTCTCAGTATATAAACAGAATATATTGTTAACAGAACTTACGTTTTGGTAAAAAGGTTTAAGAGCTTTAATTCTGGCAAAAACCAAACAAGAGGAAGAAAAGAGAAAAGGGAAGGGAAGGGAAGGGAAGGGAAGGGAAGGGAAGGGAAGGGAAGACTAAGAGTTATTAATATCTGTAGCTAAAAATTTTTATCTAAACTATCTCCGTTCTTCCACTGTGTTTACACTACAATAAACATTCCGTTTTGTTGGAGACTGAATTTAGATTTCCAATCACAATAGACTCTAACAGATTATTTCCTGATTCAGAGCTCCAACAAAGAATCCAAATCCATTCTGCAATGGATATATTAAGTATGTAGTTTCTTTTTAAATGCTATTTCCATTAGCCCATGAAGAAAAATTAGTCCAGAACAAAAGCTTTTATTTGGTACAAAGTTTTGCTCCACAGTATAGGCTTGCATTTGACATGGAGATCTCTCTTCCTTTCCTGACAGCTGCAAATCTACAGCATCAGATGTTTCCATGTTTGTCTGCTTTGATTCACAGTCTGAAATAATAACTCAGAAGCATGAGCTTTGTAGAGAGTTTGCTAAAATAATATTTTACAGAATGATAGAATCACAGAATTGTTCGGGTTGGAAAAGACCTTTAAATATCATCTAGTCCAACCCCCCTGCCATGATCAGGGACATCCCTCACTAGATCACATTGCTAAAAGACGCGTACAACCTGACCTTGAACACTTCCAATGAAGGGGCATCCACAACTTCTCTGAAGGACCTGTTCCAGTGTCCTATCGCCCTCATTGTAAAAATATTATTCCTTATGTCCAATCTAAATCTACCCTCTTTCAGTTTAAAACCATTGCCCCTTGTTCTGTCACTACAGGTCCTGGCAAAAAGTCTCTCTCCAGCTTTCTTATAAGCCCCTTTTATGTACTGAAAGGTCACAATAAGGTGTCCTCTGACCCTGCTCTTCTCCAGACTGAACAACCTCAACTCTCTCAGACTTTCTTGAGAGGACAGGTGTCCAGCCCTCTGATAATTCTTGTGGCCTCCATGTGGACCTCCACATTCTAACAGGTCCATGTCTTTCCTGTGCTGGGGACCCCAGAGTTGGATGCAGAACTCCAGTTCTAGTCTCACCAGAGCAGAGTAGAGGGAGAGAATCACCTCCCTCGACCTGCTGACCATGCTGCTTTTGATGCAGCCCAGGATGTGATTGGCTTTCTCTTCTGTAAGCATACATCACTAGCTCATGTCCCATTTTTCGCCCACCAGTATCCTTAAATTCCTCTCTGCAGGGCTGCTTTCAATCCATTAATCCCCTAGTCTGTACTGATACTGGGAATTGCCCTGACCCAGATGCAAGACCTTGTACTTGGCCTTGATGAACTTCATGGGGTTCAAATGGGCCCACTGTTCAAGCCTGGCAAGGCCCCTCTGGGTGGCATCCCTTCCCTCTAGTGAATCAACTGCTCCACTCTGCTTGGTTCCATCTGCAAACTTGTTGAGTGTGCATTCAATCCCACTATCTATGCCATTGATGAAGATATCAAATAATACTGGTCCCAGTACAGACCCTTGAAGGATGCCACTCATTACTGGTTCCAATTGGACAGTGAGCCATTGACTTCTGTAAGTCTTCGGATGCACTCATCCAGCCAATTCTATAGCCATGTAACAGTTTGTCAAACTGATATCTCTCCGATCTAGAGGCAGGAGTGTTGTGGGAATCATATCAAAGGCCTTACAAAAGGGATTTAGATAGGGATGATTTGAAACTCTGAGTTTGGAAAGTGTGAGCAGAAATGCCCAGCATATATAAACGCATGTCTTAGAGTTTAATGCATGGAGTGGCCAAATGATGCTATTTACAGAAAAATTTGCACCTTTTCTTTCTGAAATTAGGATATGTTTTGTCAGTATTTGGGGGGGAGGGGAAGAATTAAAGGAGAACAAACAGACACAAATTTAGACACAGAGTGTCTAAATAAGGGATGACTGAGTGCAATCAAGAAGGAAAATTAAGCCCTCTGAAAACTGCATGTGGCCTTCATCTTGTGTGCAGGCAGTAACTTGCTGCTTTCCAGGCTGAGAATTAGTCTTTGTTACTGTTACTTGGGAAGATTCCCAAAGTGGCCACATGATGGTAGCCTAGGATCAGACAGAAGTAAGCTAAATCATGAAAGTAAAGGAAATAGGATGAAAAATTGGTTCTTGTAAACTGAAATCAAGACAAATGTCAAGACCAGTCACCGCCACACAATGAGGAGCTGAACTACATTTCAGCTTCCAAGCAGTGTAATATCCACGGTAGGGCTATACAACTTACCTACCGGGTAGCCCTATACAGATATATGGTAAGTGTCTGGAGTGCTGCACTGTTATGGACAAATTTATATCTAGCAAACTTCTGTTTACACTTCTTTTACCATGTGAGGTCAGCATATCATCAGATGCAGTTGCCTGCAATTTTCCCTTTTCTTCTAAAGTGCAAAACAGAAGGAGTAAAACGCTTTGTTGGGGTTTAACCCCAGCTGGCAACTAAGCTGCTCTCTCTCTTGTCAGTGGGATGGGGGAGAGAATCGGAAGAGTAAAAGTGAGAAAACTTGTGCATTCAGATGAAGACAGTTTAATAAGTAAAGCAAAACATGGAATTCATTCACTACGTCCCATCAGCAGGCAGGTGTTCAGCCGTCTCAAGGAAAGTAGGGCTCCATCACGGGTAACAGTTACTTGGGAAGACAAAACACCCTAACTCCTAATGTCATCCCCTTCCTTCTTCTTCCTCCAGCTTTATATACTGAGAATGACACCATATAGCATGGAATACCCCTTTGGTCAGTTGAGGTCAGCTGTCCCAGCTGTGTCTCCTCCCTTCTTTTTGTGCACTCCCAGCCCACTTGCTGGTGGGAAAGTGAGAGGAGCACAAAAGGCCTTGACTGCTCTGCAACAATCAGAACTATTAGTGTATTACCAACATCACTCTCACCTCAAATCCAAAACACAACACTACACCAACTGCCAGCAAGAAAGTCAATTCCATCCCAGCCAAAACCAGGAAAACTTTAGACAAATCTCCTTGCTACAGTCTCAGAGTGTCTTATTCATTAGAAAAACAAATAGCTTTGACCATATGCCACAAATAAAGGAAAAAGAGGGGTTTGGAAAAAATCAGCCAATTCTGTAGTTTTAGAAGACCTGGTGGTATTTGCAGGTCTGAACAAAATTCAGCCAATAGATTCTCAGCCCTGTATCTCGGAAGGGCATAAACTCTGCTTGTAAAATTTGAAGCATAGCTTGGTTGTGAAACAAAGGTGAAGACACTGGTTGTGTTCCACAGAAAATGTCACTGGCCCTGAAGCCAGACTGGGGCTCAGGCAATTCCACTACATGGACATGTGTAAAAAAATAATTAAAAAAAAAAGCAAAACCTAGTTCTAAGCCATATCCAAATTGCTAATATCATCTGCTTTCTGCTTCAGCTACCTTCCACCTTTTAAGGTGAGAAATTTAAAACAGATTAAGCCAGAGAAATGAAAATAAAAATAAATTAAATTCTTTTTTGATTATCAACTTCTTCTTAATTATAACAGTGATGTTCTTTCTTAACATTAGACCTGAAGAAGATTAAATGTCAATCTTTGAATTCTTATGTTTTAAATTAAAGGTTACGAAGGTAGTTATATAAAATTTGTACAATTAGTCTGGTTTTAAGAAGAATCCAGATTGACCCAAGAAGTCTGTGGTAAAACATGCTGGTCTAGTAAAGGATGCTTTTAGACTACTCTGGCATGCAACTCCCCTCCCTTTAATTAAGCAAACCAAATCATCCTAAGGACTGCACAGCAGATAAGTGGAACTTCATGTTCAAGTTGACTGGTTGGGTGAAAACATCCATGTCTAGGTCAAATACTGATTATGACACTCTGAATAACAAGACTGGGGTGCCTATGTAGTATCCAAAGTCCTCTGCAGAGATGACCTTGGGCATTTTGTGAATTTTTATTAAGTCATGCTTTCCATATAGTTAGTTAAATTGCCTGTACTGAAATTGATAGCATATTGTTTACCCTGTATAAATATTGAAGGCTTTAACTTTTCCAATCTATATAAAAAGTTTTCATAATTAAGGAAATTCACTTGACAATAACTTAAGGCTTTTATAGAATCATCAAATTATAGAACAATTTGGGTTGGAAAGGACCTTAAAAGGTCATCTCGTCCACCCTCTCCTCCAATGAGCAGGGACATCTTCAACTAGATCAGGCTGTTCAGAGCCCCATCCAACCTGACCTGTAATGTTTCTGGGGATGAGGCATTTACCACTTCCCTGGGCAACCTGTTCAGTGTTTCACCACCCTCATTGTAAAATATTTTTGTACCAGCCCAGTTTCCTGTATTCTAATTTACTGTAACAGTTACATCATGACCCAGCTTCTTCAGTGCTGGGACTCAGGGTTCCAAGAATAATTCTGTTCTGAGAATCTTCAGGGAACAGTTTCAAGAATTACAGAAGCTGAGTAGGCACAATTGTCTCAGTACAATTTTTATTCTCTAGCAGGACTCTTTCAATTCCTCTACAGATAAGCAATCAGAGCAACTACGTTTTTCCTCTCTCCCTATTCCCATTTTATGAAAACAATAATTGTACTGAATAAATGCATTAGCCCATAATTCACAAGGTCTCTCAACCTCCCAGGCATTTCCAAAATACGATTTGTCAAAATAAACTTTTGGCTTAATTGTGGACTTCTCCTGTTTACCTGCTGTTCATGGGCATGCTTGATACAAGTATTTTAAGAACTATAAACAGCCACATAGTAAAGCTTTTCTCAGCTCAGTGCCACTATCATACCACATGCTCTGGCATGTGTGTACTTCAGCCCCTCACTTGCTTCAGCAATGTGTTTCTCCTGCTGAAGGGCCTTCGATAAGAAGCAGCATCAGTCAGGTTTGGAAGACTAAGAAAATTCAATGGGCGGTGGAAGCGCACATTTTAAAACTTTTTCTCTACTTAAGAGCTTGCCAAGGATAGATTTCCCCCATTTCATTTGGAAATGACTTACAAGTCTAAATAGAGTTTGAAAACTAGTTCTTCCCCGAAGTAAACAAATAGTACAGCACCCACAGAAAGTTCTCTGAAAGACAGACAGGCACAACCAATTCTGTGTGTTGAGCTCCAGGTGTAAATCACAGGTGACTGTGTCTTAAGCCTTTCTTCAGTTTGTGGGAGAAACACGAGTAATATGAAACATACCTATAATAGCTGCATCCATCAAGAAAGAGTGCTGTTCTGTGGGCCCTTGCAGGGGTTTGGAGGGAAGCCATTCTGGGTACTTACTTGCCAAAGCATGTTCTTCCCACACACATGCTCAGGATGCAGAAATGCTGATACGAAAGAAAAAGGTAATAAAATTGGTGCTTGGCCTTGCAGCAGTAGACCACCAATTCTTGCTTGGGTTTGTTTCTTTATCTCATCAGCAAAGAGAGCATGAGTAACTGTCATGCTGGACTGCCATGAGAGCACTTGTCTTACAAAGTGTTACAGCTCGTCTGGTGCCAATTTGGCATCCTACCATGGGTGCTTCAGAGTCAGAATTCGTTTGACTTAATTTTCTCTAGTCATAATAAGGTTTGAACCGAATACAAGGAAAATTCGTCCACTGTCACTGCTGACAAATAAAACATGCCTAGTTTTATTCTGCATGATCCCACTGCTCTGTTTTCATGAGTGGTTTCCTCTGAAGGTTCATGTGTTCAATGATAGATTACCTAGAGATGCCTACGGTTCTGTATCATATTTTTTCTCCTGGTTGGTATGTAGAGAGTGTATATCACATGTCCAATTGTCTAGGGGTTTGTATGTACCGCTGATGGGATTTAAACTCTTTTCTGCTCTGGCTTTTCCAAATCCTTTAATTTCTTTAACTTCCTTTTTTTTTTTTTTTTTCCCCCTAGGCAATCTGCCCTTAACAGGTTCAAAGACACAGTGGCAATGTCCTTTATCAATAAGTTCATTAAAAGTGAGTGTAGAATTAACTGACACTTGGGAAAGCATCAATCCTGCCAATGGACTAAAGAACATAACCAAAAAATCCAAGAAAACACTGGACCATAATAGTTGTTTTATTGGATAGTTCACCCCTTTAACAATGTTAAATGTTCTGAGAAATTCTCTTTTATTAAACTAGAAAATAATAGTAACAGGGTTTCAAATTGTGTCCACTACACAACAACTAGTATTTCCTGCCATACTGAAAAGTTTTGAAAGCAGTGTGATTACGCACTTTTCACAGAAGACCTGTTTCATTCTGTGCAACTTATGGGTGCATATGAGAATCAGCTGTTTAGCTTCCAACCTACATAGCTCTATTGTCATCTAGGTGGGTAGGTTGTACGTATCTTATAGAAAATGAGGTTTCAGGTTCACTGATACAGATCTGTCCCATAGCCATAATTCACTCCAATTCTACAGAAGTGTCTACACCAGAAAGCGAGAAAGAGAACAAAGGGCCTTACTTCTGCAGCTCCTGAAATGAAATGTCTTAACAGGGAACATGTAGACTCCTGTTGTCTACTCTATGAATAAAATTGAGGAATTGAGACCTGAAGAAGAGGAAACATCTTCTCAAGAAACCTCCTGATTCCTCCTCTGCCCAGAAGACCAACAAAAACAGAGGCTGATGGGAATGAAATTATACAAGAAACAGGCAAACAGAAGTAGGACAAATCTGATCTGATTTACCACTCCTTAGGTGAGATATAAAAAATACATATAGTAAGACTGACATACTCAGTCAATATTATAACTAATCAGATTTAAATGCTGTTGTTAACTTTAATCACTTCATTTTCCTGTTCAAATGATTTAAAGGTGAGAAAGGCAGAAGGGTCTGTAATCAGACTGTACTATGGAGGGATGAAAAGGCAGGTGTGATATTTCTCAGTTTGCAGAAAGTTGTTTTGCTGGAAAAACATCTTTCAGGACCCAGGCACACTCTTCAGCGTCAAAAGCAGTCAAGATGGCAAAAAAGGCTTGGGTTTACTCATTTTGGAACCTGCTGGCATGAGTAGCTGTGGATGTCCATGCCTGGGCAGTGCACAATCTGTGTTGCACTGTGCTAGCACGACACAGTGTGTGCTCACATTGTTGAATGCAGTTGGAAAGAGGACGTTCAGGCTCTGCAGCTGGAGGGCAACGGGGACTTCACGCCTTCCTGGGACCAGAGCACGAGCACAAACAAGTGACGCAGTGTTGATTTGGTATACTCAGAGCATTTGCACTCGTGAAGAAAATTTTCCTAATCTATGCACCCAATTCATCCAGCCCAGAAAAATGTGTACACATCAAGTGGAAAAGCTGTGGAAGCTGGTGACATTGGTTTGTTACCCATCTACAGGAAATGAGGCTGGCTAGTGCAAAGCTGGGAACGGCTGTTACAAAGTCCAGAGCACCAGGCTTACTCTTCTGTGCAGGGCGGTAACCCTAAGTAATAAGCAGGAAATAGTGGTGTGGCTTGAAACAATGCTACTTGACCTATACAGGAGCCAGAAAGTAGACTCATACATTCACCTACCTTTGAGGTAGTTCCCTGTACAAACACCCATATGACAAATATGTGACAAAAATGAGTGAGACTTATGTGAATGAACTGATAAAGAGGGTGCCCTTCTATTCTGATCTATTTGTCTCCCTGTACAAAAACAATGGCTGTAACTATGCTTTCCCCCATGACATTACAGAATTACAGGATAAGGGAAATGAGTAAGACGTAGGCGGGATTTTTTCACCCTGTTACACGAGCGGTTTAGAAGAACTTAATAATGAAATCACATTGTCAAAGCACACCAAAATATGCCACCACCACAAATTCACAGCTTCCATCCTTTTTGTGCCCAATTACTGTAACAGCCACAGGGAAATGGATTTTCAGGGAGGAGGTAGGTTTATTTTTGTGTTTGTCTGTTGTTTATTTTTACTCCAAAGAAGTTACAGCATTTTTTTATTTGTGCTAGTTTTAATGTTGTTAAAACAACTGTGAGGGGTGGATAGACATAACCTGCAAATCTTTTGTCCCATGAATGCCTTAGCCAAAATTTTCATGGTGTATTTTTTCTACAGTCTGAAATTAAGCTTCAGCATGCTCTGAGAGTGGCTTGTGCTGTAGCACAGAGTCTAGCAGTAGCCAATTTTCATAGAAAGTTTATAAACTCCAGCACA
>KZ505702.1:824602-848473 GCA_002844005.1 Limosa lapponica baueri
CTATGCTGAGAACTTAGATGCCTCTAGTGACTAGATAGGGGCCAACATTATTGTTGCTAACCCACACTGTCATCTCAGATGAGCTTGTTCCACCCTTTGTGGTAAATGATGGTAAGCCAGATGAAAAAATGAGAAATAAAAACTTCTGGGGTGGGAGGAGGATTATTTGTTTTAGTGATGACCTCTGCTTCAGAGCTACTCACAGTGAGGTCCCACAATGAATGGTACTAGCACAGGCAGGGAGGCAGGATGGAATCAGGATGGAGACATGGAGGATGGGGAAGGACAGGATATCTTAGAACAACAGTGCAGTTGAAAGAAATGCTTCTGAACCAAGCTCTTGAAACAGCTTCAACCTTGGAAGAGAGGAAGTTTTACAAAAATCCAGGAGTACTCTGACAACTCTGTTGTCTCTTGAACAATTCCTTTTTTTTTTCCAAATGCATAAGAGTCAGAAGGTTGCTACTCTTGGGACTCCTTTGCAAGGTCCTGTCCCTGAGCAGTGTTTCTCCTAGCTCATGCTGACTCCCAGTGTGATGAGTGTGAATTGAACACTTCCACCAAGGTGTTCTGAGGGATGGGTTTTAATTCATCCAGCTCTATGTGTAGCCAGGCTACACAACATCATATTAGGTCAGGTCTCCTAGATAACAGCTTTTCCCTCTGGAAACTGTGATCCTAGCCACCTTTATTATTTGCCTACACTTGTACTACACCCAAATGGAAGAAACTTCATTTGGTAAAGTAGTCCCAAAAGGCTCCATACAGCACAGTGCCTGCCTGGAGCAAGCCACGAACAAATATTAGGTACAAGAGTGTGTTCGGACTCCTTTTCCAGAGAAGAATTGCCTTTTCTTGCATTACAGCTGAAGAGAGGAAAGGAGCCAGAAGGAAAATAGACTTTTTGAATTGCTGATCCTATTAACAAGGGATGTAGTGAAGGCCAAAAAATTAAATGGATTCAAAATGGATGATGGAAATCAATGGGGGATTAGGCTTTCTTGGACTTCTATGTGCAGTGATCTATGAGGTAGCCTTCAACTTTGCAAGTCCATAGGGCACTGCTTGCTGGTAGATGAGACAGCATATAGGCAAAGGCCTGCTTGATGCTTTCTCTCTCCTTATACTTTTCTCCCTAAGCATCCGCTGATGTCAGAAGTTTTGGTCTGCTCAATAACAGCATTTCTTTTGAAATCAGTGCTGTCACCTACATGATCAGATGCTTGTAGGAACATAAGGAAAAAGAGGTTTCCAACTTTGACTACGATGAAGCCTGGACAGGAGACAGTCACATGGTCTCATAATACGGTGGCTTCTGTGCCTTGTATGGGAACATGTGTTAGACAGCCAGCCAGCCATAAGGCTATCTGAGGAGGAGGTACATGTAAAGGTGGTAGGCATGGTGGGCTTAAGCTCACTGTCTTGAAAAGCTGTGACCCAGTCCTTCAATTCATGATGATAGTAGTAAAGACGAGGTACTGCACGATAATTATTTCCTGTTGGAGATCTCACCTTTTGATAGGGAAGAAACACACAAGGAATGAATTCCTCATGTGAATACACAACCTGAACACCTGAACAGTCTTTTAACTTACGCAAGTTATCATCTTCTGCTTCAGTTTTGTCTTGTTTTACACTAATGACATGAATATTCAGGCCTGCTTCTATCAAGTTCAGTGTAAACAAAATTCCCACTATCCTTGAATCCAACGTGCCAGAACAGTTTAGCAACCGTTTTCAATTCAAGGTTGAAAAATATGTCATCCTGTCTTCAAAATCATAACACTTCTGCAGGGACTAGCTTCAGAAAGCAGTCTCAAACTTACGTTGTAATCACCCAGTTGTTACACAGAAGAAAGTGGCAGACAGCTTATTTCATAAGCCTCAGTCCTTTTTAAGGCAACCAAGGGTCAGAGTACTTAAGACAAACACAAGAAAATTTGCCTTGCTTACAGTTGTAGAATTTATGTTCCACTGTAGACTGGACCTTAGATAAACAGGGGATCTAAACAAAGGACACAACAGAGACTGTCTTTGTTATTAGCTTCCACTACATCCCTGTGGCTGAGTCAATTAAAGAGCTGATTAAATCCTAGTCACATCTTCAGCATCTGTAATAATGGTAGATAATCCTCATGGCTCAACACAAATATAAACATTGTTGTCTTAAAGTAAGCATATAACTGCAAGACCCAAAGAATATGCGGTTGGATTTACTAATCAGGTGGCTAAAAATTATTAAATGAGCTTGCAGAGATCTACATTGTTTGAGCAGCTGTACAGTCTTTCCACAGAGTGGACATGGGATATTATTGCTGTGTTTGCAGGTATGAATGGGACAGCCATTGAAAATTTTGTCTGTGTCATTTTTAATGTTTCCTTCATGAACTGCACCTGGCATGCGGGCCGGACTGCTTCAGGAGATACCCAATACTTTCTGTATTGGAAGACCTCAAAGTAAGTAGGTCTGATGGAATCTAGGGAATTTTGAATTCTAGTCTGATATGTGGTATTGTCAATATTTAACTAATGAAATATGTCATGTAAAGGAAAGAAGATTTCACCGGATGCCAGAATTACATCAAAGATAATTATGGAAGGCACACAGGATGCAGATTCCAAAATGTGACAATAGAAAATAAGAGAGCTTATTTCCTGGTAAATGGGTCTAGAAGTGGACAAAACATTCAGTCATATAAGAAGATGATTCTTCTGTACAGAATTGGTAAGGATTTTTTTTCCAATTTTATTTCCAGTTTTACACTAAGGGAATGAAGAACTCATCCCTGGAGAAAAATATACATTTTTAATATACTGCTCCCAAGAACAGATTTCCCCCCCCCTTTTCCCCAGCCTTGATGGCTGAAAAGTCAAAAGTACAAGAATGAACAAAACCAAATAAATGCGGAGACAATCTAAAATCATAGGTCGGAGAACTGTGAACATTTCAGTCAAATATTTGTTCTCTGAAAGAAAGGTGTCATCTTTTGGGATTAACTAGCTAAGGATGCCTGAGCAGGACTATCTAGATAGTCTTGTATCATTATCTCAAAATTCTGTTCATTCACATAATACAAAAGAACTAATTAACACTGTGAGCAAAAACTTTCATTTTTTAAGTGCTGCTAATAAAAAAATGCTTCTGTTTAATATTAACGCTATAAAAAAAACCCCAAATCTGCACCAATTGCATGCTGAATTCAGTAAAATCTAACAAATGGTTTGTGTTTTTTACTTTTACCTACCTGCTTCTGAATTTAATAACTCTGACAAAATTTCATTACATCCTTTTAAACCAGTTGCTTGAACATCTACTTATATTTTGAAAAAGCAGAGTGAAGAGACCTGATTATTAATCAATAGTATTTCTGATTAACTTATTGTAGAAAAACTTACCTCTCCATTAAATGTCACTGTGAACTGCAGAGAAGTTTCTCATAGTTGTGAAATTCGGTGGCAACCACCTCGCACAAGTCATGTGAAAATACATGCTTGTTTCAAATATGAAATTGTCATAGAAAACAAGGTAAGAGTAATTACAACTCTTAATAATATTTCATATGCTTGTATTTCCACACATACAACTAATACCCTGCTCTCTTTCTCTACTTAACTAATCTCTCCTTTTTGATATGCAGTGCTCCTCTTGCGCATGAGCTGAGGACTGCTGTCACTTACAAATAGGGGCAGCAGGTTGAGGGAATACTTTCAGTCCACTGTATACTGGTTCTTAAAGAAACTGAGCAAGGGTGTTGTGATTTGGGCCATGTTGGCCAATGACAAGATGACAGACACTCTCCCCCACCTCTCACTCCAAGGAGAGGAAGAAGAGAGATAAAGAGAGTTATGAGTTTAGGAAAAAATAAGCTACTTTAATGAAATATTAAGAATTGAAAATAAAATGAAATAGATACAATATATATAAATACATACAAAACTGTATCAAGCTCCCAGGGAGATGTCACCAGCAGGCACTGGGAAAGTTCCAGACTGGACTCAGTGACAAATTGGAGCTGGATCCTGGAATACTCTGATCCAGATCAGAGGTAAAGAAAATGATACAGTCTGCCTCAGGCATTGGTTATCAAAGAAAGAGAGCCACTGAAAAAACAGCCACTGAAAAGGAGGCAACCTGACTCTTTTACTCCCTCAGCTTTTATAATGAGCAGGTAGATGAGATGGACTACCCTATTGGTCAGTTTGGGTCACCTGACCTGTCCACGCCTCCCCACAGGTGCAACCCCTCCATGGGGTAAACAACCAGGTGAGCTGACCCTGGATGCCACTGCAACAAATATAAGCAAGAGCATCTCTTACTGAACAGAAAGTTGGCTCTGCTCCACCCCACACCAGGACAAAGGTGAGGGGGGGAATAGATAGCTATTCTGTTTCACCCCACAGTGAGGGTGAATAGTTATTCTAGCACAGGTAGGGGGATAGACCATATTATCTGACAACTTTATTATGAAGAATTATAGTTCATTAAATAGGACTCATAAATGGAGTATATTAAATGAGCTCTAAACATATTACAAAACCCCAAAGCTACTGTTAAATTGGATACAAACAATTTTATGTGTCCCTGTGAGGCTGTATGTGTCCCAGTGTAGTCTTTCAGTCCTACTGCTGTTTTTTGATGAAGTTAGGTCAGGATCTTCTGTTATGGGGCTTTTCCACTCTGCAGTCTCTTATCCCATCTGCCACCTTTTATCATGTCTTTCACAAACTCACTTTGCATTTGTGTTCCTGCTTCTTGTAGTCTTCATTACTGCTCAGTCAAATTTATGGTGTTACTAAATTAGGTTCAAAGAAGTAACACATGCTTTATTACAAAGACACACATGTAAGTTAGGATGTGCTGCAAGAGCGCTTCAGAATCTCCACCTGGACCCTTGTACATTCCATCCTCCCCTTTGTGTATCCAGCCTTGCCTCCTTCTCCTATTGCATCCATTTACTCACAGCAGTGTGGGGTTGCTGAAGGAGTTTAGGAGTTTATGTTTATCTAAAGTAGATATGCATCATACACAATTAGGATGGTTGCACCACAGCTGTCAAAATCAGAAGTAAGGGGCAGTAACACAGCAGCTGTTCACTGTGGGGTTTTATTAAGTTCTGTGTCCTTTCTTGTAAACTTAAAATGGAAAGACCCATCCACAACTTTGAATAAAAAGAAGTATTCTGTCAGGTTGTTGGAACAGAATATCCAGGTTTTCAAGGTCTTAACTGTATATAGTTGGGTTGGATCTGGCTGAGATGGAGTTAATTTTCCCTATAGCAGCCATCATAGTGCTGTGCTTTATATTGGTAGCTAGAAAGGTGTTGATAACACACCAATGTTGTGGTTACTGCTGGGCAGTGCTCACACAGCATCAAGGCTGTCTCTCCAGCGTTCCCACCTCACGAGTAGGCTAGGGGTGGGCAAGATCTTGGTAGGGGACATAGCCAGGACAGCTGACCCAAACTGACCAAAAAGGATGTTCCATACCATATGATGCCTATTCAGCAATAAAAGCTAAGAGAAAAGAGGAGGGGGGAGAGGAGGAGTGAAGGGGCATTCATTACTTACAAAGTTTGTCTTCTGGAGCAACTGCTACGCATCCAGAAGCCCTACTTCCCAGGAAGTGGCCGGACATCACCTGCTGATGGGAAGTAGATAATAAATCTTTTGTTTTCCTTTGCTTCCACGTGGCCTTTGGTTTTGCTTTATGAAACCGTCTTTGTCTTGACCCACAAGGGTTTTTTCTTCCCCCTGCCCTATACTGCTGAGGAGGAGAGTGATAGAGCAACTTGGTGGGCACCTGGCATCCAGCTAGGGTCAACCCACCACAATGGTTGTTATTATACATTTCAGTAAATGCATATATTTTGAAGACTTGGATGAATATGGAAAGTAGTATTATATCCATCAAAACCAAAGTTTGAAATATTTTTGGAAATATTTGTGACTTTGTTGTTTCAACAGTAAAAAAATGTAAAAAATGGTGTAATAATATAGCTAAATTAAAGGTTTAAGAATGTAAAAGCTACACAGACAAAAGTTTTAATGGAAAAAAGGATTCCCAGTTTACTAGTATTTTTTTAGATACTTTGTTTTGTAAAGGTAAAACATACAATTTTAATTAGTGGGCAACCAAACCCTTTTTTTGTTTAGTCCTTTGATACTCAGTTCTGCAATCAAATTTAAATGGAACAGTATTTCAGAGCATCAGTGGTGAGGAAAAACCTTTCAGTGGAAAAATGGCTTAACCTCACCATCTTTAAAAGAAGGCATTTAAAATATTAAGTGTACTCTTTTTTCCCTTAAAGTCAAACATTCATCAGGCAGGAGCCTTTATTATATGGTAACAAAGAGAACAATCATAAAAATTAAAATTTTCTCTTGTTGCTAGGTTGATCCTGAGAAAAACATCAAAGCCACAGATCAAACAGTAAGTCATTATTACCATATTAATCGAACATTTATGCTGGGTTGAAATTTCATCTATATCAGGGCATCCTCCAACCAAATTGTTTTGGTTCCACACTACCAGTTTCAGTACGCTACACATGTTCTTTATTGGCAAGTTTCCCGAACTCACAGTTTTAAAGTGTTAATTATAAAACATGGTACAAAAAACACCTGCATATGTGGAACTTTATATTACTTCTATGCAAGTCACAAAATCTTCCATTTTGCAGCCCAAATTCATATATATGTAGAAATGTGGATTGTATTTCCACATTACACTTAGACACACAAAATGTAGAGAATTTTTTCTTTATTAATGGTCTCTGGAAGGCCTTGAGATGGAGGAGAAAAGAAAACATCACCAGAAAGAGTAAGCTAGTATAAAGGAGGAAGAAAATAATAAATATAAAATGAAAAAATAATAAAATTTTCAAGAAGGCTCTTCTTGAAAATATTCTTCTGAGAAGGATTTAATATTTGTCAAAATTTTCCCTTCTGTATAATCTGGCTGTTAAACTCTACCTCAGTTTTGAAAACATTCACAGTAAGGGAATGCCAGATCTTTAAAGAATTGCCTTCTAGTAAAATAAATAATTTACACACTGAAAATAAACTATTGATTTTTTAATTTTTTTTCCCAAAATCCCATTGTTTAGCAGAGGCTAAGGAGCCAGGGAAGCATACTGCAAATTTCATCTTCACATCACCAATAACAAAAATGTTCAAACAAAAGGAATTAAGATGGAGCAAGCTAATTTATTAAGGGATAATTTTCTATTTGTTATTTCACTCTTGTATATTCACAGAACTATGTGTAAAATTTTCTTTTGTAATTGTTTGCATCATTAAATGAACCTGACACATTCCTAACATCTGTACACCTAATGAATAAAAAGTTCTCAGTCTAGCTGTTGTGTATTTAGGAAAGAAGGATCACAGGAAACTCCTACATATTTGGGAGCTTCAGTGCAGAAAAAAGGTACAGCGTCAAAATCAGAGCAACTGACAATGGCTGTTTAGTGAGCTCAAGCTGGGGAGAGTGGAGCACACCTGTAGAGTTTGGTAAGAATGCAGATCACTTCCTTGACCTAGTTTTCCCTCAGTTATTATTTGTCTGCCTCATTTATTACTTCATACTTACAGATGGAAACACACTCATATTTGTACATTAATTTGCTAGGATGAAATTTGCTAGCATATCTCTTAATAAGAGGGAGGTATCCAAACATTCTGGTGTGACAGTGGGTGCTTCTTGCAAGGAGACAATGAATAAGCAGACCTTTTTGAGGACTGTTGCCAGCCCTTTTCCTTCTTCCGTTTCTACTTCTGGCTTTATAAACTTCTCTTTTCCCCTGTTACTCTCTGCCACCTTGGATTTTGAAGTACTCTGTAGGCCTCAGTTCCCCACAAAATGCTTAGTAAGGTCTTGAGTTACTGCAGACAGTCCCTACACGTCAGCCATCCCATTCCTTCACACACTACAAGCCAATGAGGTGCCAAGCTAAAGAAGCAGCCACTTCATACCATTGCTTGACATTTTCATGCAAAGCAGACTGCACAGAGGTGTCCAATCATTCCTGTTTTGTGATGCTGATCAACACTTCGATGATTGCTTGTCTTTCAGGAAAAGAACAACTTATATCTACTTCATCATATATGTTATTTCTGGGAGCAGTGCTGGCAGCAAGTCTCGCGCTTTTTCTCTGCACAGTGTAAGCCTTATTTCTTGTGCAAAATTTTTATTCTGTAGTTGATATAACACCTTGTTCCCCAACAGAAAATTTCGGGCCTCCTTTTAAAGGAAAGGAGGGAGGGGGAAAATCGACACTGAGCTATAGCAGGAATATAGCAGGAATATAGCTGCTAGATGTTGCTCAAGTGGACTCTATATTTCTGATTCCCAACCTTCTTACCCACTTGATAACCATAACACAACATTTTCCAATAGTGAGACAAGGCCTTACGTCAGTGCCACTGATGTAAGGCCTTGAGACCCTGCAGTGTGGATGGGTGGTACATGAAATTGTTTCCTTGTTTTGAGGATATTTCCCTTTCAGATACTTAAAACAGCAACTTCCTATTATTCTTTAATATGTCATAAAATAAATTATTATCATCCAAATTCTGAACAATTGAATGATCCCATTGTACTCAGCCTATGTAATTTTTAGTTACTTTTTCACTTTGTCTTAGAGGGATAAAATAATACCTCAGGGGCATTATTGTATAGTACATGTTCATATCTTTCCATACAAAGTCTTGTCTTCACCAGCTCTTTTTGTCATTGTAGAAGCATTTATTTGAAAAAAATATCTGCTACAGTACCACAACCAAGAGACCCATTCCATGACATCTCTCCAATGGACTTTGAGGTATGTTTTCTTTCCATTTGCCTGAAATTTGTTGCAAATAAGAGTCCATTGCAGTCTCTAAGATATGACCTAAGTGTCAGAAAGTTGCACAAAACCACGGATAAATTATCTTTCTTTTTCTTGTTCTTGGGATATTGAAAGACAAGGTCCATATGCAATAATTCATTTGGTTTTCCTTTTCCATTCTGAAACACTGGTCATCTGTCTACCAGGAGCACTGGAGAAAATATACATTTTCACCCTGCTCTCCCTATAGGTCATATGCCATCACTAGAATAGTGCTAAGACTAAGCTTCTTTAAAAAAGAAAGATTTTTTTAAAGACTTTTAAAAAAGAAAAACTGCTTTACTTTGAGGGTAACAGAGCACTGGAATAGGCTGCCCAGAGAGACTGTGGAGCCTCCCTCTCTGGAGAGATTCAAAACCTGCCTGGATGCGTTCCTGTCCTGCCTGCTCTAAGTGACCCTACTTTGGCAGGGGTGTTGGACTGGATGATCTCCAAATCAACTGCCTCCAACCCCTATCATTCTGTGATTCTGTGATTCTCAGCCCAATAACAATGCAGAATCAGACTCTTGGTCGGCTATGGGGAGAGAAGGAGCAAAGACGTCTACTGCTGGCCAAAAATAGTTGTGCCATAGTAGATGTTGAGACTTACTGCTGTATTTGGCAATGATGCTGAAGGAGGAAAAGTTTCTAGGGTACAGTAAGAAGGAGTGTAGAAGAGAGCTGAGAGGTTCTAGCTTATGCAGAAAGACGGAGAGACTCATGAGAAGAAGAAGAAGGAACGGACAGACAGACATTGCAAGTAACAGAGGGGAACTGTCTGTCTAAAGAGAATGTTGCAAAGTTTGTTGCAATTTGCTGAAAGTCTTTAAGTTGGCTACAGCCAGGTCTGGAAGCAAGAATGTGTCTGCAAGGACATACTGGATCACTGGTGAGCCTTTATAAAACCTTTTACTTTCTCACCTACTCACAAACCTACTTACTTTATCATTTTGACTTATGTTTAGAAAGATGAGTTGTCTGGCTTTTGAGTTTGAAAAGTCTTTTGTTCCTCTTTGGAGAGCTCGTCATGGAGGGAACACCTAGACCCGTCTACTTCAGTCCTCTCATTGACAGAGTCCCACTACAGCTTCTATATAATAAACAACAACTCTCTGAATAACAGGGTATTCATAAATTGTAAACTTGTGGATAATCTCATGCATGAAAAACTGATGAAATGTTTTATTCTTCCTTTGATAGACAGAATATAAAAATCAATTAATGAAGCATGAAACTGAAGAAATAACAATTATTGAAGAAATGACATAATGGCATGCAACAGAATCGAGCAACTTGAATTTTTCAAACATATTATCTTGCTGGCAGTAATTTACAGGTTTTTCTTATTTTCTCCCTCTTGCAAGCAGAGAAAATAGTGTTGCCTATAGAGATGAATCCCCAAGAGCCTATCATAAAAAGCCTCTTTGTATTTGATTGAATTTTCCATAAATAATTTGAGTTCTTTGGGCTACTTTTGTTTCTTCTTATGATGAGTATTCTTGCAATGTTCCAGCAAAAATATTTCGGTAGTGCTTTGGAAGTTATTGTACTGCTCTTCAACATCATGCTAAAGAATAAAATAAAAACAACCAAACTTAAGGGTTTTATACAGGACCTCTAGTGGTCCAATGCCCTGGAAAAGGTACAACTATATTGAGATTGTGATCAGGAATAAAAATTTGTCATCTGTATGAAAAACCAC
This sequence comes from Limosa lapponica baueri, assembly GCA_002844005.1. Classification (NCBI taxonomy): domain Eukaryota; kingdom Metazoa; phylum Chordata; class Aves; order Charadriiformes; family Scolopacidae; genus Limosa; species Limosa lapponica. The sequence goes on from KZ505702.1 coordinate 835,174, forward strand.
TGAAAACTGGCCAAGATTAAAACTCTTAAAAATTATTATTTACTCATACAAAATCAATATTGTTAAGGTGTTCAGGAGACATTTTCTCATAAGCCTATTTGTTGCCTTCAAACTATGTTGCTACATCCTTCAGCACAGCATGCCCTAGATGTTGCTCACAGCCATTTACAAACCCAAAAAATTCCTCCCACTTTTCATCACTTCATATCTGTGGTAGATGAAAAAATAGCTTAAGATGTGACTGCTAACAGGTAGCACGTAACTATGTGTATGCGTGTGGGGTGGGAAATGTTGGAAATTTAAGTTTTTAACTCTCCAGTAGAAGCCTGCCACTTGCTAGCTGCAATTGGTACAAGCTGGTTGTGTGGTTTTATAACACCTGGACAAAACAGATGTGGCACATCATGAATCCTCCAATTGGTAAGGAGATATGAGACAAAACCATCAACCTGGGGGCTAATCACACATTGTGCTTCTGTGAATAGATTATTTAGTATGGGAAAACCAGGAGTTAGAGGCTATTTATATCCATGAAGTCTCCGGTGCCATGCCTGTGTCCCACCTCTCATCCGGCTCCATGCCTCTACACCTCTATGCCATATCCTTGTGTCTCCACTTCTAAAGATCTCTGTCATCCAGGCCTACGCTGCACCGGTGCATTAGAGTTGTAAAACCTTGGTGGTACCACGCCAAGATAAACAAAAGTAAAACAAATTAGCCACAAACACCTGTAAGAGACAGCCTGTAAAATCCCTGAAAAGGGGGAGAAGTCCCTCCAAGCCTTCAATGGAATGCCTCAAACACTCATAAATAATGCAGGCCTGACATCCAAAGAACTGATAAGACTCACAGGCCCTGGAAAAACAGTGGGAGGACTGTCTTTTGGAGACAAGATAGTTCTGCTGCTCATGTGGTGAGCTTGCTAATTCTGTGTTCTCAAGGTCATTGTGTCCAATAAGTGATCTTTGCTTCATTATCCACGAAATGCATATGAAAGCGCACACCCCTGCAGATGCTAATGAAGATTATAGAGATCATGCTAAACATATGTGACCATGGCACTCATCTCTCCACCCAAATCATGCTACACATCACCTGAGAGAAGGAAGAAACCTGAGACAAGGCTTTCCTTGGCAAGGGGGGTGAACCATGCTAATTCAGCAAACATAAAAGGGGAAAATTAGTGCCCCTAGAGGCAACAAAGAAGATCACACCTGGGAAGATTTTTGCAAGAAAGAAGATGATTATGCCTGGGAAGATTCCCTGAAAAAGATGCTGGAACCAGGACTGGTGATCTCTTTATCTCTATCTTTTTTTTTCTGTCTTTTCCTTTCTCTATCCCTCAGTTTCTCTTTTCTCTTAGAGTTGTTAAGTAACAGTTAAAGTTGTTAAGTAATGACCTTAAATACCGCTTGCCATAAGTTGTTGTATACCTGTTGTTAAGTAAGACAATGCATACTTCACCACTCGTCATAAGTTGTCATATACCTAATGAATTATTGTGGACTTGTTAAGACCTATACTAATCATTCTGGGAAACTAATAAATGTTTGTATATGGACCTTGAGATTTATCTCACCTTCGTCCACGCCGTTGGGGATTTATGAATCTGAAGTCACTTACCCTGGCTCTTTCCTGAGAGTGGCATGTGACAACACCTGGTCAAACAAAATTACAAACGGGTCAAGAAAAATTCCAGCAGAGAAAACCTGACAAACTTCACCCCTGAGGCCTTGCACACTCATTACAAAGCTTACAGCCTGTTACTAGCAATAGCAATACCATATTACCAGGCTACATAGTTTAGTTCCAACAACTAAATTCATTAATGCTGCTGTTCCAAATTATCTGGTTTTTCCTCACCTCAGCATTACTTGGAGAGTGTCTCTACAGAATAATCACTGAAGATCATCCATCCCTACTAAGCAATTCTGTTTCTGACTGGCTTTTCCAAACCTTTACCTTAGGCTGCTAAAATGACTTTTTCTGAAATTTTGATCTTTGCTTTTGCATTTCTGCCAGAAAATTAGCATAGAACAGACTCTAGCACAGGAGAACCAGAGGTTTTTTGCTAAAAACTAGGAAGTTCTTGCTGCAAGGACCAAAGAGAAGACCTTGTCTACTATTTGTATTTTTGTGGCCTACACAAAAACTGTAAGATACTGGCATAGCAAAATGCCCAAGCAGTTCTTGTGAGCAGTCCTATGGTGGTTGGAGCAATAAATTATTCTTAAGGCTTTGGGGACATTAAATCATGTTCTTGTAGTGGCTCTAGCCCTTGTGGAGCCAAAAGTTGGAAAATAGCCCTAGTATATCTGCCCAGCTTTCTCTTCTCTTTCTCCTCCTATTTCTCTTTTCTTCTCCTCATTTCTCTTCCAGCTTCTGGCAAGGCCGTTCAACACTAATTTTCTGGCCTCTAAAAGATAACATACTATGGTTGCATCAGTTTTGCTTTGGATTTTTTTTTTTAATTTGTTTGCATTTTTTAAAGCCTCAGGGCAGATTTCCCCTAAATATAGACAAGCAAAGAAATCCCCTGTGTAGAAGAGTTTCTTTGTCTGTGGTAACATCACTGTCCTTGTGGGCTGTTTGGATTGTTCAGCTGCAGTATATTCCAGTTTAAAAACAAAAAATACCCAAACCCTGAAACCTCAAAACCCAGACTTCCTCATTTTATTATGGAGGTGCATAATCTGAGGGAGCACCAAAGATCACACTGCTCCTCTGCTGCCTGCTCCACAGGCTCAGGACATCTTCAGAGTGGGAGCACAGGGCTTTGCACAGGGTGCAGTTGGGAGCTTAACTGGAGAAAGAGAACCCAGCACTGGACAGATGTGTTTATCTTTGTCTATTGCAAGATGCATAATTGGGAGATGCATAATTGGGATGACTTAAAGGTTGGGAGTTGATGGCACCTCCCAGTACCAGATTTAGGCACAGAAGAAAAACACAGTTGCCCAGGGCAGTCTACATCTCACTGCATCAACATTAAACAGTGTGATGAAAGGGTGTCTCAGTTACAGACACTGCCCAGAAATCCAGCCACAGCCATCAGTGGGCACAACCTTGTGTTCCAACTGCTTCTGCCATGAAATCTCCATAGGAGTTTGCAGCTATACCCCCTCACAGCAGGAGCTGCCCTTAAAGTGGTGAAGGATCAGGAAATGCAACTTTGGTGCAATTGATCCTAGTCCTCCTCCTCCCCAGCCCAATCTCAGGGTCGTATGGATCACCTCAACTCCCTCTCTTCTCTGCTCCTGCAGTGTGAGGTGCCAGAGGGTGAGAAATTCTCCTGGTTTGGATGTGTCTGCTGATGGAGTAGGTGGGAGACTGCTTAGTGCTCTGGGAACTGACCTATTGGAGGACGGAGACCAATGGAGGTGAAAGGCTGGGGGAAAGGACACAGAAAGGCAGATACACAGAAACTCTGTCTTCCTTAATTTTGGGGAACCCCAATTGATTCTATAAGACATTTCTTATGGCTCTGGTTTTATTACACTGGGTACTCTCCCCCCTCCATTCTCCATGAAGTGCAGTCTGTTACCACCATGAAATCGAGTGCTTTTCTTCCAAAGATGAGGACAAAATAAAGTGTGTGGGTTTTTTCATTCTTTGTGATCAGAAGTCCTTTCTTCCAGTAAATGTTAAAAAAATACCTACATGGGTAACTGTGGAATTCCTTTAATCTGGAAGTGCAGAGAAATTTCTGATGATGGACTACTTTTTCCTCTGAATGACTATCATGGGCCCATACCTGAAGTCTAAACTTCCAGTTGCTTTGTCTCTTGACATCTTTAATGTGACATGAATAGTGACAGTGACTCTTATCAAAAAGAGCTTCTTCTGTGACTAAATCTGCTTTTTGGTAGAATATCCACCTATTCTTATTTGTTCCACGTTCCCACTGTTTGCTTCATAACTATGCTTCAGGAGAACTGTGTTGCATTTTTAATCTCTCCTGGCATATGAAGAAAGTGAAATCCCATGACCTGGTCCTTATAGAGCCACCATTGCCTTAGACCTTTCCCTCTGAAACCACAAAAGACCAAGCAAGGATCTGTTGGTTATCTTGTGATTACAGTTTCTGCAGATGACTGGAGCTTTTATAAGTTCTGGATACTCAAGGTGAGTTGTTCATCTCCTCAAACAATACTGAGTTACTGACAGACATGATCAAATACATGAACACAACCATAGGGAGTCACTTAATACATTGCTTTTCAGTTCAGGACTTGCTTTATGCTTCTAGTACTGCATGTAAGCAGAAGTTGAGCTGGTTCCATTTTTACTTTTGTATATAATACTTTTGCAGTCAAAAAGTTGCTAATATGATGAGTAGACTTGCTGTGCTACACCTGTTCCCTTTATACTGTATGAGCTATGGAGAAGAAAGCAGATCAGACATCAGCTTTGGCGTGTTGGTTGGTCTCAGTGACAGCTCAGTATCATTCATGTTTACAAGCAAGGTAAGAAAATGAACCTGGCAAATGATAGCACACTTACAGCTCATAAATCTCACACTCTATCAGGAATCTAGGAAGCAGAAATACTTATGAGCCTAGTAATTTCTGGGTGTCTAGAAAGTAAGCCCTCTTTGTACCCAAAGGCAGTCAGCACAGCACTATCTTCAAATTTCTCTTTTGGAAATAACTATATCTTAGTTATGTGTGAATAGGGCTGCTCAGAAGAAGTGGGTCCAGCAGGTCAAGGGAGGTGATTCTACCCCTCTACTCCTCCCTGGTGAGATCCCACCTGGAGTACTGCCTCCAGCTTTGGAGCCCTCGGCACAGGAAGGACATGGACCTGTTGGAACAGGTCCAGCAGAGGGCCACAAAGATGCTCTGAGGGCTGGAGGATCTCTCCCGTGAGGACAGGCTGAGAGAGTTGGGGTTGTTCAGCCTGGAGAAGAGAAGGCTCCAGGGAGACATTATAGCAGCCTTCCAGTACCTAAAGGGGGCCTACAGGAGAGATGGGGAGGGGGTCTTTATCAGGGAGTGGAGCGATAGGGTGAGGGGTAACGGTTTTAATCTGAAAGAGATTTTGACTAGATGTAAGGAAGAAATTCTTTACTGTGAGGGTGGTGAGACACTGGAACAGGTTGCCCAGGGAAGTTGTGGATGCCCCATCCCTGGAAGTGTTCAAGGGTGGATGGGGCTTTGAGCAACCTGGTCTAGTGGGAGGTGTCCCTGCCCATGGCAGGGGGGTTGGAACTTGATGATCTTTAAGGTCCCTTCCAACCCAGACCATTCTATGAATCTATGAATGGCTGATATGTTAACTACTGCTGATATGGTTATTTCACTCCATATGTCAATAAATAAGCTGTAGGATAGGAATGACATTGGGATTTTGATAAAGGTGAATCCTGCAGCATTCTGGAAGGGTCCTGGGCAGCAGATTACTTTTTCCAAATATAGTAGGCAAGAAATGGGATTGGTAGAGAAGCACATGGACAATTCTCTCTCCTATGAGTTTTTATCTCCAGCATAACAGATCTGCCTGTTTTTAAGAGGAAAATGTTGACATATCTTGCTGTTTGAAAGATGCCGTATTTTCTAGTGATGTTTCAATTCCAATATGTGAAGAAACGAAATTACTTTACATGGATTATGAATTGCCATACTAAGTAAATTACACTGTCTTCTGTGAAGCAAAGCCTTTCAGGGTATAAAGGAGCTTTTGATGTTTTATAATGTTTATAATAACCCTCTCATTTAGGAAATGTACAGCTGTGAGCTGAGAAGGGAACAAATGCTCAGCAGCAAACCCTGGAGTGGCTTTTTGTAGTTGGATACTTACTACTTGTAATTTTTGTCTGGTTTTGAAGTGTCTTGTAGTATGGTTTTTTTGACACTTGGAGAAATGGACTGAGAGCAAACACAGATCACAACTTTTGATAGTGATATATTTTATTTGAAGACTTCATACCCAAGATTTGAAATCCTGTTTTTCCACAGGCTTAAGGAACTTTTAAAATTTGCACTGTCATCTCCCTGAGTGTCCCCATAGACCAACCCTGCCCAGCCCCCTAGGGCTCTCCCCCCTCTGCCCACAGCCCATGACCCCATGTCCACCCCCTGGGGATGTCAGCCCCTGCCCCAGTGACACCACAACAGGGCCAGTCTCCAGCTCCCCACAGCCCTGCCCTGCCCGGCCATGGGGCCCCTGAGCTGGGCCCACCCGTTGGCCCATGTCCTGGCTTCAGCCCATCCCCAGGGAGGTTCCTGATGCCCAGGTCTGGGGCTGCCTGGTGCCCCCAGCTGCCCTGTACCTGGCTGTGGGGTGGGATGGGCTCTGCCCTCACCCACCGTGGGGAATCCCCACTGCTCCCAGCCCCTAGACATGGTTTGTATTGAGACATGCTTTATACTACTCAGCATTATTTAGAGCTAGAGAGAAATATCTGTGAAAGAAAAGATTGTTATGTACTTGCTGGATTCAAGACCAGGCTGGATTGGCTTTGAGCAACTAGGTCTAGTGGAAGGTGTCTCTGGCCATGGCAGGGGGGTTAGAACTAGATGATCTTTAAGGTCCCTTCCAACTCAAACCATTCTGTGATTCCCAAGCACTAGTGGATTCTGTACAACAGAAAGGAAAGTTTACAACAGAAAGGAAAGCTAACTACTTGTTCATGTTATATGAAATGATGAGTTGTGCAATTTCATGAATTTGGTAAGAACCAGGAGGGAAGTGATGAACATCATGTCTTGCAACACTTCCGATGATACGACAGTTCCCTAAAACACAAACAGCAAGGCAGACGGCCCTATTTATAGCTATACCACCATATGAGTCTTCCCATCTTCTCTGAGCCTGAAGACTATGATAGAAAGACGTTTTGAAGCAGAAGGTAAGTCCATCTTTGTCTTTCCGACTGTTCTGTATGCTGAGGTATTCATTGGGACTCTAGGAAGTCCAGGGCTAGACGGATGATGTCCCACGCAAAATCTAAAAGTCTATCAGAGGAATACGTGAGCTAAGTTTAATGGAGTTTTTTGCAAATGAAGTACCTACTCCCTGCTAACAAATGTCCTAGCCACAATTCTGATTTTCTTACTGTGTTTGGTACTGAATTTGTAGAAGTTAGACACTGCTCCTAGATCTACTTTTAAGCATATACTCAAAAAAATCTTTGAAAGTACGTGAACTAATGCCCTCACCAAACTCACCATATTCGCTGTTGGGTAACTCAAGCTGATTGATATTGCTGTGATCCATTTTGATATTTTCTGTTTGCAGCTGTTTACCCACCTGCTTGATGTCTATTCATCCTAACCTTTGTATATAGCAGATAGATAAATAATCTTTAGACCTTAAGATACTAGTCATCAAATATATGTATGTAAAGGTTATACAGTGCTCTCCAGATCACCAGCCTTACGAATCATCACACAAATTGTTTTGTTACAGAAAAGGACAACTTCTTTAACTTTGTTACTGTTTATTTGAACATTTTCCTGACTGCTTGAGAAGTCTATCTAATCTTTCTGCCCACCAAAACTGAGGTCAGACGGTGTAGAAGCAGGCGTATGAGCAGGTCAGACTAGACAAATTCAGAGGAGAGTGGTTGACGCTGACATCTTTCACCTTGAGCAAGTTTCGGTGTTCTCTGTTTCCAAGGAAGAAGAGATGGTTGCTCCTCTTGCACTCATCTTCATGACCCAGTGGATGCTGCTGATCACCCAGCTGTGTATTGGCTGGCACTGCACAGACTGTGAGTAGAACACTTCCATGAGCCAATCCTCTGAGGTGGTGTAATGTGCTTCTCATTACGGGTAGCTCTGCATAAGTTGCCTTCTGTCTTAGATGTGCTAGGTAATAACCTCTGCACCTGAAAATCTGGGAATCAGTCCTGTACCTTACTGATCCCATTATGTGACACTTGCAACAGAGATGCCAGACTCACCTATTAGAAATTTGGTGCTGAATCAGTGGAAAATGGAACTGAGTTGAATGAACAGCATGAATTTCACTGAATTCAGGAGATTTTATTGAGACTATAATGGTAAATTTGCTATGTAAAGTTTTAACGGAGATAAATCATTATACTTTCTTCTTTTTCTTTCATATCATTAAGTAACTGAAAAAAGTACCCTTGGTAGGAACAAGATAGTCTCTGTTTTAGCAGTTTTTTCTAGTTTTTTGTTGAGACCTGTCTTAGTACTGAGGCATATCTGTCCTCTCTGGCCACTCTTGTGAAATTCTTGCCTTCACAGGAATCTTTTGGAATCAGGGCCTTGATGGGACTGAAGTGTAAGGTTGTCTCTTTTCCTGCTTTCAGAGGAACTTCAGTGAGAGGCATCTCATTGCTGTGCAGATGAGAATTTTTAAATACAAAGGACAGACTGAATTGGATACATGGGTCCTTACTGACTTAGCTAAAAACAAGACATAAGCATGCAGGGACATTGGGAGATGCAGTGATGTGCTTGCTCAGGGCTGATTGGTGTTACACTGAAGCCTGTGAAGACACAACATTTCTGGAATGGCTCCTGAGGTCCAAGCAGGTTCATACAATCACAGAACAGTTTGAGTTGAAGGGAACTTCTAAAGACCACCTAGTCCAACCCCCCTGCCATGAGCAGGGACATCTTTCACTAGATCACATTGCTCAAAGACCCCTCCAACTTGACCTTGAACATTTCCAATGAAGGGGCATCCACAACTTCTCTGAAGGACCTGTTCCAGTGTCCCACCACCCTCATCATAAAAAAATTTCTTCCTTAAATCCAATCTAAACCTACCTTCTTTCAGTTTAAAACCATTGCCCCTTGTTCTGTCACTACAGGTCCTGGCAAAAAGTCTCTCTCTCCAATTTTCTTATAAGCCCCTTTTATGTATTGAAAGGCCACAATAAGGTCTCCTCTGACCCTGCTGTTCTCCAGGCTCTACCCAACTCTCTCAGCCTTTCTTCAGAGGACAGATGTTCCAGCCCTCTGATCATTCCTCTGGACCTGCTTTAAGAGGTCATGTCTTTCCTGTGCTGGGGAACCCAGACCTGGGTTCAGTATTCCAGATAAAGTCCCACTAGAGCAGAGTAGAGGGGCAGAATCACCCCCTTAACCTGCTGGCCACGCCTTTTGATGCAGCCCAGGATACGGTTGGCCTTCTGGGCTGTGAGAGTATATTGTCAGCTCATGTCCAATTTTTCGCTCACCAGCATCCCTAACTTCTTCTCTGCAGAGCTGATCTCAAACCCTTCATCCCCTAGTCTGTTTTGATATTGGGGATTTCCCCTACCCAGGTGTAGGACCTTGTACCTGGCCTTGTTGAGCTTCGTGAGGTTTGCATGGATCCACTCCTCAAGCCTGTCAAGATCCCTCTGGATGGCATCCCTTCCCTCTAATCAACTCCACCACTCATCTTAGTGTTGTCTGCAAACCATATCAAAGGTCTTACAGAAATCCAGGTAGATGAAATCTGTTGCTCTTCCCTAATTGACAGTTACTCCATTGCAGAGGAGGATTAGATTGCTCAGGCACGATTTTCCCTTGGTGATGCTATGTTGGCTGTCTCTAATCACCTTCCTGTCTTCTATATGCTCCAACACAACTTCCAGGTGATCTGTCACATGACTTTACCAGGCATGGAGGTGAGGCTGACTGGTCAGTAGTTCCAGATTCTCCCTATGACCCTTTCTAAAAATGGGTGTGATATTCACTTTTCTGCAGTAACTGGAGACTTCACATGACTGCCATGACTTTTTAAATATAATGGAGAATGGCTTGGCAACTACAGCAGTCAATTTCTCAATACCCTAGGATGCATCTCATTGGGTCCCATGGACTTATGTACGCTCAGGTTCTTCAGGTGGTCTCAAACCTGATCCTCTCTTATGACGGGAGGGAGATGACATGCCTTGAGATTTGGGGACTTGAGAGATGTGGCAAGAGTGATTTCCAATGAACACTGAGGCAAAAATTTGTTGAGTACCTCAGCCTTCTCCATGTCAGTTGTCACTGTCTTATTTATCAGGGGCAATATGCTTTCTTTAATCTTTCTTTTCTGACCAACATACCCATAGAAGCCCTTATAATTATTTTTCACATTCCTTGCCAAGTTCAGCTCCAGATCAGATCCAAACCTCAGCTCCAATTCAGGTCCAAACCTTTGATAGCAGACAGGAAATCTAGCACTCAGATCTTGTGTAAATGAAACTACTTGAGAAGTGTCATGGCTTTATGAAAAGGCAGCTTCTGCTTCTGATTTAGTCTGTTTTCAGGGCTTATGCAGAGAAGACAGCAAGCTAAGCATTTTCTGTTTTGCAACTACTACATTTGTTAAGCAAATTAGTTCTCTCTTTCACTGGCCTCTACAAGCTGCACAGGTACTTCAAAGCAAGTTGTGAAGTTGTCCTCTTGGGATTATTCTTTTCCCTGTACATGTATCACTCCTGCCTTAGCTAATTTCTCTTCCTCTAGAGCCTGAAGCTGTCTCCATCTATTTGGCCAGTATTTCTTGTGCATCTGATTGGGTAGGTAACCTCCAAAATAACATTTCAGGAACAGGAACTGTAACAGGAAGGTATTTGTTTTGACAGTCTATTTTGCATGAATAGAGAAGGAACGCTTTACACAACATTACTGTGTCAAGCAAGATGTATACCACATCTATGGTAAACATTAACATTTCTATAGGCAGTTTCTAGCAAATTCTGACATTTAGCATCTCCTCTGATACTCCATGCAGTTATATCACCTGTATCAGTAACCACAGATTTGAGCAGATTCATGCCACCCTCATTTCAACTATCTAAGCATGGAAAATATAGTCTTCTAAGCTCTGTCAGGAACAGTTAGAGAGGTGCAGCCTCTGCCTGAAGGCAGTGTATCCCATGCATCTTATATGCCACTGTCTGTGTCCTCCTTCACCACTGCATAGACAAGGCATCTATAGGACTTGCCCGAATTAGGTGCTAGTTTTCAGAAAGCTAATGTTAATGGAAATGAACCTCAAGCCAGCTCCTTGCCCAGGCAGTTATTTATGAGGTATCGCCCTTTGTCTTTCAAAGGAGTGTAAAACACGTTACAGCCATCTGTTGATTCTTATGAAAATACATATGCTGTACTTTGAAGTGGTTGAACTGATTTGGTGAACTATTGTGGACTATAAGTAGAGGGAGAGGAGGAACTGCTGTTCCTAACACTACCATGAGCTTTTCTGGAGGGAAGCGCTGAACTCTTCACCTTGCATTGGTAAAGGTTCATTATCCAAAACTTCTGGGAAGAGAGTTCTCAAGCCTGGGAAGACATCAATACCTACTTCATTATTGTAGTGGCCCGCTGTTACAAATCAGGCACAAGCTTAAGCCCTTTCTACACGGAGTAGCACTGTGTAAACCAATAGATGAAAAGCTAGAAAGTAAACCTTCTGCATGACATTTTTCAGGCAGAGAATATGAAGTGCATATTTGGAAATATATCACTTCTTTTGCACAATGGGGCAAGCTTTTCTGTTACAGCAGTGAACATGAATGGCATATATACTCAAGCATATGTGGGTATATACCTCAAGGTAATGGGCTGGGCTTTGGGAAAGGGTTTGGCTAATTCCAATGGACTGGGGGTAAAAGAAAAACTGAAACCCTTCATTACTTAATTCATATGTTTCCTATAAGATGAACAGGTTCTTGGGTTCTTGTTCACAGCCTTATGACAATGTTTCTGTGAAAGAAAAGTTTCCTATAACAAGCTCAGCAATTTTTTAGTCCTAAGTTGACATCTTCTTGGTGCTGTCTTTTTACTTGCTAATTCTCTTTTAATTGTTTGTGCTAATATGTTATTGAATGCTTTTGAAAGTCTTTAAAATGTTATTAAAAATCCAAGTGGAACAGGTTTGTGACTGTAATTTGAAGTTCTTCCTTGAGAAACCTGTGGAATCTTGAGTTTTGTCACAGTGTAACTCATGGTGTAATGCCCAACATTTTGTACTGTCCCATCCACAATAATGAAAGGTCTGACAGAATTTACTCCGTTTTGTATGAGAGGGGTAATATATATGAGATTGTTAAGACAATGAGGTAGAAGATCTGTTCATATAAGCAACACTGAGTTGGCATATACAAAATGGAACTACTTCCTGCCTCATCAAGCTCAAAGTATTTGCTGATTCCTTATGAAAGGATGGATAACTAGTCCTTCCTTTTGAAAGATATGTTTAATCTCCTTATTCAGTTTTGTTGGGGGAGAGTGTTGGAGATTAAATTGGTATATTTGTGATCAGGAAAAGATTCCTCATGCTAGTCCCAGGTGGAAGAAGGTATCAGTGCAGAGCAGAAGCAGCTCAGAAGTTTGTATCTACACCTCTTTGAAGTCTTTAAAGACTTCACAGCTCTGCACTTGAGTGTCTCTCCCTCTCTGGAGTCCACAGGGAAGTTTCTCATGCTCTTCATTCATTTGACAGGGTGCTGAAGAACACCCTTCAAATAGAAATGCTACAGCAGGCTACTGAAGGATGACAGTCAAATGTTTCAACTTGTGACATTGTGGCACCAGTATCTCCTTTTGAAAAGGAACAATTCATAGCATACAGGTATCTACTTCAGGTATCAGCCTGTTCTAGCACAGTATAGGCTCCCCTGAGACTTATTCTACCAGAGGCAAGTATGATCACATCTTTGGAGGATTTATTCATTACAAAATCTTCATTAAATCTGTCAGTGCAAATATCTTTCAGTGTTACTACCTAAAATGAAACAAGTCATTCCTAACCCAAGCAATAACCATCAGGGGCTGCAGGTATCTAACATATCTAAGCCTGTGCCATGGTCCTCCAGCTTGGAGCAGTCACAAAATTTTTCCTCATACAGTGGCAGGTACCCCTACCCATGGCAGGGAGGCTGGAACTAGATGATCTTTAAGGTCCCTTCCAACCCAAAGTGTCTTGTGATTCAGTGTGCTCCAGAAAAGGAAGAGGCCAAGTCTCTGTCACCCACATGAGGGCAGAAAGCTCTAGCTAGGAGGTTATTGGACCACAGGGCCCCACTTTACTTTTCAAAGCCCCGGCTTTTTAAACACTGCATGTAAGCAATTCAGGAGTGGATTCCTGAGCATTAATTTTAAAAGGAGAAGACTTCTCTCTGTAGCACCAAGGATGGTGTTAAAAGGCAACATGCCTTCCTTTACCTGTGTGAATGCTCCACTCACCCCCAGGTTTTGCAGTTCAGAGGCAGGCAGATTAGAGTGAGAGTCCAGCTTTCTCTCAGTTGTCATGCCCAACACAAGCAACAACCAGCAGGAGCTGCAGGGATCTAACATATCTAAGCCTGTACCATGGTCCTCCAGCTTGGAGCAGTCACATG